>VXAL01017619.1:171827-219471 GCA_013399475.1 Chauna torquata
CACCCCCACACACCCCCACACACTCACACCCCCACACCCCCACACCCCCCGCAACAAGCAGACTGTCACCCAAACTGGGGCTGCAGCGCTCGTGCAACCTATTGACTGGTGTTTGGGGGGTCTCAGCTGTGGGGCGACGTGCAGCTTGCTGCGTGGCGGCAGAGGGGACGGGGCCAGCAAGACAGGGCTGATGAGGAAAGCAAACTGAAACGCACTGTCAGAAAAGCTTCTTGGGTTTATCAGGATGTGTGAGAAGCCTTCCAAGAGCAATAGCAGACACCCAAACCCTGTGATAAGTCAAATAAAAAGCAGAAATAACTTTGTTAAAAAGTTTTCATAAGATATGGGAGAAATGCATGTATAGCTTGCATTTGAGTATTAAACTCAGTATGTATTGATTTAAAACTCAGGATTAAATCCAGAATATTTAAAATATTGGCAAGCTCATATTTATGGTAAACAGCTAATAAAAACAAAAAAAAATCAAATAAATCCCCTAAACCCAACCCCCCCAGGCATCTTACAAACTTTTCCACATCATTTTTCCCTAGGGATCATTTAAAGAAAATATGATTTTTACAAACGGTTAGGAGACAAATTCCTTGAAATGCTGTACTGACTGTTGAGAGCTCCGCTTAATTCACCATGTGTGGTACAAGGCTGGAAAATGATCCCTCCCTAGGAAAGACAGGTACTGTCATCACTGTTTCCATTTCTTTAAATTTCAGATCTTCCTACCTCTTCTGCAATTCTTCCACCTGACGGTATTGAGTAACGTGACAGCAGAGCTGGCTCCTGTGCAAGTCTCATGGGAAATGCATCAAGAGTGAGTGTAATCCCGGCAGTTCCAGCAACTCCGCGCGGCCATCAGCATCCCCATGCCTAGAGGATGCGCGGCATCCAGCGATGCCCTGGCAGCACCACCCGGCCCGCACTCCAGGACCTACAGACGTGCAATCTGCACACACGCACAGGTACACACATGTACGTGCACACGCCTGTGGAGCACATCTCATGTTGCATGCTCACAAATGGGAAGGATGGAAAAACCTAAAATCTTCGATTTGCCAGCCCTTAGCAGTACACCGTACGTACCCATCGCAAGGTCTCGAGCCTTCTTCCAAGGAGTTTGCTGGAGCAGGAGGACGGGCCAGGGAATGGCCCTGTCCCCAAACACCATCCTGCTGAGGGTTTTAGAAGTCCATATGAGAGTTAAATGGCCAACTATGACTGAAAACAAGGCAGGTTTGCTTTTGTAAACATTTCTGAGGAAAATTGAAAGTTTGCAGCCATCATCTGGAGGGACGTTAAGGAAGGTTGCGGGTTTGCAGCCTTAACAGGAAACCAATAGTATTACCAGCTCTGCGGCTTTCTTCCACCACCAACATGAGAGTCCGAGGTCTGCCGCACCCATTCCTCTAGCTCAAGCAACACCTGCTGTCCTTAGCAGTTAACTCCTCGCTGGGCTTTGGCATTACCACACATGCATACTGTGGCTCAGATAACTTTGGCTGTATTAGCGCGGTGAGAGGGAGGGAGATTGTTCCGTTCTGTGCCGGAAATGCGTGCTTCCTGCCCAGTGAGTGTCGTACGGTCCTAGCAGTCTTAAAAATACCCAACAACCTAAATCACCAAAAATGTTGTAAAACACATCTGGGGTAGGGAAACACTTCTGCTTTCATAACATGTCATCGTGTAGCATGCCACACCACTAATTTACATGCCCAGCACCAGAAACAGCCCTCTCCCATTTGACATAAAGGGGGCAGAAGATGCACAAGGATCAAGGCCTACCGAAGAGGGAGGGGATGAGCCAGGGGCCCCGAAGCACAGACCCAGCCCAGAGGGGTTCGACATCGAGGGCCGCCCGTGCTTGTCATTTTATCAGCCTTCTTTGAGCCGGATCAGCAGTCCCCGCTGGCTTTCCCTCCTTTTGTACAGAAGGGCAGGTGGTGAGGCCCTTTCGGTTTGTTTCACACAAAGGAAACAAACGCAGGGCAGTTATCTTGCTGGAAGGGGTCCCCAGGTGCCTCGCATCCCCCGGGGGATGGCGAGGGGGCCGGCTGCCCCGGCCCCGCTGCCTCCCTGTCAGGCGTGCCCGTTTTTCCCGTGCAGCAGCACGGGTGACCGTTATCCGCTGGTAAGACATCCGTTGCTGTCACTGGCGACAATACTTGGTCCGACTGCAGCAGCTGCGGCCCTGATTAGATTGTGTTTAATGACAGGCTGTTTGGGGAGATTATGAGCAGTTCGTGGGCATCGGCTCCTCCAGCATGTGCACGCATTGTCTGCGGGGCTAATCCGCTGCTTCAGACCTGCAGTATCGTGCCTCTTTGTCCCTTCTCCTCTCAGAAACTGCTGCCTCAGAAAATATGCTCCCACGCAGCCACTGCTCCCGCCAGCGCCTGCCCACACATTGTGCCGGGGCCTCGCCGTGCTGCTGCCATCCAAGCATTGCCTCCTCATCGGAGGTTCTGGTTCCACAGAAAGACCTCCTTTACGCAGTTTTTGAGTGGAACTGAAGTTCTCAGAAGCACTCCCTACGTAGCATAGCCTTAACAGTCCAATACTGGCAGTTCACGTTCTCACACAGGTGCCTGCCAGCACAAGGAAATCGGCAGCTTGCTAGCAGAAGAGGGCCGGGGCAGATGGAAACGCAGCCTGGCACGGGAGCGCTTCTCTGCAGAAGAACGTTGACACCTGGTGGCTAAGGCGGCCAACTGCTCAGGTGGCCACTGGAGGCCTCGGTGGAGATTGCCGGACTTTGTGCCAAAGGAACTTTAACAATGGAACAGAACGATCAAAGAAAATATCAAAGCTTTACTGGCGTTAACCATGAGTTATCCCATATGCACATGTGCATGTGAGAGAGGGGCATCAGAAATGGAGTTTCTGTCAATGAGTCTTTATGGAGCTGTCCTCAACAGGCACGACGTGTTGGCACGCAGATTAGAACCTTGGGCCTAAAAAAACACATCTAGGAGTGAATAACTAATGACTAAAAACATTACTGTAGGCTTCCTTCACGACAAAAAGCATCATTTGTTCCTTTTGAGCTACAGTGCTACATTTTCTGTTAATGATCTTACCTGCAGTGTTTCTGCATCAACGGAAGACACAACAGCCAGTCTGACGGGCAGCAAACCGCAGTGACTAACAGAAGTCCTGAGCCCGACTGCCCAGGCTGGCCAAGTTCACGCAGTTCGATCAGCTTCACTTTCAAAACAGGGTGGCCGCAGTGGTCCCTGGGAGGGCAAAACACGTGGATCTTACCAGCACATTAAAAGCAAAGCAAAGAAAGAGTCATATGACTCCTTTGCCTTTGGAGGAATCCATGTGTATCTGCACCCACCTAGGGACAATGTGAAATTTCAGGACCTGTTGGTAGAAAATCTCTCTTGCATGAGAAACGATTTGAATTTGTTCTTTCATTTGTACCATGCCTCCCTCCCTCAAAGGCTCCAAGACAAGCCTAACTTGTTTCATCAGCAGGAGCCCAGGCTAAAGGCTGATGAATTCCAAAGATGACTACGGGATGGCCAGCACTGGAAGCAGACAAGGTGGAGGGCATTGCTAGCGAAGGGATTAGAACTCAAACGGAGAGGCAGAGCAAGAGCTTCCCAGGGTCCCATCACCTCAGACGAGCCCTGCACCTCTGCGATCAGGTTACGCGTGTGCAAGAGTGCCCGCGCCACGGAACGGACCCTTGCGGGCCTCCTGATCCGGTCGGCAGGGCCTGAGGAGGAGATTTCCCTCGAGGTCCCTGGCGTCAGGGTGAGGGGCAAAGTGGCCGGCAGGAGCTGGTGCCAGGTCAGAGCAACCTCCCCAGAAATGGGGCTGAGCACCACGGCCAAACGCGTGGCAGCGGCTGGAGCCTCCCCCGGCACAGCCCCCGCTCAGGACCCACTGCTGCAGCCGGTGGCACGGAGCAGTGACTTCGAGCCTGGCTGATACCGTGACGGGAGTTATGAAGCCCAGAAACAACTTGTTGAAATCATACTGAGAATCAAACAGTTGAATAAAAATTTGCTATGAAAGCGCACGGACTGTGAGATAGTCTATTGACTTCCCACCCTGAAGGTTCAACTGTCTGTTAGGCTTGCAGCGCTTGCGCTCGCAGCAAAGCAGGGTTAGAAGCCACCAGTGGTTTAGAGGTTTTAGAGGCCGGCGGCTGTCAGGGGCGGCAGGACCGGGGCTGGCCCCCAGGGCGCGCGCCGCCCGCGCCCACAGGCACCGTCCCGCGAGCCCTGCACGTGGCGGGCAGAGCCGGGGCTGCCGGCAGGGCCCGCTCTGAGCCCCTTGTCATTTTGGAAGAGAAAATAACCTCACAACCTTACTGTTACCCTTTTGTCCACTAAAGATGGGTGAAAATTATTCTGTTAGCTAGCTATTGACTTGCGATAATAATAGAATGGTAAACAGCAAAAACTGATTTAAACCCTGCTTAGCCTGTCATACCGACGAGACAAGTTCAAATGCCTCGATATAATCTTTGCAAGCAGAGAAATTGGTTTGACCCATTCTGAAAGCCTTTCTCTGCCACCCTTCTATGGGAACAATACAAATAATTATACAGGCCCAGCATGCAAAAAATAGCTTGGCTTCAGATAAGGCAAAAATTTACATTTTGCACTGCGTGCATGCAAATAGTAATCTAGGTAGCAAAGTCAACTCCTTGGCATCATATCTCTGCTTACTACATTTTTTATTACTTCTCTTCTTAGAGTTGTCCAGAAATGTCCATCTTACATAAATAAAATCAACTCCAGTTTGTGGTACATCAAAATTCTAATTATACCTTTTGTACCTGATATATATCATAGCTTGGACATCTTCAGATCTAGCAGGCAGATGGAGTTTACCAGGAAATATTACATCAACAGATGCCACTACCTAGTTATCTTTGTTCAGTCTGGGAATAAATTGAGGGGTAAGGCATGAAAACATGTTTTCTTACAGGGCCACCATCTGCTAATTTGAGAAGTTGCTGTCACTGATGACTCAGTATCATTAGTATATGTAAAAGTATTACTAACATAATTCTCAAGATAGCTATTATTACATTTTAACGTTATAATAACAATTGGCTAGCAACAAGATGACTGCAGTAAGAAAATATTGCAGTAGGAAAAACTAATGAGTCTAAAAGGAAAACAACTTTGACCAGAATTAATTGAGAAAGGATAATTACTTCTGATGGGAATCTTCAGAAAACAAACCAGTTTTTTCTCCTTTTCAATCATATTCTGCTAAGAAAGGAAAATTGAGGTCTTCCAGCCTGAGCTTCCAGGAGGGCACTCTCTGTAGCCCCAGTGGTAAAAACCCTCTTTCTTCACATCCACTGAAAAAGCGAAAACAAAACCACAAACCAGCAAGGTTTGCATGATTTGAATTCTGTAGTGAATAAATATATAACCAAGCCACAAGTCAAACCCAAGGACATATCTGATTTTGAGCTGGCAGATAGATAATTAATCAGCTTTAAATCACCACATTTCCTTCCCATTGCCCAGTGCACTCTACCTATGCGCACCGAGTACATGCACCAGTCTTCCTGTCTTTAGGAATTCAGTTCAAAGAGCCAAGAGAAAGAAAAAAGATGCTCTGAGCCGTTTTTTGTCCTCCCCAAAACTTTTGAGTGAGAATGTTATTAAAGCTGACCCTGCTCTGCGAAGTTTTGGCTTCAGTGAGTCTGTATTTTAGGAAGTCAGAGAAAGTGAGAAAGGGTTGACTGGAAAAAAAAACCAACAAACCTTCTGATTCAACATATAATGCTCACATTTGGGAAACCAAGCATTGAATAGTAACTTGTTTTCGGTGTTAAAACATCCATTTCAAGATAAAGGTTTGTTTTTCCTTGGCAGACTTGTTTGTGATAACTTAAGCAGCCACCTCCTCAGATCTCTTCTTTGAAAGGATGCTGGTTTATAGAAGTCTGTGCTGATTTAATGATGTACCTGATAAAATTATTTCATTTCAATACAGTACAGAGTCTAAATAAGTGAATGTGATATTTGCTTCTGATTTCATTGTTCCATATTTGCATGTCTCTTAACTGCAGTTTTAGTGGTTTTATATGCTAAGATTTTTATTATTATTATTATTATTTAATATATAGCAATAAATAAAAGCAAAGTTCTGTCATATAGTGTTCAGTAGTCAATTACAACTCCAAAACTCCACTTCTGTAGAAGCTCAGCAATTTGAAAGGTAATTGCTTAATTCTTGCAACTTTCACAACCAAAATGCAAAGATGAATTTCTGTCCCAGGCAGTTACTACTCTGCCACCCACAAAGAACCAGGAACACTCGAAGAGCATGTCTCTGCACCTTGAACTTTCCCAAAGAAAATGAGTATTTCATATATGCAAAAACCAGATGCAGCCCTTCAACTCCTCAGAAGTTGTCAGATCAGCCTCTGTTGTCGAGCTGCATAAGCTGATAAGAAAAGAGACAGTCAAGTTTTCTGCTTTTTGGACTTTTTGAGTTCTGCACTTTCTCCCAGCTATGCTTCGTCTGATGGAAGTGCCTGCTGCCTCGCCTTCCCTCGCTTCTCTAGCTGGGTTCTCCTGCATTTCAAGTGGCACGCCCACAGGCAGCGTTAGCTCTGCAGTTCTTTTCTGTTTTCACCTTTTCTGTTGACTTCCTGCTCCCGGCAGACCCCTTGTCCCCCACAAGGCACCCTCATCTCAAACAGCAGAGAGGGCTGCAAGTCCGGCCCGGGTCAAATGCGTACCCTGCACGGGGTAGGCAGCTCTGGGGAGGTGCTGAGTTCCCTTGCAGTTTGCTAAGGGCAATGGGAGCTGAAAAACGTGGATTTGGCATCACAGCAGGTGAAGGGAAGCTCCTTACAGGACTTTGCCCCGGATTGGCAGCTGTACACTTCTGTTCACCCACTAGAGAGCGTGTGACTGCACAAAATTAACACAGCAATGAATTCAGTCTGATAAAAGATCAAATTCTTGTAGAGACTCACACCACCATGTATTCTGTGAAAAGAGAGGGAGTGCTGCAACCTCACTCAACAAAAGCACCTCTTGTTTTAGAGGGCTCCAAGATTACCTGGGCCATCTGGTCCTGTCTGGAGTGGAAGCAGGCACCCCGAGGACCCGGCTGGCGTTCTTACAGACAGCAGCACAGTGCACAGACCTCTGCTCGACGGCACTTAACAAAGCTGGAAAGAAAATTCTTGCTTTTGATGTACAATTAGAATATCAGAATGATTTCACAGTTAGCTCTATGACGCAAATTTTATTGCATGACCCAAATTTGGGGATCAAAATCTGCTAGCATAGTTTCGCAACACAGTGAAACGGAGAGTGATATCTTAAGCTAACATGTAGCATAGTCTACTTTATCTACCACGCATGGTATCTGTATCTATTTGCCTTTTTAATTTGTAGGAGTGTTTAGATGCCAAATGCCCTTAAGAATGATGGGTTATTAAATTATACATTCTCAAACAGATTATAAAGGAAGTCTTTTTAAATACTTATTTAAATGAAGTATATTAGGCAAAAGTAAAAATGTTTAGGTTAATCTGCCTGCAAACTGGTTGCAGCAGCATTAATGGCCTCATACTGGGCACTTCAATGTTCCTGGTCTCTGACCTGGACAGGGTTGAAGGAGCGGGGCAGAGGCTTTTTGATGCTTTTCTTGATTTCAGCTTGCCTGTTGTAGTGTTGGTTGTGGACTCTGTGCTGTAGAAACAGGAATAGAAGTTAGTCGCTTGCTTCAAATGACTACGAGCAACATGAACCAGTGATGCAGAAGTGAGAAGTTCTCCAGAAAGACACCATTTCCTGGCCTCTGCTGTGCAAGCTGTAGAACAGAGCAGAGCTGTAGACCACTGCGGACCAGAGCCAAGAGCACTCTTCTGGGAAGGGCTGCAGTTTCAAAATTTCTGTTATGAATGGAACATCTTCCAGGCAGAGAGGAGGACACTACAGAAGACAACAGCGTTACCTGGCATAGCAGTAAACAAGTCAAACTCCTGTTCAAGTCCCTTCTACACCCCAGGTATCCTGGGCACTGGGCTAAACCCAGCCTCGGAACTCATCAGCCAGAGTAACTTCAGTGGGCAGCTCCTCAGGCCCTGGCTGCAGCAGCCCCCTTGCAGGCAGGAGCTCTTCTCGGAGAAGTGGATTCAGACTTCATGTTCAACCTGAGCTATTCTCTCTCTCTCTCTCTCCAGAAATTTGCTTTTGAGCTGAAGATATTAATGATATTTCATTACAAGCAATTTTTTTTTCCAGAACATAGCTGTAGGTAAAACCATTTTTTGATAGAAAAGCTTCTTGCTAAATGGTTTTTCTTTTTTCTTTTCTTTTTTTTTTTTTTAATAGTAGCTCTTGTCTTCATTATAAATAACTTTGGAACCAGCAAGGTAACCAGTCTCAACTTCAGTAATACAGTCTCAATCCGACTGATTTATTGGTATGGTTTAGGGGAGTGTTTTAATAGTAATAACTTTCTCACATGAGAACTGAAATAAAAAGGCTGTATGCTAAGTAGAATTTGCACTCCAGAAGTATCTTTTTTTCAACCCAGAGAATGACTGACTTCACAAACAGTTGTAAAGTTGAAGGGAAGCCAAAAAAGCAAGAAATTCAGATGATAAACATCAGTCAAAAGCTAGAGGCCAAGCTTAGAAGGCCACCAGAGAAAGGAAACTTACACATCCAGAGAAATTGCATAGCTTAATTTACTGTAGATTGTCTAGTGCTAAAGATCTGAGCTGAATATGTCCAAATCAAAAGCAACAAACATCTGATTATCTATTATCTTTATGTGAAGCAGTGTTACAGTTGAGAGAAGATGCCTAAGATTAAGGTCCAAATGAGCTGCGACCTCTACCACGACTCGAAGGTTAGTGAATATACCTGCCTCAGTCGTACGATTCCCTTATACAGGGTTAACAGGACTGAAGGAAGACCGTAAGCCAAAGTACAACAAACTTTTTCAGCCAAGCTTATGCAGACAAGTCTTGCAGAAAAAGTAGTGTTCTGAATCATATTCACTGTCATTCATTGTGCAATTAAATGGTGACACAGAGTTTATTAAACACTAAACATTAAACAGACTGGAATGTTTAGTAACTATTCAGTAGCTGCAGAGCAGCACAGTTAAAAAACTTGGTCTCCAGATCAGCCTTAGAACAAGGGGTTGTGCTGCCAAATGTTCAGGCATACACCAGAAACAGAGGATGACGTACAAGCTCTCAAGCAGGAATCTGAATGCAGTCCCTGCAACGTGAGCCCAATGCGCTGGATTCAGTCTTGGCTGGAGAAGCAGTTTCAAAAGGAACTTGGAAACTCGCAGGATAACCAGATCCACTGGGGCTTCTCAGAAGGAACTGTGCTGGCCCTTGCTTTACCCAATGAGTGCTCAGGCAGCAGTGACAGACTTGAGGGCACAGATTTGGGTTCTGTAAAAGGATATCAACTCTAAATCACTTTGGCTCACTGGGTAAAAGAGTTCATGACTGAATTAGCTCCGTGCACTTGAATGAGCAGTTATTTCACTCGTGTTCTTCTGTGATTTATGCAATTCTGGAGGCATTTTTCTTGCACTGTGGCAGAAGCTAGCACCCTGCAAGTGTGCGAGTTACAGCACTTGTAGTTTTTGTGCTGCTGAAGTCCTGTACTACATGGCAGCATTCATAGATGGAATTATTAAGTACCTGTTTCTCCACCGTTTCTGAAGGCCTGCTCAGGACAGGCACAGGAGGCGTATGGGCAGCTGGCTGTGGCTTGCTGGTCTCAGCCTGCGCCAAGGTTAGAGCAGCTTCTAGCGGTTGGGCAATAAGAGAGGTCAAGGGGGGACAGCAGGCACAGCTCTGCTTTCCTTGCTGTTTTTTTGCCAGCTGGGTGTTGCCATCGTTTCTGAAGGGCTACAGAAACACAGATTTTTTTCTCTCTTTTCTGTACGTCATACAGAACATGGGTTTCACTGACATTTATAAACTACTTTTGTTGGGTTCCAGCTCCCCATTGTCTCATCTGACTCCACAGGGACAAGCAGCAGCCAAACAAAATATATTGCTTTATTAGTTTAAGAAAATCTGGAAAGAGAAAAAAAAATCTAGCTACATCTCTTAGCATTCATCCAAGAATCAAATGGACTGCTGATACCTGTTACTACACAAAAAAAAAAAAAAAAAAAAAAAAAAAAGCCTGATGAATTTAGCTAAAAGGAAGACAGGATTTCTTAATTTCTGAACTGTAAGGAAGGCATACAGAGAGATTGCAGGTATTAAGTGACTTACTCATTGCAAGCATGATTGCAAGGGCACCATCATGATATATAAGGTTCACACATCCTCCCTGCTTAGTCAAATACCACATTATTGACTCCAGCAGCTGTAATCATGGATCAAGTCTTGTTATCTGGCAATTAATCCTGTTGAGTTTGAAATATAATTTTAAGCATCTCCTAATATGATATATCCCTTAGAAGAATGAATGGAAGGGTACACATATTGCACATTCAAGTTGTATGTCTTCTCCCTGGCTGAACTCTGGTAATTGCCTGTCAGAGCCTCAATTTCAATTTTACCAAATACTCGGGGTGGAACATTGTCCAATTATCTGGCTTTTAAGGGAAAATTCATGTGCTTCCACAGATCCCAACCAGTGATCACAATCAGTGCTGATCTGTAATGAAATCAATGTTTCCAGTGACTTTCACCCATTATTCTGCAGCTCACACAGTAATTTGGGATGGCAGCAGAAATATGAACCTAATCCTGCTCTTCCAAGACTTACACATCTCTAACCTTTTCAGCAGCGTTAGCAGAGCTGGTACCTTTAACATCATTCAGCAGTTTTGACTCCTACTGAGCGGTTTGTGACAATAAGGAAAGTTCAGTTCAAAATTTTCAGGAGGCTATAAAAAGGATTTCTTTTCAATTCACCGGTTCAAAACAGATTTTCTGTGGTTTTGGTATTGCTCTGTCAGGACAAGCAATGCCTTGAAGAGAGTACTAAATATCTTTCTGATTCAACCATTGTAATTTTTTTTTTTCCTGTAGGTTCCCATGCCTGGAAATCTTTCGGTACAGCACTCTGGCAGCTTTTCCTCTCCTTCAGCTGTTTGACAAAGCCAACATTGCACTCATCGAGCAGCTCTGCATTCCCAAACAGAAGGAATTCCAATGCTGCTCTCTTTACCTCACTTCTGTACAGTGACGATTTTCTCAGGAGAGGCACAGTCGCACAACCTTTAGGCAGGTAACTTGTGTCAGGGGAGTTCCTAGGAATCTTTCCTCTAGATGGTATCACTGGCAAAAGCATTTGCAAGCGGCGCTCTCAGCAGCGCGGCTGGCCAGCGCGCTAACGGCATGTGGTTGAATGTGGCCCAGGCTCCTCTTTGGGAAGTGCACCTGACTCCAGATGCATCGATCCGCTTCGTTATGTGTGTGATCCACACCACACAGAGAGGAACAGAAGGTACACGTGGGCCTTTATGGCCAGTGCCTAGGGCCGTGGTAGGACGACAGGAGGGACCAGGCTGTCATCAGCAAGTCTGGGATCTGTGCTGGACCACACACACGTCTGAACTAGAAATGCTTTTTCCAAAACCATGGTTCTCAACCTGAGCTGTACAGATCCATACCCGCTTTTAAGGACTCTGCAGAAGCTAGAAGATAACTTTTCTGTTGTCAGAAATCTCTCACTCCTTATACAACACCCATATCGCTCCTGCAAGATCTTAGGTGAAAGTGATCATTTTAGAGCTTGTTTGGCTGACGGTGTACGTCAGGGTGCAGGGTGGACATACAGGAAATACTGACTCACGTTCCCTAGGAATACTGGAAGAAGGACAATCTCATCTTCCAGTGAGTGTCAGAAACACGCTATGGCAGCAATCACAGCCAACAACGTGCACTAAGTTGTACCACACAAGTACAGTGCAATGACTCTTCATTTTTAATACCACCCTCTCAGGGTATGTCAAAGATTACTAAGTCATGCTACATTCATGGCAAAATCCAGTGCTACGGATTCAGAAAGAAAGCAAGCAAATGGTTTGCTCCCATACATCCCGACAGAGGAAAGTGTGTTTTAACATCTCAGGGGGCTGCTGTGTTATAAACAGGATTATGCCAGTGAAGATAGTATGACAGAAATCAGCAGGGGGTCTTCCACTGTAACATGCAACAAGGGTCCTACCTCTGATTTATGTGCGGCAAAACCCACTCCACCTTTAACCAGCAAATTACTTATGTGATTGCAATGTAGTGTGCCAACAGCTGCAGTTCTCTACCTGCTAAGACAGGTAAATGGCTTGGCATGAAGCACAGCTATTTTCTGATTAAAATGAACCCATTATTTCCATAACAACCAGAGCTGATAATCTCGTAGGTGTTTCAAATAAAATGGTTTCTTCTTTGCAGCTGCAGTGTTGAAACAGCCTGCAGCAGTTTTCTGCATATCACTAAGACTGGCATACAGCAAAACCCACAAACCTTTGAGAATCAGCAAGTCAACATCTTATAGATACTTCGCACTTCCTTGAAAGAGAGTAATGGTTCTTAGAGGAAAACAAAAACAAAACAAACAAAACCAAGCAACCAAACAAAAACCCACCACATTTGGTGCTTTCTGACAATCAAAGCAGTTCTTAAAGAATTCTGTGCAAATCCCCAGTGGGTCCTGTGAGGCAGGTATCATGGGTACTACTGGCATTAAACGGAAGGGAAAAGAAAGGAGAAAAGCAAAGACAGGCATGAAGAAGACAGGAAATGAACAGAGAAGAATCCTGAGATCAGTTTAAACACCTAGAGCACTGAAAAATAGCACATTTAGAGCGGGATTAATCTGAGCAGTGCTAGCTCTCTCGAGGTCAGACAGAGCGGCGTCTCTAGGCTGCCTGATGGCAACCAGCAAGAGGCCCCTACCTCTACAGGGTAACTCGTGCTGTCCTACAGCGCACGCCCAATATACATCCTGTCATAGGGTGGCAGGACAGGACGCAAGAAAGTAGAGCTGCCTAACATTTACAGAGGTGAAATAAGTCCTAATCACCACGTTACATCATTACAGAGCCTAGGAAACGTATCTGAGCTGTTTTATCGTATGTCCTTCTGTACAGTGAAATCATTTGCACAACAGGTTGAAGACTTTTCATGCTAATTTCAATTGACTTTGAAAAATGAAAGCAGCATGCTAGCAAAATGGATTTCTCTCTAAAAAAACAGATGAGAAAGTCCTAGTCATTTCCTCCTGCATTTGCTGTAGCACTTCTGAGTGATGAAAGTACGTGTGGAGGCTGGCTGCTGTGGTAACGTGCCCCACGTGAGCCCTGCGCTCACGCTCACCGCACATGCCAGCAAAAACAATGGGAGACAGCATTTTTTCTTATTAACTTTTAAAATAAGCCTGGTATGACTAAACTGCAGCAGTGATACCTTAGAAATTTAGTAACTGCTCAGTTTCCATAACATAAAGGTATTCTTACTCCATTCCTAGACAATTGCAATTAGTAAACTAAAAGGATGAGCAAACTATAAAAAAAAAAAAAGACCTCCCCCCCCAAATTCCCAAACCCTCCTCCCACACCTGGTACCCTAAACCTATCTCCAATTCATAGCAAACACCTTGGATGTCAAAGTGTAACATTCCAAAAAGTGAATAGCTCTTACTGTGAATTAAAACTCTGTGCAAGGAGGGAGTAATAATGAAAAGTATTATACTTACGGTAGTCAGGAACATATGTCTAGATGAACATAGCTCTGAGGCTTAAAGGATGTCAGAGCTGTTAGAGCTATTAACTGACACAGAATGAGGAAAAACAGTTGATGCATGAACAAAAGCAACATCTACAGAGACAGGGAAACCTGCCTTGAGAGCTCCTAGTGAAGAGTTACATAGTGCAGATGGTCTTCTGTGGCCAATGAGACAATTAAGGACACTTGAAGTAAAAAGTTGTTCTACTAAGGTGGTAACTCGCAGAGCTTTATGTAGAGATAGAAGGTAAATTCATTCAAACCATTTCTGTGGATGATCAAGACAGTTCTCCAGTTTGATATGAACGCTGCTTTGATCAGACTACAACAGGCAACGGCTTCAGCAGTTCAGAAGACAGCATTGCTCAACACCTCCTGCCGATAAAGCAGTTACATTTTGAGAGGAATAACTATGTCTCATCCTGGGCAAAGAAAACATGAAAAATTCCATTAGGTCAATGCACTACATGAAATAAACCGAGGATAAAACTTTACCCACTGTATTCAGCTATTTTCTTCCCACGATCCCAACAGCAGGTATTAAGTTAATTGGTTTCCATGAGCTCTGGTGTCAAACGGTGCAATCCAGGAACACTAGCTGATCATCTCTGCTGCAAGAGGGTTTTCGGTGTGCCAAAAATGAGGTCATAGAATTACTTCAGTCAATACTTCTAACCAGAGTCAACCTGAGTTCCAGAAGGATATTCTGGTCATTTGATGCCATCACCGTGTAACAACTGCTCCAACATCCTCATTGTGTGTGACAAATGGTTAAAAGTGCCCTAGGAGTGGTTTATGCAGAACAGATTTTACAACCTTCCCGCTAGACCTATCAACAGCACCACAACTTTAGAGTGCTATTCTGAAACGCTTTAAAAGAGAAATCTTCTGCCCTACAGAACTCATACAAAGTGGAGAAAAGAGAAAACAAAGTAGACCGACAGAGAAAGATGCTTGTACAGGACAGTACAAATGTCTTACTGCTTATGCCGGAACGGATCTCCTTTGGCGATTTGCTGCTACACAGCAACACACAAGAGGCTGCTTAACCAAAGCCAGCAGCAGCTGGTGCAGCATTATGTCCCGGCTCTGCTCTCTGTGGATCAAAGAAGAGCATGGCCAGCATAGTAAGTGAAGGCCAAGGATGTGAAATTCAAAATGCCAAACCAAAGACTAAACGAATCCCAAGCCATTACTGTTGGAAAGCTCCTTCTTTATAAGCCTCTCATGCTCCCCTATTTCTATCACTTGCTAAAAACAGGATCACTCTCAGAAGTTTAATGCTGCATTAACAATAGCTTCTTGCATTTAAATTGGCCTCTCTTAGCGCAGAGTGGGAAGGGAAACTGGAAAAAGAGTATTGGCCTTTCTGAAGCACATGGACTTTTCCTTTGCCAGACAAGCCTGAGCTTATTTGGACTACCTTAAAACCTGTCTTCTGAACCTATTCGACTTTGAAAAATAAATAATTAACACAATAAATCATACAAAAATCTACAGCTATGAATAAAGCAGGTGGCAAATTATCTCAGACTAGCAGATAATTCAAGCCAAAAATAAATATTATCCTCACACAATCAACTTTCAGGAAAAAAAAACACAAGGCTTTAGTTCAGATAGCTGTCTCTGGCTGTCATGCTCTTTAACAAACGCCTAGGTTTAGTCATGTATTTTAATCCTACTGACTTCACTGGGATTTAAATCTTGGCTCATTTATGCATGCTTAACTTTTAAAGTGCTTTGCTGGATGTGGGCCAAAGGAAACGCATGCCTCTTGCAGCTTGTCCTTAAGAACCAGAATGCCTCACCCTTAACACCAATGATCAGAACAGTTAAAGCAGGTCTAAAGGCAATAACACAACAAGAAAATGCCTTTCCATCACCACTCCCTTTTAAAGTAGGGCTCAAACGATAAAGATCTCCCCCGCAGACCCTACTGTCTGAGCTTTGCCAGATGATTTGCAGAAGTCTCCTCCCAGTCTCCACAACGTTACGACCTTCTCTTCACCGTGTTCAAGTAGAGTTGCATTTCAAGCCTCTTAGGTATTGATCTTCAAAGGTTAATCAGTTCCTACATAGGTTAACAAGGCTGTACCGCCAGACCAGGTGCTCAGCTTGGGACCTAACCAAGGTAGTACGCTACAGCTCTCCAGTAGCAGGAAATGGTTGGCTGCCCGCTGCTAGTCCTGAGCTGCGCCAGGAGACAGCCCCTCATGCCCAGCGTTCCTGCTCCTGGAAGCCCCTCCTGTCTCATGAAGACCGGAGTGTGCCTGCAAACTAACACAAATACAGCCAGCGAGTTCCCTGCCTTCTTCTAGGCAACTTTTAAGGTTTAATAATTGGGCTTTCTCTACCCACATTTCCCAAGGCAATGGGCAAAGCATTACTGAAACTAGTTGGGATTCCTGTGTGAGGTGATGGAGAAATAGCACCTTGGTTTAGCCAGCAGTAAAGCTAGGAGGCACAGAAACTTGCAAAAAGTTTCCTGTACTACTAAGTGCATAGTTTGAGAAACCTTTACAGGACCAGGGTGCAGGTGTGTTCAACGTGAGTTGAAGCTCACGTTCCAGATTTACCCTTCTTGTTAAGGAAACTATTTCTCCTATATGCATTTTTAATACAGTTTTGTTGGTATTTGTTTGCTTGCTTTTTAAACTGGGACCAGAAGGAGAATACAGCAACTACATATGCACAGATTTATCTTGTGGGTAACAGTTTATTTCAAGAGTGAGAAATAAAGTAAGTTTTCACAGAATTGGAAAACTGTTACAAAGTATCAGCTAAATGTTACAGTACTGGAACGCGTCTCAAGCCGCCAGTCCCTCGCACAGGATAGTTAACGCACAGGTACAGCTCACTCATCAACAAGCGCTTCACTACTTAATACTCTCCAAAGGAGAAATCAAACTCAAGCTCATTTGCAATTTCTTCAAGCACAGCTGTCATTTCGGAAGTAACTACATTAACGTCCAGGCACACGCACCCACCTTCGGCGCGGACGAGCCGGCGGTCGGCAGGGCCACGAACGGGGCTGCCCGCGCCCCAGGCACGGCCGGAGCGGAGCGGAGCAGGCAGAGCGAGCCCCTCCCTCGGCATCCAGCCAGCGCCCAGAGATCCCACCAGCAGGCACCCTTCTCAACCGAAGATTTAAGCTGGTTTGTCCATCACATCAATAAGAATAAAACACTCAACTTTTTTTTTTTTTTGCTACCTACTTAATTTTTCTATTTCATGATGTGGATCTCAACTAAAGCAATACTGCTTACCAGTATCACCAAGGCAGGAGAGGCTACTACCCGCATCCGAAAACTCTCTTGAAGAGTAATTACCTCACACTCTGTTATTTTCATGCTTTCAAAGCCTCATGTCTTTTAAAGACTTAATAAAACATCAATGTTCTCACACTCTTCCCCAGATACACATGGGCAAGTAACAGATTTTTAAGTATTCTAAAACAAAACATTTTTTAAAAAAAGTCTTTTTGACCAAACTATTCAACCTGAACATGCAAAACAGTTCAGTAAGCGAAATTGTCCTTTCCTGAATACAGATCAAAAAAACCCTTGCATTATCTAAACAGTTAGGCAGCTAGTCCAGGCTAGTTTCATCTGTTCTTTGGTCAATGAAGTAATGAAGCACCGAGTGGAAGCAGCTCCTTTGCCTTTTAGTACAGGATCAACTGCTTTCTGAAGGTGCCTATGCCTCCACATTGCAAAATTCTAGGTTTTAGAGGCTAAAGGACCTAGAAGCTTAGCTTACTTTTGGCATCTTGTCTATGGAGAGATGAACGCCACCTTTACTCTGCAAAGTAAATGCAGAAGCTGCAGGGCAACACCAGGCATCTCAGGTCCTGACTCAAAGCCAGTGTCTCTCACCTTCTGCAGACTGCATTTGAAGTAGCTTTATATGTTACGTTTGTGTGCTGGAATCATTATCTTGGGTTTTCACAGTTACAGGTTAGACTTTTCCTTTAACCTTTTTATTTGAAAGAATATGAATTCATTCGGCCTGGAAAACATCTGAGTAGATTTTGTTTGTTCTTTTAAAATTGCCACAAAAAAAGCAATGACTGGTATCCAGGAACACCATCCCTGTGCTTCAGCCTGAAGAACCCCCCAAATTTTCACTCATCTTGCCCATTAATTTTCAGCCTTCAGCATGTCTTACTGTGTGACTACCTGTACAATACTTTGCTTGCTATGAATAGGCACTTCTTCCTCCTCACATTTCCATTTAGTGTTCTTCCAGAACAGGAAAAGACCACCTTTCCAGAAATGAGATCAGCAAAAATCTTGTGACATGAAAGATCAGCACAATAAGAACAATCCACCATGGTATGAATTGGTGATTTTGGTCCCTCTGATGATTTGTAATCTAGTACCCTCAAAAAGGAAAGGAAAAGAAAAAAAAAAGGAAAGGAAAAGAAAAACAAAGGAAAAGAAAAACAAAGGAAAAGAAAAACAAAGGAAAAGAAAAACAAAGGAAAAGAAAAACAAAGGAAAAGAAAAACAAAGGAAAAGAAAAACAAAGGAAAAGAAAAACAAAGGAAAAGAAAAACAAAGGAAAAGAAAAACAAAGGAAAAGAAAAAGTGATGTTAGTTTATTAGCTCATTTCCTTTTCCCATCCTCACTTTTTGTTTTCCTTGCACAGCTCGACACCTGTCAGTTTCTGCCAGACATTGGACATCTGACCAGAGAGGAGGATGCAGAACGCAGTAAAAGCTGATTTGCTAGACCCAAAGGATTGGAATGTCAATGATTGATCCTAATACATACATGAGGAAGAAAAACTGCGGCTTGAAGGAGACATTCTTAACACTGGAATATTAAAACATCACATCTTCACTTCTGTAAAAGCTCCCCCTTTGTTTAGTTCATTTACTTCATGTGTCATCTTACACACTCAACAGGAGGTTGTTATAACATATATTACCACATAAAACTTTACTCTAATGCAGTGTGTGAAAAGAAATCCCTGGATACTAAACAGTTGAAAGGTGGAAGACAGAAAGGTATTATTTATCATTTTGGGGCTAATGGATTTTTTAAAATCACATTAAATCATACAGAACATGGAAATTCATTTTCCTGCTTAAGTCTGTCAACTTTTTTTTTTCCTCTGACAGCTAGGCATGCTTTTTTTTGTTTTGTTTTTTTTGTTGTTGTTGTTGTACAGGATGAGTAGCTCCTCTCTAAAACCAGAATATTTATGAAGCATACATTTACAGTAAGTCCTATAACTCCAGTAGGTACCAGAGGAAAAGCAGCTAGGAAGATCCAAGGCTCTACTATCAAGAGAAACTCTGACACCACAACCAGGCTTTCACGCATTCTCCCTCTAAGATAGGAAGCTTCCTCCCAGAGAGGCATTATTGCCTGTGTTCTTTAGCTGTTTGAATGCCAGATCATGGAATAGGAAACTCAGGAGTTCAGTTTTTTTTCCATGTATCAAACTTCTAATTGTAGGACAAAAACCAAAAATCATGCCTTTTCATTCCTAAATCTATCAGTCCAGTTTTGTTTCGTTGGATCTGAGTTTTCCCTGAGAGCAATATGAACCAAACCACATCACATCCTCATTCCCAGTACTGCCTCTAGACTCTCCAATCCCTTCGGCTCAAGGTCCCCAAAATCCAGAAGATGGATAAGCAGTGTGGAAAGTCTTGTATTCAAGGATGATACTCTGGTCTATTCTGAAGACATCACAGCTACTGCTGCTTAGAGAACCTGACGCTATCAGAGAGGAGAAATTCCAGTTCAGCAGTATCATCTGTAGTCTCTACCGGCACATTACTTTTTTCTGCAGGGGATGAGTAATTCTGTATTTCATGTCTTGAAGCTAATATCCTTGAAGTTCCATTGCAAGAACATGCCTCTGGTTGTCTAATGTTGTCTGAGCAAGTATGGTTTGCATGGTAAACCTCTGGGCAGGAATTTCGTTGGCAATGACTAGCAAAGTAGTACTTAGCTGCCATTGGACTTGATTCTACTTGATTATGAAAAGGATTATTAGCCACACAACAGGTCTGGAGACAGTTATTTTTGAATCCATGATGGAGGCCTAATTTAGCAATAAGCGGCTTCCCAACATTAACTTCCTTTCTTTCATCCATTGTATCTTCTATTCCTGGATACTCATAGTGCAAGCAAACAGTGAAGATCAAGTGTTCCTACAAAAAAGAAAAGGGGGGAGGGGGAGGTTATACTTCTTCCCCAAATAAACAATATAGGAAACACTTCAAGAGGCGTAGTCTACTAAAGGAGAAGACTAACCTTTTTTTTTTTTTTTTTTTTAAATTAGGACCTAAAGAGCCATAGGCCATAGATTAGTCAAGACTGTTAACCACATCAGCTACATGCATACTGCGTGAAAGGTAAAGGTTCTAGACTGATGCTGATAATATTCTTAAGAACTCAGTGGGATTGCAAAAGGAGTCTACTCATCACAAAATTCTTCCTGCAAACTCTGTTGCCACCCACAGAAACTGTCAGACATATTCAGAGGTCACTTACCCTGACACACTTAGACTTTTTAAGACTGTTTTCCCCATTTTCCTCTTTGACGCACATGAAAGACACTAGCTGTTTCTATCACACACATTCTCATAGTTTTTTAGGCTAATCACCACAGTTACGAAGGAATTGTACATCTCATGCTAATTCAAGGTTCAGTTTCCCTCTACCGTTTCAAATTCCACTTAAAATTTAGGGAAACCAGATCAACCCGTCTCTGTACAGGACATGCAAGTAGGATTTCTGAATTGTGTCGCAGTCTGGATGCCCAAGATATCCTGCAGGCTAGAAAGCCTCATTTCCTGTTGCTGCAGGCAAGCAAACACAGCAACAAAACAACCTCCCCTCCTACCCCATCCCCCAAACGTTTTAGAGAACAGAGTAAAATTAAACTTTCTGTCCCCTTTACTGCCTAAGGATACCTCAGAACTTTATTGAGGACTTCCTCATTTGATTAATACTTGATCACCTGATAGTCTTTATTTCTAGAAGCATTTTTATTAAACCACCTGCCAAAAACATTTAAGAAAAGATACCAAGTGATGTCCAGCTGCATTCATAACACAAAGACATAGAAATAAACTTAACAGTGCTATAGTATGCTGAAGTGAGAACCTTTTGAAAACAACATGTCCAAGAGCACAGCTTGGAATGGAAATACATAACATTTTCACCTCCTTCTAATAACTATGTAAGATGCAGCTCTGTTTTGGGTCACGCACTTACTGTACTACAGGGCATAGGAACATCCCCACAATGTGCACAAGATGATGGTCACAAAAATAACCATCTTGTCAAAGTTCAGTAGAAGCCCAGAAAATACAGAGTGCCTTGCACAATGGTATCAGGATTGCATATGCACTGATTCTCTGGCTTTTATTTCACAGCTAAGAAACTAGTCACTAAGTATTGCTATTAGCCATTTTCCCTTCTGGGGGTAAAGTACCTGGGATTTAAATCTGATAATACGTTGTACATATCTCCAGAACATGTTACTTACCATGCAAACAATACACAGCTAGCTCAATAGAACTGCAAAGCAATACGATTAATCTATACTATCTGAACAAACTTGTGAGGAAAAATTTATATTAACCCTTAGTTTTTGCAGTGAACTCAGCCTGGTGTAGAGGCAGTGTTTGGGAAGGTCCTTTGACACTAAGTAGCTTCCAGTTTCCTCAGGAGTTCCTTTATTGGCCTCTTTAGGATCCACATCCAGGTCCTATTGCAAGAAAGAAATGAGAAACCAACTGAAGGCAGAGAATTTGTAGATCATAAAACAGTTAGGAGTATTTTTTTTTGTAAAGTCAGCATTTGCTTCTTAAAAGGAAAGACAGCACCAATCTTTGATTACTTGCAAAAGTTACTGAAACCACAATTAGAGGTTATTTGTTTAGGTTATCCTCTTCTGCTGACAATTCCTTTCAAATTTGCTGAAGTACAGCACCATAACAGTAATTCTGTGGGCTACAAAGACATGTATTTATTATGCACATTAACTCAAATATTTTATTCATAAAACTTCAAAAGTGTTTTGTTTTATAAACATCAAAAAAGGTTTTCTGCCTCTCTGGAACTTTCAGTTTTACTCCTATCCTTCACCTTACTGCACTGAGCTGAGTAACATCAATAGAACCAGACAGAAGATCACCCAGGTGCAAAGAACTGTAAAACTGAATTCTAAGAAACCTTGTACTGCAAGGTAGATGTGCCCCAGGCCCAAAAAGGAGCTACTGACATTTAACTCCTCTAATTAAATATAACTACTTAACATTAGACAATGAAGAGAAAAGGAGACTTTGAAAAAAATAACCGTATATAAAAATACATAAAAATATTTCGTTGTATATGTATGGAAACACTCATGTAAGCACATGGTTTCAGTATTTTAGATTCATTTTATTACAAAAGGTGCAGTTCAACATGGACAGACCTGACAGTTTTCAACTTCAACGGAGGGGGATCAATGAGACACCTACAGGAAGCACTTACAAGTGCGAAGTCTGTAACGTAGGCTCTGCAAACTACTATTTCCGGTGGCTTCTTCACTATTCGCGTGTAGATTATCATGACATTGGAAAACTCAGCTGCAAACCCCAACTGAATCTGAACACCACATCTGAATTCAAGATACATACTTTCTGGAAGCTCTGCAAATAAACAAACACATCATTACATTCTAAATAAAACTATGTATTTCCTATTTATTATTCTTTTTGAAATATCAAAAAGTTTTAGAAGGTATAGACCTTTTCCTCCTCCACTCCCTCTACCTATCACTTACATAGTCATGCAGAAGCAACTCTTAGAAGCTAAGCTGGCAGCTGCATTGTTGGCTTGTGCAGTATCAGAAAGTAACTGACTGATGTTGCCATAGAGAGCTGACTTCTGAACTCCCACTTCACAGGTTTCTTTCCAATCTCTGTGCAACTAGTGAGGCCACTTCACAGGTTTCTTTCCAATCTCTGTGCAACTAGTGAGGCAACATTTAATGCAACTAAGATACAGCACATTGTCATGGTTTTGGCTGGGACAGAGTTAATTTTCTTTGTAGAGGTTCACACAACGCTGTGTTTTTGACCCAAGAATTTGTTTATGTATCTGTAATCAAACCAGTAAGGTTAATACAGTACCCTATATCCCAGAGACACAGCTATAGCTTTATAAGAAACTTTGAATGTGACAGCAGAACAAATTTCAGGTTCTCAACACAAAAATTTCCAACATCTGAACACACTAATGAAATTAAGATATGAACTTGAATTTCTTCAATTTCTATTCAGAATTACAGTTTATGAACTAGAGATTATAAAGGATGTACGTCCTCTTATTTTTGAACTATTTTAGTTCAAGTGACATAGCATCCTAATATGAAATTCCCATCACTCAAGTAGTGTCACCTACAGGTAGATTATACCATACCATGAGCTTTGGCCCATTGCAGGTTCCGTGCCATAGACTCTGCAGAAGATGTGGTCTGTTGAATGGGATCAGTTAACGCCCTTTTCTCAGACAAACTGCTGCGGATCTCCAAAGCTTGCTTGCCTTTGGTAAGGTGACACTTGCCCATATCTAAAAATAAGATGCATAGTTTCTCTCAAAATCATTGCTGCTGAAATTCTAACTAGACTGACTACATCACTGCAACATTGGGTAGCTGCTATGGTTACGACAGCATTGGCACTTCCATATCAACTTGTAGTTTCAGAAATATTCATTTCTCAGATATTCAACTCACGAGGTAGTGTGGGTTTACCCTGGTAGGTGGCAAAGCACCACACAATTGCTTGCTTACTCCCTCACCCACCCCCAGTGGGACACGGGAGGAAGAAAGGAACAGTAAAAGCAAGAAAACTTGAGGGTCAAGATAAAATATCGTTTAATAAGGGAAGGAGAAGTGGAAAAAGAGAGGAAGAAGAACAAAACAAACGATGCAAATGCAATCGCTCACCACCACCCTTGGGTACATCAGTGCCCAGCCAGTTCCCGAGCAAAAGACAGCTAACCTTCCTAAACCTCTTCCTCTCTCCTTATTGCTGAGTATGACTGTATACGGCATGGAACATCTCTTTGGTCAGTTGAGGTCATCTGTCTGGTTGTGTCCCCTAACAACCTCTTATGCACCCCCAAACCTGTTCACTGTGGGGCAGAGTTAGAAACAGAGGCCTTGATACTGTGCAAACACTGTTCAGCACTTACAAACTGCTTTTAATGTGAGCAATCCTTTGGAACATTTCCAAATGCCATCAGTGTACCACTGTACTCACGAACACCCAATATCTGGGAATACTCACAATAGTTGTCCCATTGCCTGATGTCATTTTTCCTCACAGTGCCAAATGCACACACACATCTGACTGAAACAACCAGCGCAGACACTTTTCTTTTGATTAGATGGAACTTTCAAGCAGCTGGAGTACTACATGCTGTGTTTGTGTTTTGTTTAGTGCAGTCCTCAGATCTGTTAGAGACTGCCAATTCTGTTTCCTAACATAGGAAATATCTGTCTTCTACGTTATCTCCCTCCTCACCCTCCTGTCTCCTTGTTGGGAGAATGACTTCCACTCCAAATTCCAACAGAAGCTGCCTTCATGCTCTCCTCTGTGACAAATCAATCCTTCTCTCCACCCTGAGTTCAAGGATGAGATAATGTCACACATCAGGCTATCTACAGCATGTGGCATTAACCTGACAGTACTGACTAAGCAGTAAGACAGGACATTTGGGGAAGTATAGGGAAAATAGGTGCAGGCAAAATTGTGTCATGCTCTAATGGGGAAGCAGTGAGCATAAAAAAGAAAGAAAGAAATCCCAGAGAATACTAACCCACTTAAGGAAACCCAAAAGCAACGACAGAAAGGATGAGGGGAGGAAGAGGGTGAGGATAATGTTTTTGGATATTTGTTCATTGCATAATTTGTAATCTTCTTAACCTAGCTGAAAGACTGACTGGTCTGTGGCCATTACAAAATGCAGGTGGGTGTCTGTTCTACTCCTTAATCCTGAGGCTGACAATAAGAGAATGTGGGATAAAAATTAGAGATGGTATTGATGTTTTGATGGGTGGATTACGGCCTTCTTTTTTCACAAAACAGTAACAGTCAGAATAGCCCAGGAGGCAAGAAAGATGTAGGAAAGAAAAAATATTGGCATCTGACTCAAAACAAAGAGTTTCAGGACTGACAGCTTAATGAATTTGGGCCTAAATTCAGCAGCTGGTGAGCATCCTGCAGGAGGAGCATTATTAGAGCTTCTGCCAGGCTTTATGTAAACATAGTTATAGCTAGCTCTAGTTTCTACCACTGCAAATAAGGAGAACAAGTCCTCAAATTCTTCCTTTATTTAGGTAATGAGAAAACTGAGTAGTTCTGGGAGCAAATAAAAAGTACAACTCAATGCAAAAAGTACTCTGCTTGACCGCGCCTGGCAAAACAAAAACATCGGGCCCCATGCAAAAATCAACTTCAACCCTAGATCTTGAAATAATTTTTGTTTTACCATCGACAGATCCTATTTCTTCAGAATAACTCTGAGATCATCTTCTGAAGAAAACACACATTTTATTAAACTGTTTGCAGAAACTTCATGAAAAGTTTAAAAGATAAGATTGAAAATACAGAATGGTAAGTTTGTTTTATGGGATGTAGTCAAGCAACACACCAACTAAAAGCAAAAAGACAGGCAATGCATGCCAAACAGACAAGCAAATGGTAACCAGGAACAACCACATTTCAATTCACATCCCTGGGGGTATGCTGGCTTCCTACTGTCATCAAGTTGACATAAATTGCGTATTTCAGCTAGTCAACCAATGATCTCTTCCCTTTCCCCACTACAGCACTGACAGAAAACCTATCATTTTAATCTTTGCATCTCATTTTCAACAGTACGACCTGTTGACAGCAGAATTTTATTGTACATTTAAGATCCTCTCAGATTTTTTTCTGCTTTTTGGATCCCTGTTAGAAGACTGACTAGGCAAAATTCTGAGACCTGCTGCTGCACCGATTATATGGGAAACCACAGCAAAACTTGGCTAATTATGAGATTCCATTATTTGTAGGTAATTTACATAAAGACAGCTCTTTGTTAATGGCTGTATCTATTCTTCCATGCTTCAAGCAAATGTTTGCACAGAAGCAATACATTTTCCCTCCACAGTTTTCACTTCAGCACTTCTCACATCAATTATAGAAGACAATTACTGAACCAGGTTCATTAAAACAGTGGATTGCACTTCATAGTGCACTTATACCCTTTTATAGACAGCAAATAAGTATCATCACTTCAGCACTCTGAGGTAGATAGGATTTAGTTAATCGTTTAAATGAACATGAGAGTGACTAGACAACTACTAGCATCAGACACCACAAGACAGCAGAGTAGTTTTTGTGGACAGACAGTTCAAAGCTCCATGCAGAAAGACTCAGAACAAAGAAGGTTCACTAGAAAGGAAAGTATAAAATTGATCTATCACCATATTAAAGAAGCTCAAATTCCTGCATAATATCATGATCTTTGTTATACTGCTGCCCAATAGCACCTGTTGCTTGTTAAAAGCTGTTATTTTAACGAAATGCCACAAGAAAGCTTAAAGTGGTGTAACACATTTGCCATGAGAAAAATGACAGTTAAGCAAAGAACTTTTTAGTAAAACAGGCTGAGAAGAATTCTGTTGTAGTAAGCTGCAATTCACCTTCAGCAACCTCATCAAGCAGTACAGTAATCTTCTTGTCTTCTAACAGACGCTCCTTCAAGAACTTCATGAAAATTCCATTGGCCAATCCCGACTGCTGAATTTCAAAAGCTTCTGCTCCCTGGCACCTACGAGATCATCGATATCAGACAAGGTGGGGGGGGAACTGTATGATTAAGATCAACGTGAAGACAAAAGGAGTAGTTACATTTGGGATTGGGGGAAAGAAGCCCTTTAACTTGAAAACCAGGTTGTGCCTAAGGCCAACCTGCTCTTCATGTTCATTTGCAAGCAACTCATCCTGGGAAGACTTCACTTACAGTCAAGCCACAGACCAGAGGTGATATCAACTGTTTATGTGAGGAACTCAAATTTCTCATAGAAAACTTCACTAAAGTTTTTGACTGTTTCTTCTATTTAACAGCTTTTGCACATGACTTGAAAACTAATAGTGAGGGGTTATAAAGGTATCTGCATAAGTAACACCTGCAATTGACATTATTTGAAGAGGTAACTATTTTTTATACTTAGATGAAGAAAAGCAAGAAAAGCAGGGGACAACCTTTATGCCACTTTTCCAAAAACTGATTAATTTATGTAACATTTCTTCAATAAGTTTAATCTGCATTTACAGAGGAAACACATGACTGCATGTTAAAGTTCATCAGCCACTCCACAGTACTTGACCTTCTGTACAAGTGCACAGAATAGTAAGTACCATTAGGAACACAGAGGACATAACTCCCACTTCCCCATTAGCACAAATGTTATGGGTTTGAGGGTGAAATTTGCTTTTTCCTTCTCTGTGTTTTTTAAATCTCTAATAAATAGTATTTAGATAATTAGCGCATTCCTATCAGTGGCCATAAAAAAAAATTCAGGAACACTTGCCAGCAGTTTCTGATTTGCTGAATGTGGTTCTCTCACTAGCATTCCCTTATATCTGAATGGGAACATTAAATACCGGGAATCATTACATATGCATTTCCACAGTCATTAGACTGTGGAATGATTCAAAGAATGAAGTCAAAAAGATAAAGCCTGAGGATACAGATAGTGATACGAGTTATCACTCCCTTAACGCAATAGTTGGTATTTTCCATAAAAGATTAGCTATACAATCTCAATGGTCTCTTCTGGCTTCAAAATCATGCAGCATAGCAGGAGAAAAGTTTCCTTACGTGGCATATCCAAAAACAATGTTGGCTGTAACCTTCAGAGCATCTAAGATAAGTATTGTATCATCATATTCATTTCTGCAATAAAAGGAAACAAAAAATTTAAAAGAATAATTTGAGAACTAATAATAGTAACCAACTCTATAGTTGTTCAAAATACCAAACCAGCAAAGTTTAGAAACTTTTTTTTTTCCTCCCACAATTCTAGAATTAATCCTGACAGGTAAAGACAAAAATTAGCATCATCAACACTCTTCATGAAGACAATGCAAAGAGACAGTTAAATATCACCCGTTAACCAGATGGGGGCATGATGTATTAACCGAAACTGAGTTTGGCTGCAATCTCTGCAAAAAACAGCTTCTGTTAACTAGCCGTTTTAGATTACAACAAAAACTACATGAATTCTGTCTTTCAAAACATGGTGTCTGATAGTCAACATGAGGCTTATGTAGCAATCTCTTCTAATTGCACAGCAGATTGTGAAGCTGAATTGGGTCACTGGCATTTCACTAGCAGTGAAGTTTACAGGCTCTACAAACGTTAAAGCACTAGCAATTTTCTATTATGAAACATTCCATAGAGACCAATTTTCAGAAGTGCTGACTGAAGAGCTAATTTCAAGTTAAGTTTAATCGGGCATAGTATTCTCTTAACATGAAAAGAAAACAGTACTTCGTTCATAAAAATTTGATGAACCAGTTGATTTTTAAATTCTAAATAAAGATAGAACATCCCCAGCATAAAAGCAGTCCACAAAATCCATGCCTCTTAAGAGTTCTAAAACAACTACTTCACTTGAGCCCTTCTGTTGAGCTAAAATGCCTTTGATCATATGGATTCTCCTTCCTTCCTGTAATGATAAAGATGGTTAATGATGCAAGGGGAAAAGGTCATTTTTCTTCTTTACCATGCCTAATTTAATTTCTATTTAGTAACACTGATGTTTTGTAATTTTTAAACAACAACCAAAAAAAAAAAAGAAGAAACAAATGTCATTCAAATCAAGATGCAAGTATCTGCACATGGAAATGGAAAGTCTAATCACCAGCTTCATATATGCATCCAAGACGAAAGGCAAAATAAGTCTATAAATAAATTCTGTTGAGTTTAAAAAGGCTTAGGTGCAGGCTATGAATTTTCAGAACCAGGAACATTCAAGTACAGTGAATACTCAGCCTCAGTTAAAGACTTCTGCTCAGCTTGAAGTCCATCTTTCCCTCAAGATCCCTTGCTATTTTCCCAAAGCGACTATTAAACTTCATTTACTCATTTTAAAAGTAGGCTCTGATTTAATCTCTTACTGCAGTGAAGAAACTGAACTTCACAGCTGGTTCCTGAAACTATAGTCATTATACTCTCTCTATCATGAAGCAGAAATACCCCACAAACACTTAACGCCACTTCTCGCTATTCATGAATTACTAGATTAGATTATACCTTTTCCGACACATATCCAGCAGGAATACATTGAGCCCTGTCTCTTTTTCCTGCATTAGTTTGAGGATGTTCTGTACACACAGACAGTTTGCAGATCGGTAGGGATTTGGAGCATCAATAGGAACCATGAAACTGTTTCCATAGTTTTCGTAGCCATGGCCAGCATAGTATAACAAACCTGAGAGATCAAAACAGATGTGACTGAAAACATAGTCCAAAAGTATACTGGAACATTCCCATCAGCTTTAACATGTTCTAAAACTTCACGCACTATATCCCACACTGTCTGTGGGAGATTAAGATCCTTCAAGCCACTCCAAGAAGTAGGGGGTTTTTTTGTTTGTTTGTTTTTAAATCAATATGCTTTTGTTAAAACAGGGAGGAACAAGAAGAGAAGGAAAAAAAGTAACATCAACATCACAGTACACAGACAACAAATAAAAAAACAATTTTCACTCATGAAACAGAATCAATTAGATATTTATATCAGTCACACAAATAAAGATCACTAAATACTCTTAAAGTGCTTTAAGTAGAGTTACGGCCTCTAACAGAAATAACAAATAATCTGTTATATCTGTATATAATTCATAGACATAAGCAAGGAACCGTGCCAACCGTAAAACAGCTTCTCCACATGTGCAGCTACAAACCTTTGTGCAGCTGAGAGTCAGTGCAGATTTTACAGACAGAGAAGGATAACTCTGAACAGTTTGGCTGGATTTTTTTGTTTTGTTTTGTTAAAAGAAGAGATGCCATCACCTTTAAAACTATTTTTTTTTTTTTTTAAAAAAAAACTTACTGTTATCATTGGCAATTCTTAAAATTAGTTTAACTAGAAAAAAAGAGAAACACCTCTTACACTATGACAGCATTTAGCAAATTTTCAGTATGCGGAGGGATAAAAAATTACTTTTATATTTAGAGGGGAAAAAAATTATTCCATGATTATGTTCGGTAGGATTCCAGAGCACATGTGTATTACTACACTACCAACAACTCATTTCTGGTTGATAACATCTGTATCTCTTTATAGTTGCATGACTCCTGTGCATCTGCTAAACAAAAAATTTGTTACCTAGACACAACAAATTATCCCACAATCACCTTCATGTGTCAATACGTAAGGCTTCAATAGTTTAACATTTAAATTCTTCAAAAAACATGCAACAGTTTATATAAAAGAAAATATATCACAATTAAAAAAAGCTTTTCTTAATTCTGAAAAGGGAACCACAACTTAGGACACAGATTTTACATCTATGAATTAAAACATTAAATATTACAGTCACATCAATTTGCAGTAAAATTAGACAATCTTGGCATTAATGACTTCTGCCAAAACATGCAGTTACCAGAAGCTTGTATGATTCAAAGAAATATTCCTATTGTCTGATCCCAGTGCTGTTTTTGCTTATCAAGGGCAAGTTTCATTTTTTAATAAGAGTTTTTATTTATCTATACAAAGCAGTCCACGGGGCAGATCTTCACTTAGTACACAGCACTGCAGCTGAATCAAAGTCAGTAGAGAGATGACAATTTATGGTAACAGGAGACATGGTCTTCTTATGCCTTTATTCTTACTAAAAGTAGCTGTGAAATTTGTATCACAACAAAACTTGAATATTCAGTAAAACAAGCCTTGCCATAACATACTAAAATGATTTATATTCAAGTCAGCTTGCGTAGGTAGGCATGGTACGGGCTTTCCCTTTTCATTACAGATAGCTACAGCAAATGAAAATACTTCTCTCACACAGCCCTCCATGTTCCGTAAAGGAATGTCGAGATATAACTATATCCCTTCAAACTAAGCCTTGGGTTCTCTTTTACTTGGAAGCTCTCAAGTCATTAACAACTATGCCAAGACCTTGCTAACCGCTCCATTCAATCAGCAGTGCTCAATTTCTTTTTATGGGAAACATGCACAGTCAAGATAAGGAGCCAGCAAGTGCATACAAGGCAAACTCCAGGACTTAAGGCTTCACTTAAAGAGCCTAATGGCTATTCATCTGCCAGAGTCTTTGAAAATGACAACAGTTTGATTTAATTAGAAGGTAAACATCTAAAGGGCACAGAATTTTAAGTGTGTGACTAAAACCCAACCAAAAGCATAAAGTTATTATTGAGCTATTTACAACATTCCTAAGGTTACTTGAGACGGGGTAGTTTTAAACAAGTTAAAAACGAAGTGCCAAAGTACAGGATTTTGTGTTAGGCCCTAAGTGAAAGGAAACTCCTAAATTTCATTTCCACAGTGTTTGAATCTGGACCTAAACTGAAGTTATATTTGAGAATATATATCTGAGTGTATGTTAAGCAAGTAATTGGACTGACTGAAGGAAACTAGTCGCTTAAACTTTTAAAACATTAAAACAGTTAAACATTTCAGTTTTTGCAAGGGTAGCCTGATAAAGCTCTGTGTTAAAGTAAGAAAAAAATGCAGAAAAAAATAGCAAAGGTAACACCTTTGAAGTACTTTGATTTACATTTTTCAAGCCCAAATTGAGTTGGAATTACGTTAAAGTAGAATATTTATTCACGCTCCCATTGGCTTCTAATTGGATTGTTTTGCTTCCTAACAGACGTTAACAACTTGCTTTCTTTTAATTGACCCATCAGTTAGAAAGAGAAATGGTGGATACGGATTGTTTTAATACATTATACAGGAAACAATGAAGTCCAGATGCTTGCCTAACAATATCATTCCCCACAGCTAAAAGTTACCTTTTTCCAGCATGTCCCACAGATTACACTAAACGAGGGCAAATCAAAGTCCACTGTCAAATGGCTTCCTGCCAACGGGACATACTACCATTTTGAATGCAGACGGTAAGTAACAATATGCATAAGCACCCATCCATCTGAAACAAGGAAATAACAGCTAAAGGAACAAGGAGAACCAACTCTGGCTCTGTCCAACTCAATCGACTGCACTTGGACTCAGCTCACCTCACCTGAGTATTGGCCAAGATGTCTCTGTTGTACAGTACCAATCCCGTCACTGCCCTACCTGGTGACCTCCAACTTTCCTCAGCATTTTGTCTGCTACCAACAGAATTTGCACCGCAGCAGTCACAGCCCCATTCCCACGGAGCCCTACGCTAAGAATACTGGGTCATCTTTACCGTAGCACAGAGTTAGAAAAATTCACTTCAACTTGAAGTTCTTACTCCATGGTGACTACAAGCACCCCGAGTGCTGTTTTCTTCACATCAAACCGGCGAGTCTCTTTTAACAAACTATGAACTGTAACTGCAAATAAGAACTCATCAGCCAGCAAAAAGAAATTCCGGAGCGAAGATAAGCATCCAGACCTACAAATTACCTGTATAATGCACCACAGATTAGTGCCATTTCGGTTTTCAGTTTTAAGACAGCCATCCTCGACATCATTTGTACAGAAGAGATTTTTTGTTGTTACGGAGCACATGGAACATGAAGTCAAGCAAGCAAAAGTGCCACAACCTTCTTCGAACTGTAACATGAACTTAATACACAGAGATGCATACTGCCTTTTTGCAGTAGAAAAAGTACCGGATAGGGCAGGAACGTGATTTATCAGCATATTTCCTCAACGAATAGCAATATTTCAGAAATAACCCCCCCCCCCTTTTTTTTTTTTTAAATCCTTGAGTAGATGATTGCAGTATGGTATTTTGATAAGTACCTGCAACAGTTAATATGTTGAGCTCAAGATTAACGGAATAAATTTCTGCATACCCAGAGTAAGCAAACATGTTTGGAGGGCCTCATTAGACACTTTGGCACAACAATTTTAAGTAGGCTCAAGTTCCTCATAGATGTCAGCATTTAAGTGATATTGGCAGCTTTTTTTTTTTTTTTTTAAAGAAAAAAGCCAAACTATTTTTAGCCTTTAAAACATATAGGTCTATGCTCTTATCCTTTGTGGAATAGAATACTAATTGCATGTTATGTTTAATACAACATAAACTAAGATATTAGAGGAGACCATCATCATCATGTTGTTTACTAGTCCTGCTCTTAAGGAACAATATTCGAAATGCCACTTTCCTGGCAGTAAGCGGCAGTTACTCAATGTCATATTAGGCATCACAAGCATGTGCAACAAGGACTGAACAGGAGTAGCTGTTATGCCACTGTTTGGAGCTATGCCCACTAAAAATGCAATAAATCATTATCTATTTGTGCACTGACAGCATCTTTTACATGCTTTAAGACATTAATAGACATTATCCAGAAACAACAAAGTGATCACTTAAATCAAAGTAGTGATTGTCAAACAGTACTGAAAGAATGCTCTGCTTTCCTTTCATAAATATCAACTTGCTGGGAAAATACAGCTGCAAAAATATGGTTTACAAGAGCTTTCCTACGGTGCTGGTGAGAAACTCGTTAATGCCGTTCAGTACTTTATCTTCTAAATTCTTGTCAACAATTATAGAAAAAAAGAGAAGGTGCAAGAATCTAAAAGCTCACTCAAATGCATGAGCACATCTACTCCCCAGGGTACAAAACAAGAAAACTGCTACCAGAAAGTCTACTAAACTTTACCGCCATAATTAGCCTTCACGTCATGCGAGTTTTGGCGCTGATATAAATGCCCAAATGTCAGGTCAGCCAGCTCTGCACAGAGCATCAGGTAACACGCTATTAAAAAAGTCATACTAAGAAATAATCTGACCTTGTGTTCCAAAAAAGAATTGAACAATGTTTTCTTGGCTGGACATTACTACAGAAAATTCTACAATTTAAACAGGACAATTGGATGAACTTTCTGGTCTCTGTTCTAAAGGATTTCTACAGTCATTTATGCAATCAGCTTTTAGAAAAAAAGACAAAGATAGTGTCAGTCAGCAGCAAACTCCTCAAAGCCCACCAAAACAACTTTTTTTTTTTTTGCACTCCAAGTCAGGTCTAGGCCTTTTCCACCTAAGGCATAAAGGTTTTTTGCTCATTGGATCAATTCCATCACATCCTCCCCCAGCCACCGCAGGCACCAGTTCTACCTTGTGCTTTCTCTCTCAAAGTCAAGTTTATTCGTATATTCTTTGTCTTGCCTAATCATCTAAGAATCAATGCATATCAGTAGTAGCAACGCACACCAGACGTGATCAGTTAGTCATTATCCCAGCAGAAGGCACCTCCTGTGCAGTACACAGAGGACAGCTTAAAATTATTATTAATATTCTATTACAAGTATCCTATAAATAAATGTGACTCAATTAACAAGAACTTACGGGAAAAAAAGAGAAGTGTTAAACACACCTTTCAGCATGCATACTTTGCTTAATTTGTAATCCTGTAACTTAAACCAACATTGATGAGATGCTGCAGAACAATCATTAAACTAAGGTTGCAATTTAGAGGTAAGAGCCTTGAATTTTTGTGTGGTGTTATTTTTAAGTCTGAAGAGTTTAAGAAAAAAAAAAGTGAGGGCTGCTGCCCGCTTAAGCCGCATAACCACACACTAAGTTTCCAATGTAGTGTACAAAGACACATAGAAAGGCTTTGTTTCACACTCTATATTCAGACCTTCCACAGAGCTGTGAAACAATAGCTGCATCTGAGTTTGAAGTAGAAACAGAAGTCTGTAGAACTCTTTTTCACTCCCTGTCAAGGACTTTATGAAAAACGCTATGCTTGCGACGCCAGTTTCATGACAACTGACAGGAACCTCCAATTCAAAATAAGGATTTCTACTTAACCCGAAAACTTGGCAGAAAAAGAAGAGGGCAAAAGAAGACACCCCCTACACCCAACACACCTGGTATCAGAGCGCAGCTTACTGTCAGGGCAGAGAAAAGCACATCTCTTCCTCTGTTCTTTAAAGATCTGGCGAGCGAGGACTAAGAGAGCTTAGCAGCCCCTCCCAAAGAGCTCCAGAAGGATGGAAATCCAGAAGGAAAGAGCATTCTGTAGACATCCATTAGAAAGACGGGATGAACAGAAGGGTCCCACGAGCAAGCTCAGAACATACTGCATGCTGTACTTATGGCCTGTTCCCCACCTCCCCAGCAGAAGTACAAACTAGCAGTCTGAATATGCCAAGGGGTTGGTCAACCTTTACCAAAACAGTAACTTGCAGGCACGGGGAAGGGAAAAGGAGGACAGAGAAGATGTTTAAAAGGTCTCTTAAGAGCAGTACGGACTGCTGCTCAGGACTACATGTAGTCTTGTATACTGCAGTTACACATTTTTGACTACTCTGCTATGAGCTCTTTGCCATAATACAGAAGACACAACAGACCATTCTCGCTCTTGCTTACAAGATTAGTACAAATATGCATTTTCTGCACAGTATGTTGTCAAATATGCTATGCAGATGCTGCAGCTGTTAGCAGATAAACATGCTGATACTATCAAACACAAAAGTAAACTGCAATTTTAGGTGTGGTTAAAGAAAAAAGTTCAAAGGTTTTATCTGTTCCAATAATAAAATAACGTTTTTAACCAAAATCAAAGGATATGCTGGTGGGTGTGTTTAACTTTTCCCACTCTACATACATGCTATTTACAATGAAGTTTGTTTTATTGTCACATACAGGGAACTGCAGAGGTAGATACCAGATGTTTGTGTACTTCACACACCATGAAATTGACTTACTTCAGAAGGGAACTTGCATGTTCTTACCATACACTCCTCTGTCTAGGAGAAGTAAAAATTCATCCACTGCATTTCGCATCTCAGACTCAGTAAGATCCAGCAAAGAAACAACTTTGAAATCCAGCTGTCTTAGCAAATTGGTCAATTCATAGACATCCACCATTGGAGCCTTGAGTCGGGGGTGATTCCAGTAGCTCATATTTCCTATTAACAGAGCTACCTTGTCTGTTGCTGCAAAGACAAAGGAAAAACAACAACACAGCACCTTTATGTACTCCCTGGATTCAATACCTTTAAATTTAATTTCTTCCAAAGCAAAAGTAGTGTCCGACCTCACTTCAGGCACAATATTTGAAAGTCATCCTGTGTCAGCTACACAGCTCAATTCGCTTCTCATTCAAAGAACAAAGAAACATTTCTGCATGTTCTGACAGTCAACATGTCTGAACTGTGATGCATCTAATAAGACTGGATAATCTGTCAAGAAGTGAGTCGCTATGGCTATCTGCCATTTCTTTCATTTTTCCTGAAAACAGAGTTACTGAATTCCCCCCTACAAGAAAAGAATGTTCATGTTTATTAAATTTCATGGCAAGTTGTTAAATCTATAGTTAATTATACCTTTCTCCTCCCATATATTTTTTTCTTGTCCTTCTTTAAAAAAAAAAAAGCAAACAAAAAAACTCCACACACAAAAGACCACTTTCATATTTTATCTCCTATATTCGCATCTCAGTAAAAAAAAATATGTTTAAGTAGAAACTGTTACTTAAACAACAGAAATCCTACTTAGGTTGGAAGTAAGAAGTCTTTTTTTCTGTTTTTAAGGTTTCTTTGGATATTAGCATACAGAAGGTCCTTTCTTTGGACCTTTTCTTCTGTTGCTATAGTTAAAAACAGAGATACGAGGAATTTACAAAACTGGGAGGGAAGTCTAGTGATGTTCTTATAGTTTGGGATATATATTCATGTTGATTTTAATTTTGAGACAATTATTTCTGTCCTGAGTAAACAGAGCAGCTATGAAAGAAAAGAAAAAAGTTACCTTGCCAGAAGTGCTATAGAGACTAGTAGCCTCGTTTTTATCCAAAAATTGCACACTAAGATACAGAAAGGCATTTATTCAAAACAAGACATTTCTCCTCTGGTTCCTTTGTTACCTCTCTCCAATAGGAATTATTGTCCTACTGCTCCAGTCGCAAATGGAATCACATGAATGCCCCAAATCTGCTTCAGAGTCAGTAACCCCACACACCTGGAAGACAGTCTCTGCCCATAGCCTCAATGTCTAACATTTCAGTTCCTTTAACAAGATTCCCAACTTGCTTTTGACATTCTTGCAGCTGAAAAGCCTCCAAGGTCTTGAACAGCGTGAAGTATTTTAATGGCAGATAAACATGTATAGTGACAGTAGAATACTGGTGTTAAAAAACACTTTTAAAAGTGCAAGTTTTCTAAATCATTTAGAAAAGATGAACCAGGACTGGGGAACACTTACTCCCCCTCATACTAGTGAGCCTGAGAGTGTAAGATTTTGGCAGAGACCAGCAGCCTTTCCACACAGTTTAGCACTGACAAGACAACACACCTGACCACAGTCGAGCCTATGATGCAAAGTTAAGAATGTGATTTAAAAACCCACTATTTTTCAAAACACACATATCCTATCGATCTACCTCAATGAGCTGCAGCTCAGGATCAAAGCATCCACGCACTGTGCGCAGTTAAAGCTGAGCTTGCAGGGACAGCATGCTCTCTTAGCTACTGATCCCCTTTCACACATCACCCTAACAACACTATTTCCAACCGCTGAAGTATTCAAAACAATGGCATAATACACTTGTTAAGGTCACAGCCAGAGCAATTTGCAACAGTCAACTGAAACAGATGAGATGTTGTAGACACCCCATGAAGTCACTAAAAATACTGGTGCCCTCACCACAGCTTACTGCTGAAAGGGCAACCAGGCATTATAAAGGGCTGTAAAAATACACAGACATCTCTCTCCCTGCAGTTATTTCACAACTTATTTCACAAGCAATGGCAGAAGAAGCAAAACTCAAAAGCAACATCTATTTCCTAGATAAGAAATACATGTGTTCATTACAGCTGCAAAACTACTTACCAAAAGGTCTGTCGCTTGATTGTTCTTGTAGGTCTGCTTGAAATAGATTACAAGAACAGATCATCAGTAAGTACAGTCATAGTTGTCAGCATTAGAAAATGAACTGCATGTTCTGTAAAGCAGTACTAGTAGACTGTTGCTGTAATAACTTACTTTTTTTTTAAAACCAGTGGGGAAATTAAGTGGTGTTTTTTTGTTTTTTTTTGGGGGGGGGGTTATTTACTGGATTTCTATCACCCTCTCCCAGCAAACACACCCCAGTAGGATATGAATAGCTAGTCATATATATTAGGAAATATTAATGCTTATGGTATAATTTTGAATCTTACAAACTGCACATCAGCATTTTCAGTAACATCTGAAACAGCTCATCTTCTCCAAATGATATGCAGACATGCAGGATGTGGGATGCTTAGCAGGGATGACAATATGATATGTGAAAATCTTTTATTTCTTACTTCACAAAGGGATGGTAAAGCCAATGCCTTGCAAAGAGTAACTTTGGATAACATGCATCATGACAACACTACTGAACTAGCTTCCAGTGATTAAGCCTTGGCAAAAGTAAACATATCTTTGACGTCTAACCCAGGAAATTTTATGACGGTCGTGATTTGAGATTTTAGGAACACTGCACCAGGGATAAATCCTCATGGAATATTATTCTAGACCTATGTTTCTATAATAAATATCAAACAAGCTTTAAGTCACATTAGCTCATTCCAACATGAGTTTATGAAATACACCAACTCAACCTATCATTGGTGACACCTTACACCTTATTCACCTTAATCATCTGAAAAAGCAGCAACATACTAAAATATAATTTCTTCTGTGGCTTTGTTGGACTCTAAAATTTATTTTCTTGCCTGTATTTATATAAGTATGCATGCAATATAAAAGAGCAGCTTTGTGTGATTTTGCGAAGATAACAGGCAATCCTATTGTTCACTGCGTATCTTGGAGTTAGTTTCCTGGAAGCAGAAAGTGGTACTGCCCTTAACATGATATCTGCCACTATGAAATCCTCAGTTATACATACATCCAAATAACGTAAACTAAATACTGTAACCCAGCTAGGCTTCAGTGATTTTTAACATGAAATGAAGGTGTGAAATTAAAGCTTTTCAAAACATACCACTTACCCAGTTTTTGAAGATCACTTAGATCTTCTGTGAAGAAATACAACAATAAAATTCATAATTTAAAGAAGTAGCAAAAAACCCTAATTTTATTAATAAATACATATTTAAGCATCATGCCGTCATTAATAGAAGCCAAAAGCTAGAAAACAAACTATCTTTCTAAAATACTTTTGGCTTTATATTTCTGTAAATCTAACGTTCATAAGTTTCTTCCACATGCACAGAAGAGAAAATCCTACATCAAAATACTAAGGTATGCTAGACACAGCACTACAATATAGCTGAAAACAAAGGGAGAAACATACTATGCCTCAGTCCCACAGGCATGCAAGCAGCTTGAATGAATAACGAACGAGACATCAATCCCCCATGTGAAAAAAAATAGATGTTTTAAGGACTGCTAAAAAAAGCAACATCCTGAGCAAGAAGTCTTACTTTGTAAAGCCATGTGTATTCAGAAGGATATAATCTTCAGATATAATTTCCAAAACTCTAAATTACCACAGGTTTCATCTATCTATTTTCAGAATACTGGAAACTATGGAAAAGAAAAATCATTTATGTGAAGCACCAGAGGTCTCTTGGAGCAGGCCCACCCACTCGTGCAGTGGAGCACTAGGCACATCTCTTAAGCCACAAAAGCAGGCTCAAATATCCAGGCGGGAAACTCTAGTTACCTAAAGCGAATGTAGCTTAGCAGCAGAACAAGCTTGCATCCAAGCAAACTGTAGTTTGGATCCAGGCCCCAGCAGTTAATGCAGTGACTGTCTTCTACGTCAAAGGCTAGCTGAACTACAGGTAACCAGCAGGCTCCTGCATAGCGCGCCATCATGTAATGCAGACACCCCCCTAAGCCATAAAGGATGTTAAGGCTCAAAGAGATGACCAGTCACAGAAGCTATGCTGTGGAAGTGGCCGACACTGAAGTTCGTGTTACTTGTTATGTTATAGTACACAATAACCTCACAAAGTCAAATCTTTGACAAAGGGACTACAGGGGAACATGAGCTCCAGTTAAACTTTGAACAAGAAATGTAGCGCAGCAGTTTAACTCCAAGAAAAAAAAAGAGCAGAGAGCCATTTATAGTGCCTTGCAAACGCATTTGTTTCCTTCACTGGTGGTAGATAAGCTTAGGGCGGGGGGCTTCTGTAAGCAGCCTTACTTCTTTACATATGATCCTCCACTGTGTCAACTTTACAGACTTTGAGATTCTCAGTAATCAACTGAGGGCAATCAACATTAAAGGTCACAATACACTTTTTCCTCCCCACAGTAGCGATGCAAAGGAGAAAAGAAATCAACCTAATAAGGTTGCTGGAAGACCTTCTTGCAGACAGAGCTCACAGTGGAATCAGCTCTATCCAACTCTCTAAGGTCTCCCAGGTCCCTAAACATACCCAGTTTTTCTTGCAAGGATGTTGCTTCCTGAGCCCAGCCAAAGAAATCTCAAGACCTTCATATTTTACTAGAAACTATAAGTGCAGGACACAAAACCAGGGCAAAAATCAAACAATTTTGAATACTACAGAAGAAGTAAGTAGCTTGGTTTTTTTCCCCCCATAAGCTCTAGATCATGCTAACAAGGCAAAGAAGAGAGGAGCACATGCAGAAGGAATGTTGCATCATGCATCACTGTTTTAAAGCACAATAAAGCTCTTAACCCACGTATGCGTTTCAGCAACACACTTAACAATCCATCATCCCCATCATTAAAAGTTGATTCACAACTAAAGAGTTACTTTACCTTCTGTGCACTCCACTGCCATAGTTTTCCTTCCTTGTGTTTTAAGCGGGGGGGCGGGGGGGATTGGAAGACAATTGCTCTCAGTTATGAGAGTTAGCACACAAAATGGAACACAAAGGTCACTTCCAAGATTCTCTGTAATCTGGCTCATTTTACAGCAGTATAAGTCTTTCAGCACTGACTGTGATATTGTATAGTAATTATTACTAACATTCAGCAGTACTAGAACATTTCTTAGGATAGGAAAGAACTTTTCATATGAATTATGCAATAGTATTCCCAGATACATCTGGAAGCTATACAAACAGATCTTCTCCTCTTTAGTTTACTGCAAATACATGCATACACACACTGAACAGTGTTACATCCATTTATTCCACTTGCTAACAATCTCACCTGCCCCGATTGCTGAAGACCTCAGTGTAAGAGTTCATATCACTAACAAGATCTTAATGAAATCTCAAGGTTTAAACTTTTCTTCAGTTGTCAAAAAACATGAAGATAAAGAAATCAGCTCACTATCTGTTGACACACCACACTTATACTAGCAATGCCAAAAAGTGGTAGCATTTCTATGCTACTTACCATAAAAACCCAAAGCACTGTATAACTTATAGAACTCTAAAATTGCCTTTGCTGTCAGCAACCACCACTATTTTAATAAAGGCATAAACTAAAAATACAGAAGGTTATGTGCTTGGCTTAATACTAAAAGCCTAAAAAATAAATTCTAGTGATAGGGAAGAAATTGATAAATCAGCTGACCTATACCAAACTGAAAAACTCCTTACCTATAACAACTTCTATCTTCTTGCTGTCTTGGTCTTCCTGGTCACTGAACACATGACACCAATATGTTCCCCGATGTTCCATGTCCACACAAGTTACCTACGTGAGCACAATCACAGTCCCACCAGGCCCCAGAAGAATATCCGTATCAGTTTCATTTAAGCCCACGCAAGAAACAGTAAAAACTAAAAGCAAAGCCTAAACAAATCCAAAAGTTGCTGATAACCTCACTCTACAGTAAGCTGAACAGCACATGCATTCTAGAAATACCTTCAAGAATTGAAAGAATGCAAATCCACCTAACAGGCTTGAGATGCTTTAAGCATTAACTGTAACAGATCTCACAGATCACAGAGCTTTGCAGTATGGGATAGAAATAGAAGCTTTCACCTTTACTGATACTTAATCTTTGTTATGTCCATAAATCACTCTAATCCAAAATACACTGTAGCCTTCTACCCCATGACTACCACCTGAAACATGTTCAGGATTACAATTCTGCACCCTGGAGCCTCAGAACTATACTGGCAATTGAGTAACAGAGCAGCAGAGCTACTCATGAAGTGCACTTACATAAAAGGTTGTCAAGGCTATGAAGAAGTTATTTTCTTCAAGGAAGCTTTACCTGATAAGCTAAAGGTGGTTACACATTAATCCCCCCAGGGTGGCACTCTGCAGTAACTTACCATGTAAACATTTTTGTTCCCATTTGCCAAGGGAAATCCATTTCTGAACCACTGGTATTGAGGAATTGGGTTTCCAACAGCTCCACATTCTAATACCAAAGCATCTCCCACTGTCAGGTTTTGTGGCTGAGGCTGAATACAGATGCGCAACTTCTTTTCAGGCAAACTAATTAAGCCCCCTTCAAAAAAAGAAAAAAAAAAAATGAAAAGAGTCAGATTAACAAGAATTAATGATGTATGGGCACATTTTCCTGTAACTACAACAGAGTGTTTTAACAGCAATGAAATTGATTTACTTGTCCTTTAAGAGTATGCTAAAAATGATTGGCAACTGCTTTCCATTCTCCAGTTGAAAAGTAAAACAGGAACGCACATAAAACATACCCCAGAAGTAAAAAGAAAAAAAAAAAGCTAAGCTCCCCCTCCTCTGCAAGATACACATACATTGTAGAAAGGATCCAGAGAAAAGAGCAAGTACAAAGAAGAGTGGCTACTGAGGGACAGACTGAGGACCCAACTTGTGCACAGGTGTGTGCACACGTATGAGAATTTCTTTGCACCATTTTGTTTCCTTCACTGTAGAAAAGTCAAGGTAAAACTCTGGTGACTAGAACAAAACTTGCAATCAGTTAGTTCTAGCATATCCCTATTCTTCTCATTCTAAACTGAGCATCAAATCTTATGGCAAATCTATATAAAAAACCACAAAGCTAAAAACATTTAACAAACATCAGCAGCTGCCATGTGTCCATGTAGAAATGTCATTCAGAAAGAAATCTATTCAGAAAACCCTAAATGCATGTAAGACTCGTCCAGCTGACATAATGTAAGTTTCTATGTATGCTAAAATATATTGAAATGAAGCGTTGAAATTCACTTCTAAAACATCCGCTACACACACAATTTCTGATCTATGCACACTGAATAGTTTGATTAGCCGAAACTTACTACAGCAAGCCCAGACCTACCTCTGAAGGTCACACCAGTGATCTTTTACCTCAGCTATGAGGTCACTCACCTTTACTTTTAGACTAAGCACTTAGATGCATATTTTGTCATCAGAACTGTTTATGACTGATGATTAAGGGCTGATGATATTTTCCTTTGCATTCTAGAATAAAGGGAGATGGCAATATGGATGTTCTTCCAGCTTCTGAGCTTCTTAGCACATTATAATCTCAGATTTCAGAGATTTTTACAAACAAATGTACTCAAAGACAAATTGGAAGCTACATGTAAGCCTTATATTTAATGGATTGTGCTGGCCTTCATGCCAGTTGTTTCAAATGTAGAACTGATATCCAAAAAACAAAAACTGAGGAGTATTTTGCAAAGACAGGCTCAAACACCTACTTGCCAGAAAGCTACAGAGACAGGCTGGTAATCTCACAAGACAAAGAAAGCTGTTGACCTAACAAGACTCTGCCTCAAAAAATTCAAATTTCACTAACTGGAATAAATCAATTTAATCAAAATGTTCTAAATACATAAATTCAAATCCTTTCAGCTTCTGACACAAAACAAACATGCAATATAGAAAAAAATTAAGTTGGGCAATAACCAGTTTTTACGTCTTCACCTCTTCCACAGGACAAAAGTCATGCTTCTTACTAGTTCAAAAAAAAGAAAAAAAAAAGAGAAGGGAGGACTAATGAAAGGAAAGATTTTATTCAAACAGCAAAAGTGAAAAAAAAACAAAAAAAAAACTTTTTGCATGAGTAGCGTATGTATTCAAGGGCAAAGAAAGTTCTCCCTGCTCAGCTAGACCGCTAATAATACAGAAGTGAAAATTTCCCACTTCTGGAAAGGAAAAAAACAAAACAACTTCTTATTAACCCATACCTATGACTTTAACAGCAACAGAATCAAATCAGCGTTTCCTAGCTTCAGAAATAAACAGGGTTATCCCATCCATTAAGGATTTCAAATCAAATCTCCTTGCTGGCCAAGTGAGGGAAGGGCAGGACAGAGGGCAGAAAAAGGTTTTTGTTAATTGCTTGGATAATCAGCTGTTAAGCACAAACACTGTTTTTAAATCGTAACACCCATAACATTTTGGTTCTAATTACATTGTCGTACAAGTCTCACTAAGACAGTCAGTAAGCAAAGAAAAGAGCTGCCATAAAATTTAAGATACCACACTGAATCACAGGAAATGTGGCCATCTAACCCATTAACTATATCATGTCTGCAGATGCTCACTTGTTGGGGATGGGGATTCTGTGGTCTCTCTAGATAACTCATTCCAGTGTTTAATTACTCCTGTCATTAGAAAATACTTTCCAGTGTCTAGCCGAAACCTCTTGCTGAAATATAAACACTTTACCTCATGCCTATAAACAGTAAACATGAAGAAGATAGCCCCTTCCTCTTTGCAGTTACTTTTTAGGAAGTAATGTTTTGAAGAGATTTTGCATTTCCCATCAGCCTTCTCTTCTCAAATTTCAATAAATTCGATTTCATAAATATATATCACTGTGTCCTACTTCCTGTAAACCTGACAAAATCTGTTGGCACAAAAGCACATGCCCTAAACTCATGCATGAAGACTGGGACTGCCAAAGTACAACATCCCACCTAGGACTTCGCTGTGGACATATGTATGATCAATGTAGACTAGTCTTTTTAAAAAGAGAGCTGTATTTCCCAAAACAAACTCAATACTGGTAGAAAGACTGACAGAAGCCTGAGAAAATATTCTGTTCTATGCATAGTGCTGTATGGTGCTTCAAATACAGAGACTCTGGCTTACCAAGTCCTCTAGCAACCTCTCTAATGATGGTATTATTTTCTTACGAAAAAAGACTTTATTTTCTGTAACTATCATATAAAGGTTTTTTATATTTATATGTCAAAACAAACTTTACTCCCTTTCGTTCAACTGTTTGCAGAGCCTTCTCCCTTCTTCCCTCACAACATCCTACTTTGATATCATGATATTTTAACAAAATGTTAAGGATTAATTTCCCTTTAGGACAAAAAGATGGAAGTAAGATGGAAAGGAACTGGTGTTGTAGTCAAATTAAACAGGATTAGTCTGTAAGACAAAGAACACAAAAGTAGTCAAACAACTTGAGATTTAAAGATATATGGCTTCTGTCTCTGGCGGGACATCTTACTTGAGATCTCATTTACAGGCTGTCATTGGTACAGCCTGTTGTCTTATCACTCACGAAATACACTAACAAGCCTGTACCAGTAACTTTCAGGAACTCTGTCTGCCTGCTTCTCTGGTCACAAGCTCACAAGACAGCTAAGGAGCCAACTAACTAAATAAAAATAGATCAGTCAACAGCTGAAATTGGAGGCTTTAGACCTAGTCAACATCTGCAGCTACGGTACTGTCATCTAGTCCTACCGAAACACCAGTAATCCCAGGCCAAACGTTACTGGAGATAGAGAGCATTTGTTCTGGGCAAGCACTGCACCCCTCCATTTAGGTTTCTCTGTGGCTGGGTTAAACCACAACAGGACCCTAAGAGGAAAAGTTCTGGGAAGGAGTAATCCATCCTCCCCCCTCATCCTTCGGCCTGTTCCCAAGACCTAACACACTAAAATTCACTTCCACAATGGTTCCTGGTTGGCCAAGAGTTGTGGAACATAAAGCAATGCACTAGCCTGTGAATGCCCACTGCCCTTTAGCCACCAAAACTGCCACAACTGTGAAAATTTATTTGCTGTTTCTTTCAGGTTGCTTTTTAAAATATTCATTACAAGCTTATTCATCCCAGCTTCCTGGCATAATCAGCAAGATCTAAAACTGCAGGTTTCTAATTGAATAACACCAGAATTTTGAGCAAGGGAAAAGCAGAAGAAATCATTGCTCAGATAAAGGACAAATTTTAGAGATATAGATGTAAAAAGGTCACCACAAATGACACTGAAATAGCTTTCCACCTTTTACTGGAAGATCAGTGCTCTCTCTTTCTTTTCCTGACATGAATAATCTTTATACGCAGGATACAAGTGGGAAACACCATTGGCTTGTGACATAACACAAACTAAGCAGTCTCTGCAGTCTGAACACATGATTAGAAATCAACTGCACTCTTTAGTTGCTTTTCTTGCTCGCCTTTAGGCCAATAGCAAGCCCAAGCTATTTAATCAAAAAGTTTTTTAAAAAAGGTAGACTTAGGAGATGAGTCAATGCTTATTTAAAACTAGTGACTATTCTATAAAAATATATAACTGGTGTTCCATTCCAAAATCTCAGAAACTAGAAATAAGTGCACACTATTAATATACTAGATCCAAAAAGTAAATTTCTAAGATTTACTTTACACTCCACTAATAATAAATTCCAGTACTAGCTAGATACTGTTCAGTAGACAGCAATTTAATCTTATTTGTTTTCTGCTATTACTCCATTCTTCTCAAGCTTCTTCCGCTTCCATACTTTCATCATGTATGCTGCAGATAGAGATTATCCTATCACTGAAGCAGAGCTGTCAGTGCCATAAATTCATATGGACTTATGCAGGTGCATCTGAATTACTATGGCTTTTCTTATGCAGCTAACATCTTTATGGGTTTCATAAATGTGGGATTCATACCAGAAAGACCCAGTTTAACTCATATATTTCTTCATTTCATAGTTTTATTTCACTAAACTGTTGGCATGTCTTCACTATTATCGGGGTTACTTATAGAAGTTGAGAAGGTTGCAGTAGCATACATATATTCTGCAACAGACATATCTACAGAGCCCAAGACTCTTTCCCCCAAGATGTTCTGGTGGAGAAACAATGTACTGAGCTTTGCCCAATTTATCTTTGCTGTTTAGTACATTTTTAAGATTGTGTTTGCCTATTATGATCTGAAAAAGTGACTGAAAGGGAGATCTATCACTTCTCTACCTGCCAGACCTTATTCCAGACCTCAGTGCCATCCATCAGATCCAAAGCAAGCCTGGATTTCTAGTACCATCCCCCAGTGTGCTTATCTTGTTTCCTCAGAGCACAGTTAAACCTCATTCCACTTCCACATAATCTAGGTTTTCTAAAGTGTCCAGGCCTTAAGCATGCATGTGTTCTGTAGCTTACTGTTCTGACCTTCTAGGTAAGGTATGACTTCTTTATAGTGGCCAGGAAGGCACAGACACTTGTTAGATTCTTCTTTACCCAATGTCTTTCTTCTCAGACTGGCCGCAAAAGGATGGTGGACAAAAATTCCTGATTATTAGACCATAGGGCAAACATTCATAAAAGACTGCGTGTGTCCAGTCTCTATCAAGTTACAGGCCTCAGGTAAATGAGTTAAAGAATTGCTTTCCGTGTCCAAGAATCCTTTAAGAATTCAAAGGATTCCTAGACTCTTTTCCATCTATCTATTCTTACCCACCAACACGGAACTGTGTTGCTCTTCCGCTTTTGTGGGCAGCATAAGAGCAGAATACAAAAGTAAAACCTTTGTAATCATTCCTCTTTCATGTCTGTGCAAGACAGCAATGGGGACCCAAGTTTCTCTAACAAGCAGAAAGACAGACTTTCAGAAGACATTTGCCCAATAA
>VXAL01017619.1:227294-279129 GCA_013399475.1 Chauna torquata
TGGACACGCACGGCGCAGCCGCACGGCGCAGCCCGCGCCACGGGGCTTAGTCCCGCTGCTTCCCCCGGTGGGCCGGCAGCCCCGGCCTCCCGCTTCCCCTCCCCCGCGAGGAGTCTCGCTCCGCGGCCCTCCGGAGGCGGGCGTCCTCCCCGGGCCGCCAGCGCGCTGCCGGCGGCGTGAGGGACCCGGCCGGGCTTTGGCGTCGCCGTCGTGAGGCGGGAAGGTCGAGGGGTGCGGGGCCCAGAGCCACGGGCAGCTGGGGCCGGGAGGGCCTGGAGCGGCCCGAGAGCAGCTCTCCTGTGAAGGCAGCGCGGTCGAGCAGGGCAGTAAAACAGGCAAAAGCACTTCAAGCAGGGGGGCTTTTAACCCCCGCCGACACGGCCGCCGGCTCTTTCCGCCGCACGTGCTCTGCCCCCGGCCTCCGCCCCTCGGGGTCTCGGCGAGGGAGAGGAGCTGCCGCCCAGGCCTCCGTGAGCCTGCTCCAGCGCTGCGGGACGAGTGCCGCCGTGGTCCAAGGGGAGTTCGCACGTCTCCGGAGCTACGGGTTGCTCGAAGCAGACTGAAAGTGCCTTAGAAATTACTTGTACTACCATTTTTAGTCAGTGATCAAGCATTCAAGTGTGACTACCTGTATTTCTCAGTATTTTTCTGTGTAGCTGCAAGCTTGCCTTGACATCCCCATGAGCAAGGTGGAGGCCGGTGGCTGCGGTAGCACAGCGTGGAGCCCAAGCTAATAAGCTTGCTGTTCAGTAGCTGGTTGTCTCACACGTTGCATGGCACTCGTCAGAAGTGCTCAGAGACGCACACCCGCCTGCGGAGCAGATGACAGCACCAGCAAGTCCCCTTGGCTTCTGTGGGGTCCAGCACTTCTGAAAAACAAGCTATTTAGTTAGACTTGAAGAAATTGCATCGAGTGGCTTCTTCCCTCATCGTTAACCAAGAGTTTATTTCTCCTCAGTTAGTTGCAAAACCAATCCGCATGGCAAAATGGATACAGGTAAGACAGTGAATTTGGCTTCCTGATGACATGTGTGTTTCCACAGCTGTGTATGACAGCTCTGAGAACATTGGGCTGGTGCCTTTCACCCACCTCAGGCTGTGGACTGTGCTTGTCAGGCATCTTCCCACGGTGTCAAACAGTCAAATTACTTCAGGTTGAAGATGGTTTCTGATCCTAGTCTCTCATTAATTTAGGGATTATTTTGATTATTAAACTATTACATAAATCATAGATATCCCCGTTGCTCTTTCTGAAGGAGGGTGGCTATAGATGCTCTGTTTTTTGCTGAACACAGTTTTCTAGCTTGTGGCCTAGGTCTAGAGAACACTGGGTGTGAGTATTTAGCACCTTAGTATCTGATAACCAGCATTTAGCTGCACTTTCAGCAAAACAGTCAAGAAAAAACATGGCACGAAACTGGCTTTTCAGCCTTTTCTGTACTCCTTGAGCTAAGAGCACTTTTTGCAATTTATACAAGTTCCTCATGTGTGAGAATTGGCTTCTTGGGTAGTGGGCGTGGGAATACTTTCTTACTTCAGGATTCATACAGATATGTTAGATATTCATTGCCTTTGAGACGTGAATTGTCTGGTGATTTTTTTTTTTGTGTAGTGATTGTTAAAAGTTCACTGTTCACCTTCGGTTTCCTCAGCCTACTTGTTAGGGATAGTTGTGCAGATTTTCTCAGTGTTTGGCAGAATTTTTCCGTGCTTAACTTCAAGCAAGTCAGAAATTCCAACCATGCCTAGCAAAGCAGTTAAGCACACAAAAGCATGTTATTTGAAAGTGAGCCCAGTGTCTTACTATGAAAACCTAAGGCCAGTACTTCCTCTCTCTCGAGGCCACGAGGAAATGCCCATGGACTTCTATGGAAGTAGGTCTCTGGCTGAGGTTTTCCCAGGAAGAGCCATCTGCTGGCGTGTAATGGAATAGTCTCTCTTAGAAGACAAACTGCTGTGATCAGACTCACTACCCTAAGGTCACACTAGCAAAACAGCACTGAAGAGCTTCTCAGCTCTGAAACAAAATGCATGAACTAAATGTCTTTTGTCTTGTAGCGCAGAGTCAAACCAGGGGCCCAGGCCACTGGTAGAACTTAAAGAAAGAGCACGCAAGGGTAAGTGCACACGTTTATGGTTTGAGAGGTCAAATTGTTTATAGTTTTAAAATTACTTGGCTACTTATTTCTCCTGTATGCAAATAGAAAAATTGTTGTAGAAAATAGAAAAGTGATCGTAAAAGGTAAATAAATGAAGAGCAAGTTACTTTATTCTTAGTGCACAACACGAATGTGGTGATTTATACTATCTGTGTAACAGTTAGTATGATTTATTATTTGCTTCTAGTAAAGCAACTCTTGATTTTGTTAAACACTGCATTTAGAATTCTGCTAAATGTTTCTGGAATTACACTCTCGTAATATTTCCACTAAGTTTCAGCAAGACAAACAAAATTGCAAAAGCCGTATAAAAGCAAACTTCCTTCTCTAAAGAATGTGTAAGTGACACTAGGTGTCCAGAAATACATATTTTATTCTTTCTAATTATACATTCCATGGACTGGTACTCATTATTTAAAATTTTCCTCCGTTCCTCCAAAAAATCTGTCCACTTGGTAGTATGTAGATGATTATGAGGCACAAATTGCTTATGTGACAGTGTCAGATGCTTGACAAACGTTAAAAATAGATTAAGACAGATCGGTGTTAAGAGTTGTGCTGTGATTGCTTAATTACTCTATATTAAGCTCTTCCTTAGAGATATGCAGAGCAGTCACTTATTCTTCTTAGGTTTAGCCAATGAATTGTAGCTGTGGTGTTTTCTCTGTCCTGTGGTGCTGATGTGAGAAGTTGAAGGCACAGTATGTCTGCCAAGGACACATTTTCAAGACATCTGCTTTTTGAACAGCACAAACTTCACTGATGTTTTTCTTATCCAAACCTTGTTAATACAATAGATATATAGTAATTGGTTTAGATAATACAACGTTTTGCTAGTTTGATTTCTGACATTACAGGAGTTTTGACAAGTATGCTGCACCAAATGTTTGATTTGATCACAGTGTCTTGAAGTATTTGTAAAAGAATGACAAGATTATAGTTATTATTTGTATTCCAGCATTAGAGATTCCAGTCAGAACTGCATCAGAATTTCACTACTGTGAGATACAGAAACACATAGAAAACACAGTCAATGTAAATTCTCGTGTGCATGGGTTCTCATTTACTCTTACCCCATCAAATATTAGACTCCACAGTAAGCAAAGTGCTATATAAATACTTAACCATACTAATGTGAGTAGAGTTCGCAAAGTTGTAATTGAATTTTAGAATTCCAGTTTTTGTTTTCTCAAAGATTTTAACTTTTAAAAGGTAACAACATTGAAGAATGGGGGCATGATCACAACCTTTTTGGAAAGGAACACATTTTTGGGAAGTGTTTTTACAGCTGTCTGGCACAATCACTTTGGAAAGCTTGTGTAGACTAGGGGTAGAAGAAAACAGATCAGAAATTTCAGGTGGAATTTGATTCCATCAGTACTGATGAATGCACTGAAAAAAATGACATGGAAACATGCAAATGTTGATGAAACTTTTGAAAGAAAACTTTTAATAAAAGCTTTGACTTATGTTAAAGGAAAAGTTTCAAAAGAGCACATGAAAATAAGCACTTAAGTAGGGCAAAACTTGCATGACAAGCTTTTTGGAGAAGAAAGTTTTATGTTTCCAATCATAAATACAAATATCTGGTATGAATTTCCGTACAGGGAATATAATACCTCATTTAAGAAATCTAAATTGGAATGTAATGTCTGTGTTTATTGTAGGTATTTTGTTTAACAGGGAAAGCCTGTTTTGTTGCATTTTTTCTTGTGAGAAGAAAAATGCTAAACTTAGAGAATTTACTACAAAGTGAAAAATCTCTGTTGAGAGGTGGCCTGGATGAGGAAGAGAAAAAATGCAAGTATTCCCAAATGCTAAATGCTTGTCAGGCTGGGAACAGGGGGTGGATGGAATTTTGTGGACAGAGAAGTGTTAACAGAGTAGGAAAAGCAGACTGTATTAAATATACATATCTATATCCTCCTCATATACACATATGTACACATGAGATGCTTCCTGTATATTCAAGTCTTTCTCCAAGCTCATTTGAAGTGGTATAGTTCTGTTTTCCTATCACAGTGATGACATTCAGCACAGCTATCTCTTTCTAGCTGTAAGCACCTACCAAAAAAGCCAGACAAAACCAAAAATCAACGACAACAAAGTGAAGAGCTTGATGCTGATGTGGGAGAAGCTCCCTCTCCTCCTTGGAGACAGATTCTAGTTCATAACTAGTTCCCACATCTTCACAGAATCACAGAATCACAAGGTTGGAAAGGACCTTCAAGATCATCTAGTCCAACCGTCATCCTATCACCAATACTACCCACTAAGCTACTTCTGACAATCCTGGTTTTAAAACATACCTTTTTTATCAAGTCTATCTGATTTAAATTAGTCTTTGTAACATTAAGAGAAATAAGAACATCCAACAGTCTATGGGGGCTAATGTGCTCAAATCTCCATGCTCTGCAGGAGGGATTTTAAACCAGAACCCAGAATGGAACTGTCTTCAAGAAAATCTTTTACCTGTGCTCAGTTTGGCATGCTGTTATCATTATACCCCTGTTTCAGTAAAATGTGCAAATCCGAATAGCTTTGAAGCCAGGAGAATTCCATGCAGGGTAGAGTTTAAATACCTGCTTTGGGACTTTGGCGTGAAACCAAGTTTCTCAGAAGAGAGGCTATAGAATCATCTGCTGCCATTTTTTTTTTTTAAATTGATAATAAACTGCTGATATATGTACTGGCAATTTGCATTTACTCTAACTGTTATTAGAAAAATAACTGTAATTCAAATACAATTAAGAAAATATACAAAAAAGGCTGCAAACCTTTGGTTCAACACTTTGAACCGCGTAATGTGATTGAGTGAACAGGTTTCACCTTGACAGCAGTTTTGCAAATTGAACTTTTGACTCAGAGATAGACTTTGTGTTAAGTCATATATTTTTATTTGAGAGAGAATATAAATGTAGTTATCTAAATGTAATATAATTACACTTGGATATACCCAAATAAATATAATGATATAAATAACGCTGAGTTAGGGTTTGACTCTGCAATGGTTTTGTGCACCACTTAAGTACTTCTTTATTATATACAATATAAAAGCACTTTGCCCGTGACATTTTATGTAATATTCATGTGTTACTTAATTTTGCATTCAAATTCATTTCATAAAATTTCAGTAGAAACTGTATGAAATGAATTTTTCTGCAAATTGTCACAGTCACCAATTTTTTGTCTACTCTTTGTGTCCTCAGGAGAAAGATCTTTCATACAGTTTTAGGTGATAAACTGCGAATCATTAGAGAGTTTTGTTTTGGAACTGATACCAACTTCCAATACACAGGGGAAGAAATCACATAGTGCCTTAATTCCTTGTTCATGTAATGGAAAAACCCAAACTTCTCTGCTTCTCTCTTCAATTTGTATATGGTTCTCATATTGTACTTTTGTAGGAGAGATCTGACTGTGACTGCACTGTTTTGCACCAGAAAGTGCTGGTTCGTTATGATCTCAGAAAGAAAAACATGCAGACTCTGTAAAGCATTGCTTAAAACACCACTTTCACGGGCTCACACTATAAAAAGAGGGCAGTAGAGAAAATCTTACGTCCCTTCAGATGCTGGGTACCCCAAGCTGCGTCAGGGCGCAGTGTGCCACACCGACCCCATCTGTGGAGTGGTTACGCCATTTGGGGCATTGCTGCTCATGTAGTGTTTACCTAAAGCAGAGCAACTCAATTCGCTGTTGAGATCGTTACACAGAACTTAAGGAAAAAGGATAGCACAGAGTGGAAGAAAAGTGAGAACCTGGGAATTTCAGGGCTTTGTTGAGAAGCTGTGCAGAAGTCCTCCCTTGAAAGCTGCGCAGGAAGTCTCTAGGAGCACAAATCTTCTCTGAGCTGCACTGCCTGAGTTGCTGGACTAATGCTGATGTGTCTGAGAGAGCTGCCACTTCGCCTGTCATCAAGCAGTGTTCAAGTAGCACATCAGGACTCAAGAAATTCATGAGCTCTGGCTTGAAAAGTGCGTAGTTTACAAAAATAGAAATAGATATGCCTCTTTCTATTTTCCTTTTGATTTTAGCACATTTGTTGTTCATGTTTTCAAGGTTTCTCCTTCATAGTTGTGGCCAGTGGTTTAGTGACTTATTTTTCTGGAAAGTGAAAACTGGGATTGTTATATTCCTGGCCGATGCACAGAACCTTCAAAAATATATTTGAGATTCTTGATGAACAAAGAGAGTTAAGGGGGGCAGACTAATGGTTATAATCCTTTTGCAGAAAAATCAGTAGGAAATAGTGATTCAACCACAAATTTTATATTACTCATAAGAATGGACAATAAAAAACTATATCTGCATTGCAGATGGACTTGCATATTTGTAGGTTTGTGTACAGAAGAGCAATGAAATTTAATCCTTGACCAGCTAAGCAAAAAGGATTTACCAGATTTTGTGTGGCCCAGCAAGCGTGGACAAAGGCAGATAAGTTACTGAACACATGGTCTAAGGAAGTTACAAGCACACATTATTTACATAGCTATTTTCTTGAGTTTTCTGGTATCCCAGACCCAGTGTCAACTTGGTATAAGGAAGCCAAAATATTAGTCGGCAGAAGGATGTTTCTGAATGCGAGACATAGAAGTGTTATCAGTTCCATTCCTGCATATGCTGAGCTAAGATAACCCTCTGCGTGGGCTGGTGCAGGTTCTTCTTTCCCACCCCTCTGCACCAGTGTGGGTGTAAAGCCGGGCACGTGTAGAACACGCATGGCCGCACAGGGTATTTGTGTGCTCATGTGGGGGTTTTCAGCGTATCTAGGCAGTGCTCCCGTTGTCGAAGCACGTTTACATCAATTCGTTGTGCTGCAGTACTACGCAACATTTAGGCATAGGTCAGGTGCCCATTGTGCCAGGCAGCATGTGAATGCACAGAACGGTCCCTGACCCAAAAAGCTGGTGCCTCGATGATAAGGAAAGAGACGTGGGCATGGGTGGACAGGTCTTGCGAAAGAGGGCAGGAGCAAGTGCATCTGAACGATAGGAGGATTGAGTATGAGTGTGGGCTGAATAGGACTGCACAGAGAACAGAAGTTACATGATGAACAGGTAGAAAATAAGCAAGAAAAAAACAACTTCAGAGAGGTATTAAAGGGACTTTTTTCCATTGACTCCAGAGGAAATGAACAGGAAGACACAAATACCCTCTTAAATTTATAAAATGCATAAGCTTTCTGTAGAAACACCTTCTGTGAATGTAAAACTGCTTACAAAGGAAGATTTACGTTTATTATTCCGTCATAACTAAAGTAAGAAAAAACCTGTGATGCTAGAGCGGAAAGTTGACTGCCACTTTTTAAGTTTAACCAGATTTGTATATTTTTGTCAGTTAAAAAAACTTTGCCAACATTAGGATTAAGCCCACAGTTCCTTATGAAATTATGAGAAGCAACTTTGGGTCCAAAACCACCTGCAAAATGGCTATTATTAAAAATGAAGGCCAGTTAAAACAATGTTCCTTTCATATTAAAATGTAATTTTTCAAAAATATTTTAGTTGTAATTGGAATAAATGATGAAATATTGATTTTTTTATTTTAAAAACAAGTTTCAAATTGGAAAAACTTGATATTTTAATAAAAAGTTTGAAAATCAAAATGATTTTTTTTTAGAATTGGAATTTCAAACCGGGTTTTTACTGTAAATAAGTTTTTCAAAAACATGGAATTCTAACAGAGTATAAACTTTAAATGAAAAAGCATTTATTTTTCATATGAAAAATGTAGTTGAATTTTTTTTACTGTTTGCCTTGTAGAAATGTTGAGTGATTGTTCTAGTCATTTTGATACTTTCTTCCAGTCATTCTTTTGCATAATATATTACTTGAAATGGATTGTTTTTCATGAATACTTTATTTCCTGCCAAAATATTGTTTTAGTGAAACATTTCCCGATGTCTTTACTGCCTGTTGCTGCCTTGTTAATCCGACTGTTACAGATTTCTGTCAGTTCTATGTTTGCCCTAACTCATACCCAACCACAGTTCTCAAGCTGCCATTTTCATCTTGCTGCTCTCTTTTCCCTTGCCCTCGGTTCCCAGCACATTAAGCTTGGCGGCATCGTGACCCTGGCAAGGAGAAGCACACCAAATACATTTTCCTGGGATCACGGCAGTCGGAGTTGTCAGGGAGAGGCAATTTCTGTCTGTTGGGTTTGCCCCTTCATTGTCCATGTCATTTTTATGGGAGATTGCAAGTGGTTGTAAAGCGCTATACAAGGCACGATGTGCGTGCAGTGGAGACGGACCCGAGTGGTGGGTGGAGGAAGGGGAAAGGGAAAGCCGGCATGTCCAGGGATAGCCACTGGTCTGATCTATAACAGGTGGAAAGTATGTTCACAGCTGATTAGAGAACCAAAACAGGACCCTTCTTTCCGTTTCCTGCTTAGACCTGCAGGTGCTGATTTCTCCTCCATGGTTCTGCTTCATGGTCCTCCTGTCACTAGCAAGTACCTGATTCAGCAAGTAGCATCACTGGTGTCCAGAGCGAGACTTGAGACAAGCAGCCGGAATACCCTTATACCTTTAAATATACTCTCATCTTTCCACCAAACATTCAAAGCCCAATTTATTAGGATTTGAGTTCATGTTCAGGTTATTAGCCAGTAGCTGATGGCAAGTTGTCATGATCTGCAGTTCCTCTTTCCTCAGTGAATTTCATTATGCATTTTCTGTGACAAGTTTTCTTGAGGAGCTAGGAGGGTAATGCACTAGCAATTCTTTTTCCAGTTTCTGTCTAAATTCCATAATTGACATTATGGTTATATCTAATATCTTCTATTTTCTCTCAAATTAAAAAAAAATCATGTTTCCATCTTAGGTGGAAAAACATCATTTATGGTAGTTTTCCTCATGGAACATTATTTTGCTTTAATTTCCTTTGTTGGATCTATGCAAAGCATAATGCAAATAATGCAAAGCAATCTAATCTAATTTTCATATCAAGAAATCTGACAGCTCTTTTCCCCTCGATGTCAAAATGCAGCTGAACTAAGATAATGATAACTGTGTAGTACAATTGCTTTGGCAAAGAGTATTCATGAGTCGGTCTGCATTAAAAATTGTTGCCAAAGCTCTTTTCAGCTGGGAAAATTACCACACTTTTAAAATAACTTACACCCTCCAAAAATAGGTAAGAGGCATCTGGTCTTCTGAAAAGCAAAGATGAAAGCAGATTTGAAAGAATGCAACAGGGAACATAAGGCAAATACATATTTAAGAGGCAATGCGTGAATGCTGGAGGTTAATTCCACGGCACTGTAATCAAATGGATGAGGGAAAGATTAATCTCTACTGCTCCATTTTTTCCTGTTAAATATTTATATTTCTTAGAGCTGAAACAGAAGGCAAAACGAGATCATTGATCTGAAAGGCTGAAGATAATGGGAGCTGATGCCTTTTCTTCTCCAGGCTCTTGTTGCACGCGTGGTCCAGATTGATGTTCAAAGCCCTGCATGAAGCAAGTGTAGGTTATTGGCCAGGGGCCCAGTCAACAGGTGTCCACATTATTTAAAACCACCACAATATGCATGATTTGTCCTCTTCTTGTCATCTTTGGCAGGGAAGCCCTTATTATGCTGAATTTTGAACTAGACTGCTTCTCAGGCTCCGAGGAAGTCTGCACTCCGGCTTCCTGCCCTCTTCCTCCTGAGGGGATCACCTGAGGCCGTCCGTGTGGCAGCAGGACTGCGTATGGCAGCGCGTTTCCCCTGCTAGCTCTCAAGCTGCAGAGCATCACTAGCCAAGCTGCTGTGACCAGGCAGATCTGCATGGCTTTAAAGATGTTTTGTTGCCTTCTGTGCCTTCCGGCAACTCCCTGGCTACACCTCCGTGCTGACAATGTGCCTTTGTGGCACATCAGGCTTACTGTTCAGACCAGGCTCTCCTGCTGGCCTTCGCTTCCTTGTATACTGGACCTTTGCCAATTTATTCCAAGGCTAAATTGACAAAACATATTGCCTCTCTCCTGCCTTTTCGCTTCCTCCTCCTGCTCCCTCTTCTCACTTCTCATATCACAAATGCTGAGCTCGCCTCGCCTCGCCTCGCCTCCCTGTGCGCCGGAGGCCCGGTGCTGACCCGTCCTGCCTGGCGGAGGTGCTGAGGCCAGCAGCCTGATGGAGGCGAGGCTGCCGCAGCTGCGAGGCTGCCGCAGCTGCAAGGCTGCCACAGCTGCATGCCCACAAGTCCGACCAGTGTTGGGGCTGAGCATGTGCCCCCAGAAGGCACGTACACACGTGTATGCAACGCACGTGTACGTAGTATGCTGGCAGGGGGTGGTACTCTGGACCCCCACCTGCCATTGCTCCTCTTTGCATGTGTTTAGACAAACAGTTCACCACGCAACCTAACATTCCCCCTTCTAGTATCCTTCCCTTTAACCTTCTTGCCCAGCCTTTCCCCTCCCAGGGAACCCTGTGAAAAAGGTGTCCGTGGCCGGGTATGCACAAAGGAAATGAAAATATACTCAGCTGCTTTGTGCCGTTTACACGAGAGGCAGATTCCAAGCAAGCCGTGCAAACACTTTGCTATTTGGCCATTAAGCTCTACTCTAGCTCCCACATATTTTCTTACTGACTTTAATCTGCAGTGAGCTGTGGCACAGGGCTGGGTGCTGACAGGTCCAATGGCTGTTCTGCTCGTGGCCCCGCAGGGAGCAGACAGTGCATCTCAGAAGGGGCATCAGGAAGGGCCACGATCAGCGGCAGGTGGTCTCGCAGCCAGGAGAGAGGGGTTAACAGAGGAAGGTCACAGTGGGAGAAGCAGAGAAGGAAAGGCAGAATGAACAGAGGTGTCTTTACTTCGCATTGTCAGATTAGCAGGGTGGCAAGAAAGGTTTTCCTGCTGTTCTTCATGTTATAGCAGTTCTGTGAATTATTTTTCAGAATGTTTAGTTTGGCATCTTTCATGAGATCAAGTGCTTTTCTGTGATGAGGGAATCCCTGGATTGTGGAAAAGATTGTGGAGTAGTAGGGGTACTCTGCAGTGGAGAATCACCCTGCCTCTGGAAGTATACAAAAGCATCTAAAGTACCTAAAATCCTAAGATTTGGGAATGTTTTTGAAAACAAAAGTGTTTTTTTTCTTTTGGTTGTTTTCTGTGGGTTTTTTTTTTTTTTTTACAAGAAAAGAGAGGTATTTGCATACTACTTCGGATTCAGCTGATGGAAGACTTTTGGTGTATTTCACTTTGTTTTTACGTAGGTTCTGTATTGCCTTATCATTCTGCTACTGCACAACTGTTTGAAAGTAAGACTTAATCGGGAAATTGAAGCTGGCCAGCCTCCTTTCATTGTTCTCTCACCACAGAAATGGCAAACGTCAAGCCATAGAATTGCTTTAAGCAGAAGTAGCCCAATAAAATCTAACCAGACTGATTTTTCCAGGTATCACTAGAAACAGATTTTGGAATTTAGACTCATAGAATCACAGAATCGTCTAGGCTGGAAAAGACCTTCAAGATCATCAAGTCCAACCATCAACCTGACCTACCAAGTCCCATCACTAAATCGTATCATTTACTGCAACTTTGAATCACATTCTAAATGACACTTGCTTCCTGTCTATTTCCTTTAATGTACTTTTTTTTTTATGTCCCTATGATGCCAATGTGAGTTTCAAAATAGCAGCTACTTAGTACCTGTAGAAATCATGCATATATGAATATTTACATTGGTCTGCATATTTCTGTTAACATTTAGAAATGTCTAAATGACATGCACTAAAGCATATTTTGTGCTGCTGTGTATATGTGCAGGCATGCTTAAGAATTTGTATTTATAGCACAAATCACTTTGGACAGCTGTGATGTCTTCCCACCAAGTGGCTCCGCATAGACAACTGTATTGTAGTTACTGCTGTTAGTGTTTGATCTTGATTTTTAAATCATGATGTTTCTTTTTTTGGCATGCTTGAAACTGTGTGGCAGTTTACCATCTTTTACAAAATATGTATACCCATTTTTAAAATCATTTTAAAGTTCAGATTTCTTTTATTTGCAGGTGCATGGAGCAAGATGCTGCACTTTATCGGACAGTATCTGGAAACTGTTTGGCAGCTAGAATGACCAGCTATTCAACTCTTGTTGAGAGGGAATCTCATACAAAAGTCGAAACTTCCCCGGAACTGGTTGCTGACCTACATGGCAGTGGGAAACTTCAGAGTAAAATGAACAGAATGAGGAACATATTTCACACCACAAGAGTTATGCCTATGAGGGTGACCCCATGTTAATTTCAACAAATTCTAACTCCTCAAAAATCAGTGTTTTATTGCATGAGAAGTTCAAAAGCATTGTTCCCATGTGAGAAATCCCACAGACACTTGCCTAACATGGAAGACAACGTGGATGTAAAAAATGTATTTAAAACACAGGAAAATACTTGCTGCCTAAGGGATCTATCAGAGAATGGTGATGACCTAATTAATTTTAAGAATGTGGCCTGTGTCACTGTTGGAAAAGCAGAGAAGTACTGTAGCAGACAGGTGCATTCCCATCCTGAAGATCTAATCACCGATCACAGGGACAACTGTTGCCTTAATGTGGAAGACTTTGTTTCTGGTCAGTCTCCAGCAGATGTCCGGGCGTGTGAAAAGACTGGGTTTGGTAGATCTCTAACCATGGATGCCCTGTTCAGTGAGCAGGCAGATTCTCCCGTAGTAAATCACAGTTATTTTGCTAAAGATGATTCTGAAAATTCTGGCTGTATTCTGGAAATTTATCCAAGTGTAAGTGATGACTTTGATGATGGTGTCCTAGAGCATTTCGAATGTTCAGATGTGCTAACAGTACGTGAAAATGAAATTTGGGAAAAGAAATTACAATTTTTATTAGAAAGTGGCGATGAGGATGATTTAAAACTGAGTAAGGATTGTGATGGGTGTGCTTACTTCCTCAGTGAAATGCCGTGTCTGTTCCAAGTGTCAGATAACACTATGCCTATGGATACCACCATTGGCTTCTGTGGTCATCACTCAAAATTCAAAGGAGTAAATGTAAGGAGAGACCCCTCTACGCACAGCCAGTCAACTGCGGAGACAGAGATGACTCTAACTGTTGGACACCACCAAGATAAAACTACCAGTTTGAAAGACGAAGAGAAATGTAAAGTATCTGTTGCATCTGCAGCCATTGAAAATGGCTATCTCAGAACTGAAGAAGAAAATAATGGAAGTGGCCAGTCAGATTTCTCAACTGACAAACCACAGAACATGGATAATGTACGCGCAAAGGCAGACTCATCTGCTGGTGACATAGGTACTGCTTGGGCAAATCGGACTTCGGAGACAATGACAGAAAACAGTATGGACAAGGATTTGCTGGGCGAAAGCTCATTGCTGCTAGAGGAGGGAAGAAGAAATTTGTCGGAAGAAAATGCAAGGCATGCTGTTAGTACCTTAACAGAAAGTCTGAGAAGAAACCTTTTAAAGTTGTTAAACCCTAAAGAGCTTTGCAGATATGTAAGTAATTTAGGACAATCTTTTCAGGCTGCAGCAGAAGTGAGGGAATCCAGTGCTCTGTTTCCCAGTCAGGAAGGTGTCCTTTCAACACAAATCCGTGAGGAGACTGAAAGCTTGCAAATGCAGGCTGGTTTGTGTCATACAGAAGAGGCAGATAAAGACTGTCATTGTGAACGGAAAAAGACTTGGGGCCTGTCTGAGCAAAATCAGATGCCAGATGTAAACATCTCACCCAGGGTAAGTAAAGTGTTTATGATTTAACAGAAAGAGCGGTTTGACTTATATGAATGCTTTTTATTCCTGTTTGTCACAAAATAATGCAAATTTAAATTACTTTGAAAGATACTATTCATGCACTTCTGAATGACAGCTACGGCTGGGAAAGAAATCTGGTTTTGAAAAAGGCCCAAATAAACCATAAGCTGTTCTAATTATAGAGTGAGAATGATAATAGTAAGAGGCACTAATGGGACTCTGGACAGCTGGATAGGGAAATCTGATATTTAGGCTATCGCACAGGTCTTACCAAAGCCATGTTTCTTTCAGTCTAGAAAGTTTCTCACGTCCCTGTTGTGAGCAGAGAACATTTTGATTTACTTTCTTTTCAGTTTATATTCAAAGAACAAAATTGTGTCCACTTACGGTGCTGGAAATCTAAAACAAGTCAACAGAGATTTGCTCTGAATTTATGTCAAGGAGGGGAATTTAACCCAGAGAATTAATGTTACAGAGGTGAATGGAGCTTTGTTTAAAAGTAAAGCAATGAAAGACTTAGATATTCCAGTGGAAACGTAAAAAGCAATTACAGATCAACCCCCCAACTTTATACTCTCCAAGTACTTAAATATTTTATACTGTTGGTAGGAAATTGTCCAGGGAAATCAGTACAAATATGCTGGCTGATATGATGCTCCACCAGTTTTCCTAAGCTGGAGAATTGGATCATACTTTTTATTTCACATAGTAAAGTCTGAAGATATGTATTTATGAGTACTAAATCATGAATAATCTGATTATCACCCACTTTACTGATTTTAAAGTGCATAGCCAAGTGCCCAGAAAAAATAGTTATGAAAAATAAACACAAGCTTTTTCCAGTTCCACATGCTCTGCTTCATCTATATTCTTTAAGCAAAAAGCTCTCTGAGTTCTGAATCATAGATTGACTTTAATCTGACCACGGGGGTGTCTTAAGCAATGAAAAATCACTGAATTCTTGTGCCTGAGAAGCATCTATAAGTTTCTCTGTTTTTAAGGTTCATAAAATTCCAATCACATTTTAGCAGCACATAATGTTCTTAAGATGGAGAATAGCCCCCTATTGAAATTAACCTACTGAGAATTTCTTGACACTGTGTGTTGCCATGTTTTGCATAAGGCATTTTTTCATTTTTTTTCCAACTGCAGTACAATAATTTAAAACCCAGAACCCTATTAGCAAAGAGCGGCTGTTGCATTACTGTAAGTGCTGTGTCCACATTTCAGACTGGCTAGTTAGACTCGTTACCTGCAGTCAATAGGTATTATTTCTTTGAGCATCCATGACCAAAACTCTATATTATTTATAAATTAAGTAGGAAAGAAATATCAGCGTGCAGAAAAGGGCTAGAGTTGAGCACAAACCAAAACCCAGGTTTTACACATGCGTGAATGAAGATTAAATTTAGGTGTAGCTTCGAAATTGTGTGATCTTGACAATGAGCCAAAAAAATCCGTCTCATCTAGAAACTACTGTTCATAGCACAAGGAATATGTGGGCAGCTTCTCACAAGTCCCATATAGTAACCCAGAAACTCCTCAGCAATCTGCTAGAGTAACCCAAGAAAGGCAAGGAAGAATCAACCTCCTACTGCTGGACACAGTTTTGTGTAGAAGTGCACTGTGGTATTAGCTGGAGCCCAGCATTTGCGACAGCTCTGCCAGGGGCTTGTAGTGAAAAACACAGCTAACCACTTTTGAAGTTTTGTATTTTCCCTCTCTGTGCGATGAATCGGGTCTGCTCAGAGCTACATAGCAGCCACAAAACCACAGCACTAATTACTCGAGGATTTACACTTCCTTTCTTTCCCATTCCCCTCAGTGCCAAGTTGCCTATAACTGGAACAACCGTTGCAGTCTGTCTCGCGTTGCGACTGCTGTCCTGGGTGACTTCTCCTTCCGTTAGATAGACGAGGTGGGAAGCTCCTGACCCCTTTCATGCCCTCATGGTCTAGCCCCAGGTGAAATTCTGTATTTATCTAATGCTGCAAAGCAGGTTAATGATAGGTCATAAAAGCCTACTGTGCCAGCTGTATGATATTGCATACTGTACAGAGAGCCAGGAGGCTTCAAGTCTGCGGTGTTTGCATTCAAGAGCCAGTCTCTGCCTAGTGTTCAGCCAGCAGCCGCAGCCCAAGGTGCTGGTGTCACTCCTGAATTTCAGAGCCCACATCATCTTGCCTGCCAAATGTGTTGGTGAGGTCCTGCTGGAACTGCCAGGTTCAGAGGGGTTCCAGGACATAAGCAAAATACTTGCTGTTTACGTTGATAGCCCAGGAAGAACAGTAGGTTGTGTTTGTGTATTTCTAGAGCATTTCTTTCCTGCTGATTAGATCTGCTCTTCAGCCTGCCAGAGGTTCCTGTGTACCCATTATTTTGTTCTCTCTCATGTCAGAACAGTTTGTTCTCATAAAATTTGAGTGATAACTTGGTTCGATCATCCTTACAGAAGTTTACATCACTTCTAGATAATTTAAAATTTTGTCATACAAAAAGGACAGAAGCAAGACTGACACAAATCATCCAAGTAGTTGGGTAGTCTGGCTGTGAACAAAAAGTATTTTGTCAGATTCCAGTGTAGCCAAAATGGCAAGGATTGCATAGGCCAGTGAAGCTGTTTGTCTGTTGGGCCACTGGCCATGTTCAATATGTTAAGATGGCAACGATCTGCTGTTGTGTGTGACGTCCTAGAAGCTGCCGCGTGCGATGGAGAACTGCAGTTCAGAGCGCGTTGTCGCAGGGGCACTGCTAAGCTTAGTGCCCGCTGCTCTGCAGCGAGTGCAGAAATGCCGCTGCAGGTCGTGGGCGCTACGCTCCAACGAGGGTGTGTGCTGGGAGCCACAAGGAGAAGGATGTGGGAAGAGGGTGGAGAGGTAAGAGGGGAGGAAGGAACTGGGTTATGCAGCAGACGAAGAGCAAAAGGAAAGTGTTTGAAAGGGTGTCTGTACACTTGTGACAGGTCGCGAGGAATTAGGTTGAAACCCAGCAAATGGTTTCATGTAGGTAAATAAACAGCTGTCAGATGGGACCAGTTTTAATGGCTAGCTTTGAATACAAAATGGGTGAGGACTTCTGCTCCAAAACAGTAATGAGCAAGAATTACTGTGCATGCCGTGGGCCTGCAGGGAAGCTAGAGAGGGACTTTTTATCAGGGAGTGTAGTGACAGGACAAGGGGTAACAGTTTTAAACTAAAAGAGGGTAGATTTAGATTAGGTGTATGTAAGAAATCCTTCACGCTGAGAGCGGTGAGGCCCTGGCACAGGCTGCCCAGAGGAGCTGTGGGTGCCCCATCCCTGGCAGTGCCCAAGGCCGGGCTGGATGGGGTTTGGGCAGACGGGGCTGGTGGAGGTGTCCCTGCCCAGGGCAGGGGGGTGGCACTGGGTGGGCTTTAAGGTCCCTTCCAAGCCAAACCATGCAGTGAATCTGTAATTTTCAATCAGCTTATAGTAGTTTCATTTTTCAGTCAAATGTTATTAACACACATCTCTGCCTCTTGTCTCATTTGAGTGGATAGTTGCTGGAAAACATAAAGGTTTTCTGGTTATCTGAGCTCAAAACCAAGGCAGTTCTAATTCTTAATGAGACATGCATTCTTGGTCCCTCTTGCACCAACTTGCCACCACTCACCTCTAGTTCCTTTGCTGTGATTTTGAAAAAACAGTTCTCCTAAATCTGTTTCCTGTTGTTAAGGATCTAGGATCCGAATCTCCTCCATCTTTGAATCTCAGCAGAAATTAAGTCTCTGGTTTCTCAAAGTTTGTTGCGTTGTTGGAAAGCTTTGCATTTTGTATAAAATTCTTCAGCACTCCTTCGGTGCAGAATAACTGTCAAGTGGTTAACGTGCTTTGGTTCTGAATATTATATTCCCACTGTGTGCCACAGATCCAACAGGAGAGTGCGACAGGCTACACCTCGTGCTCTGTAGCAGGCTAGAGCGGTTGCTACATTTGCTTGAAAAGGTGGCCTTGTCTCAGGCCTTGCTCTGAGTCTGGCTGAGAAGTGAGCTGAATGGTGCCGGGGAGCGGTCTGACCCTGAGCAGCGCGCTGAGGGGCAGGAGATGTGCATGACAGTAAGGAGGAGCCCTAGCTGTGTAACTAGAGCGCATGCAGGCTGCAGTAGCTGCAGTACCGAACCTGCTTGCTCAATACGGTCTGCACTCGGGCCAGCAGATAGCATCCCATTTTCTCACCCGTGTTGTAGTTGGCTCCAGTCTTTCCTGGGACACACACAAAAAACCATCTACTGGAAAAACTTGATCTGCTTCACAGCACGGACCCATCACAGGTCTGCATGGTCAGCTAATTCTCTATGTTGTTGTCAAAGGCAGAGAACTCAGCTTTCTTGTTAGCGGAGCAAAAGAAAAAAACAAGGAAGGGTCCTATTTACATTGTGATTTTACAATAGATCAAAAAGCAAGCTCTGATGTTGAAATGGCTGTTTCCATTTTCCTTTTACACAGCTATTATATCACTGACATTACCTGTTTATTTCTCCTTTATTCACAGTAACCGTGGCTTTATAATGAACGTAGATGGACTGTGTATTTTGTTCAAGTACAGAACTGTGATTTCTTCTTTCTGTCATCGCACACCAGGCAGTTTGTTACACACATAAAAATTAAAATTTCTTCTTCTACTACATTCACATAGTTAAATTGTGTTGTTTGTTGCCATTCTTTTGTCACCCTGGAGTCAAGCAGACTGTCCAGTAATTGAAGCAGTTGATAAAATGAATGGCATAAACCCTAGAAATCTTATCCTGTGAGAACAGGGAATGAAAAAATCCCAGCAACAAATCAAGATGAATAGGCCTAGGACTCTGTTAGCCGAAGTAAACCTAATCTAAGAAAATACCAAGGCTAAAGCCAGCAAGGTTTCCTAAAACCTGTTTAAAGGGTTTGGACTTAAGTACTTTCAAATAAAAATAACACGGAGCTGATTATCACCCCAGGAGCACATATCCCTGTTAAATATAAATTAATTGTTATATCCTGTTAATGACTATTTGAAAATAAATATTTTTTTCAGAGGCTCTCTGTTTTTACAGATTTTTCTAGCAAATGATGGTAACCAAAAGCATAAAGCATAATTCATTTAGGAAACAATGTATTTTTGTCTAGTAAAAAATCACAGACTTCTTCATTTGCTGTGGGTGAAACATGCCCACCACCTTCATGGAACTGGTTTAGCAATTCCATGCTGTAGAGGACGAGAGAAAATCCTGGAAAACAAAAGCTTGGCAGGGACTCTGGAACAAGATTTCTGAGAGGAATGGTGAACTGTTTAACAGATTTTGTATGCCATGCAGATTACAGCACTTTCTTCATCCCATGCGAGTGCAAACATGAGCCAGTGGCTCACTCTAATAAGGTCTGCACTCCCTGCAAAAACTAAGTTCAGTTTGGCTTAGTTTAATTCAGGAGCAGATTGTTTCTACAGAAAGTGACAATTTGGAATTTTTTGATATAGAAGAATAAAGGTGATGCAGGAGGAATATGTGTTTTTATTTCCTGCCCCAACTTCTCCCAGCAATACCCCTGAGGTTGCAATACATGTCTTGTTGCCAGAGGAGAGCTGGATGTGCTTTATATAGAACAGTACATTACCACTTGGAAAGAGGCAAGATCTGGAATGATCTTGGGTACTCTCTTTTGAAGTGGAACTTGTCACTTCAGGGGATCAGAGGTGACCAAAGATCAGTTTCAAAGAGTGCTTAAAAGTGAGCCAGAGATGTCCATTTCTTGGTGGGAGTCTTATTCTAAAGTATATAACATGGCATTCATATAGGGTGCATTCTCTGAAACTTTTCAAGACTGGAACATTTTGAGAAACTGTTTGTGTGGAACTTAAGATACAATGTCCGTGATGGAAGCAAAGGGGAAGTACAAGCTCCCAGACAACTAGTTCCAGAAATTAATAAATTTGGGTTATGTAACAATCATGCAAGTATGGTGGGACAGTCCGACTGTCAGCAAAAGGCATAGACATTGCTTTTTCCCCCCTATTATTTATTATTTATTATTTTATCTGTTTTTAACTAGCTGGGCTATATCAGTTATTAATCTTCACCTTGGTCAAACTGTANAGTTCAGGCCTGTGTCAAGCAGCAATCCTAATTTTTAATTCCATCACCTTTCTCTTTTTTTCTTTTTTTTNATCTGTTTTTAACTAGCTGGGCTATATCAGTTATTAATCTTCACCTTGGTCAAACTGTATGTTCCTCAGCATTTGGATCCAGATCTGAAACTCACCAGGGTTCAAGGTTGTTAAGACCCAGGGATTTGATTTCAGTCCATNATGTATGGAGCCTGAAATAGGAAGGGAAGGCATCTTCTTGACTTGCAAGAGTGCAGGAACCACCCATTCAGCTTCAGAAATGCTCTGTACTGAAAAGACATTGTAAGCAAAAAATGCAAATTTACAAACCTGTTCTCAACACCATGCTCCCTGTGAAAAGAGAGAAATTTGTCACCAACAGGTCTTCTGGAAACAAGGAGTGGATATTAGTAGTAATGGCAACAAATCAAAGAATGACATTTCACCTTTTCCTTTACAGGACACAGACTCTGTTCCTGATAAACAAGAATGTTTATGTGCTGTTCTTTCTTCTGCAAAGCTATATGATGAGCCAAAGGAGGGAGAGCAAAAGTATGGTTTTGACTCGCATGATAGCAGTGACACAGATACTCTCTGCAGTGTATCATGTGATGAATCTCTGTTTGAAGCTAATCCCAAATCATTTCTGGAGTCTGGAGAACCTGGGTGCACAGGAGATGCCAATTTATCTGCAGTGCATGACAAACTGTGGAAACTTCTTCATGAAAATGACTCAGACTATCAAATCCCATTTGAAAACTGGGGGATCACAAGCTTAGCAGTTAGGCCAACAGATACCAAAGTCACAGAACTGAACTTTGTGCAAGAGACCTGTTCTGATCGTCCTTTGCCTAAAAATTTGATAGAACAGCAGGAACCTATTACACAGCTACTTACTAGACAAAGAGCAGAGAAAGGAGACTGCAGTGTTTCTAATATCCTACTGAAAACAGATGAAGCATGTAACAGTGCATCCCTAGGAAACATTTCTCTTACAGAAGTGGTAGAAGCAGATGGTACATGTCTAGGTTCTAGCACTGGAAATAAAACAGAAACACCATCCACTTGTATTTCAAAAAATAGTATCTTAAATACAGAGGAGTGCTTACAGCAGAAGCCAAATCAAACATTAACTGGCAATAATGGATCTATTCAAATGACTGTTTCTTGGGAAGGAAAGCTTATTGTTAATAACGGTTTACAAACACGTGGTGCAGATTCTCCTCAAAGATTAAAAAATGCTCAGAGTAGTAACTTAGCGTGTGACAAAGAAAACCCAGCTTGCATGTCAGATAAGTCACACTGGACAACAGGACAATTAGTTCATACTGAGCAGAACATATCGTTGATAAATGAGGTTATAACTGAGAGCACGCATGAAGGTGCTGGTAAAGGCTGTCGTTTTAAAGACTGTTATCCAGCAAGAAAAAAACTGGTACATTTCTCTGAAGAGAAAGTTGTTTTCCCTCATAATTCTTCTGGTCAAAATACCCATCAGTTCGCACATGAAAAACACTCTTCTGTTAACACTATATGTAAGAGTTATGAAGATAATTTACAAGAGAAAAGAAATCACTCAGACATGAATGCACAAAATGGCACTAATTCTGGCGGTTACCATCTTTCAAAAAATTATGACTGTCAGGATTTTCAAGTTGTTTCTAATGCACAGAAATACAGTTACCTAATGAAATTGCCTAATTTAATTAAGACTCCTGAAACCATGACATGTAAGAATCTACCCCAAAATATACACCAACTGACAGAATTAGAAAAACAAGAAGTGGTATTCACTCCCTCTTCTGAGAATCCCCTTTTAACAGATTTTTTTGTAGAAGTGCCCAAATACGAACCAAGTAAAACAGGAAAAGAACAGAGAGACATTTGCATAGGTAATGAACAAAGGGCTGAAGCATCCTGCAACTCCGGTGTTAGGCATGTTTCAGAGAGTCAGCCTGCAGTTTCCCCTCATAACATGTCAAAACAACATGTATTTTTTATTGACAACACCTTTAAGTCTGATGAAGAGTTAAAAACAGATTCTTCAAAAAATCACACATACGCATCTGGGAATGTAATATCAGCATCAGTTAGTACCCCACTGCATAGAAAGGTTCAAAATGAGTACTGCAGCATAGCAGAGGAGGATTGTAGAGATACCAGTAATCAGACGGATATCCAGCAACAGATCCTAAGAGAAACATCACCGTTCTTCATACCTGTAAGCCAGTCAGAGGGCTCTCTTAACAGCGTATCAGCAATGGGGTGTTCTGGCACAGGAAATCGAGTACAAACAGAATGCACACAAACTGCTGTCAAAGGAGATAAAAAATTGAGTAAACTGGAAACTTTCTGCAAAGCACTGCAGGAGCAGTTCTGTAGGGTACTTGAAGAAAACGAGGAAGCGATCTTGTGTGAAAATAAACAAGAGATTGAAAGAACTATTGAGTACAACTTAGATGATGCCGAAGTGAAGTCTTCCTCGCATACTTTAATTAGCTCCAAGGCTCAGAGACTGATGAGAAGTAATGTCACTAAGCAGTCCTCTCCTGACCTGATCACTTCCAGCAAGGTAACTGAGGTTGATAATTCAATTAAGTCTACAGAGTATAATAAAGATGAAGAAGTCATGACATCAGAGACTGCAGTAAATGGTGTAATTAACTTGCCACCAGTTGATTCAGTGGACAACCTCTATTTTCAAAGGCAACCACCCCACAGCAGAGCCCAGCCCTACTCCTTAGTGTTGACCACATATGATCCATTCCCGGTCAGTGTGGAAAGGCTAGAAAATCAAGAAGCGTCAAAGTCCTGGCAGCCATCGCTAGCTGTTGCAGAGCCTGAGCCCATCAAATGTAAACACACAGCAAAGAGTGAGAATTTAGCTACAGAAGCTAAGAAGAAATTACCACCAGCAACATTGTCAAAGAAACCCCGACTGGAGGAGAGAGGAAATGTCAGCAAGGATCCCAGCTGTGTTAAAAGCGAGGCAAACATGATTCATAAAGAAAATAGAAAAGAGCAGAGGAAACTAATTTTGAAAAAGGATAGCAAAGGTAAGAGAAAACTGATTTTCATTTCTGTCCTTTCCCATCCTTCTGACTCCAAGTTCGTTAAACACTCTGCAAGCCTCCTTCAGTCGAAATCTTATCAGTCAAAAGTGTCCTGCCCTCACTGATGTTAATTTCCAGTTCTGTGAGCTGAACAACTATTGCTGTCCCTAGGCCACAGAGCTGATACCTCCCTAGCATCATTTTCCTAGCTGACAAATACATTTATTAACTTACTATCCTTTTTGAAATAGCTACTTCTTCATTTGTCTCTTCAAGTCAGTTTTCAGGGATGTATAGCAGGGTAGCACCACATAGCTACTCACCATATAGCAGCTGCAAGCCCTTTACTAGCATGTCATTACGTTCCTGCGGGGCAGTGTTCCCAGTTGTGCTCCCACGCTGTGGCTCCCAAATGCAGTTACTCTCTCTTGGTTACCAAATGGTTTTATAGCTAGCAAAGTATTATTGTTACTAGTAGGGTGCCACTGATAAACATAATGCTTTGCAGTCCTGTCTGATAACTGATGGCTGGTTCTGCGTTCCTTTTTACAACTATTGGTCAGAGATGACACTGACGAAATTAGCATTATTAAACTTATATAAAAAGCATATTATTCAAATGAGAATCAGGTTGCTTGTCAGATTCTCTAAGAGATCGCTAGCGGATAAAACAAAATGCAGACAGGAGTAGTAGTGGTGTAACAGCTAGAGAGGTGAAGTATTTGTGGTTTCTATGGATACTTCATAAGGACCAATGTCTTACTTTCACCTTCTGATGTTGCCTTTTATGTTCACGTCATGAAATAATTTTAAAAATCAGAGCAAGACTGAACAGTGACTAAAGGTAAGCTAAACAACTGTGAAGCTCTTCAGAGATTCTAATTACAGTGCAGTCTGGTCAGATTTCACTTTTCCAATCACATTTAAAAAAAAAACAATTTTATTCAAAGATGTGTCCTTTGCAAGTGTGTTTGTCTGCAACAAGTGACTGTGAAAGTGAATAATGGAAGATAAGCTATACTGAGCAAGAAAAAGGGCTGGACATGGTGGGAATTTGCTATAGGGAGGTCTGGTATACACCTGCAAGCCCACCGTAGAGCTAAATCAGAAATTACCAGAGAACCAAAAGTGTGGGGAAGGAGAGACACATTCCTTCAAAGTAGAAGAAGCAAACTGCAGCTACCGAGAAAAGCCTGACCTTTTCAATGTATCTGAGCCTATACTTGAAAAATGTTTTAAACATTCAGCCTTTCATCAGATAAGGCTGAATTTTCTTCTCCTGCTTCTGATCTGCTGCAGTCTAGTCTGAAATGAATGTGTTTTTATACTTTAGAGAGTTTGCATGGACCTCTTGCTAGCATTGTGGGGAGGTTGGTTTGGTTAGTCTGGTATACACTCAGGGTGTGCTCTTTTGTATTATTTTCACCTCTGGGAGGATGGGCTTTGTGGCTAGGGCAGGAAAACTGGAGCCTCTAGTTCTATTTCCAGTACCGTTGCATACTCTGTGCCATTTTAGCCCTGATTCATCAAGATTCTTAGGCCTAAGGACTTAAGTGGCTGCAAGTCAAACATAGCAGTGAATTCCAGGTGCTTGACCCTTCGGGTCGGATTCAGCATTCCTTAGGCATTAGATGGGGAAAGTTAGACCGCTGGCATGGGATCCCCAAGGGAGATGTGTCATGCCAGCTCATTCAGAGTGCAGCAGCTCAGAAGACACTAGAGCGTTCTGCGAGCCAGCAAACAAACCTTAGCAGAGAACCAGGTTACTGGGACCTTCCCTGGACTGGGCAGGGTGCTCTCTTTCTGGAACTTGGGTAATTCTGCAATTTTCTCTGCACAATGGTCAATGTTTAGTAAAAAAAACATGTCCTGTGGCTGGAAAAGTGGGGACTTGCTTTAGAGGCAGGAAATGAATTCTTTGAAGAGGAAAGTAAAGGCCACTGCCATTACCAAGTGCCTTGCCATTGCTAGAGCAAATATCTCACCACTGAGTGTGGGCTGCTCCCTTCAGCTGTGTTTTAAAAGAAATGGTGCCATCATTGCATCTTGCAAAACAGCTGATCCTGGCAGTGTGTGTTAGGTATGTTCCAAGAACACCTTGGAGACTGAGCGTCTCCTGGGTCTTGGAGTCATTTCTCTCAAGGGCCGTGATCGGGTAAAAAAATGCTCCAGTTACAAGTATTCAGTTAATGTGAATTCTGATTATGTAACCATATGGTATGCTGTACCCTTGTGGTGGTTTCTCTTTTTTTACTAATAAAACCAGCTGGTCCTTCAGTCAGAGAGAATGTTTTCTGAGTAAGAAATGATTTTGTTTTGATGCCTTTTCAGACTAGAACTTCCCTTTGGTCATATTTCATAAATTCAGAAAGTCTTTGCATTGAAAACATTTCCATTGACTGTGTGGGGCACTGAATCAGTCTTTTAAAACCTCCATATTTTAAAGCCTTGGTTTCTGCATCAGAACAAAATTATAATTATTTACCAGTATTGTCAAATTCATATAACAATATAACATCTGTAAAACGTTCTGGGATTCCTTTAAAATGCCAAAACACTGTTATTATCTTCTAATCCTGTGGCTCTTCTGTTTTAAGCTCCCAGGCTGCTGAAGAAAATCCAAGCAGAGTTGTTCCCGGACTGCTCTGGAAATATTAAGCTATGCTGTCAATTTGGAGACATTCATGGTGACTCCACAATTACATGGACAAAAGACTCCAAGTTACTAGCTCGACTGCAGAGAAAGTGAGTGAATGTTTCTGACAGGCTGGTAGTTTCTGAATAGCTGTTGTGAAAACACTAAATATACCAGTGATTCACTCTTTGACATGTTAACAGCGTTAGCATAATAGGTGCAAAAAATAAGTTTAAACAGGGTAATTAAGCATATCTTCACACGGTGCATTAATATTTGTTACAGTTTGCATTCTGTCACCCATAATTCCTCTCAGCCCATTCATAACCAGTCTCATCCAGCTTTCAAGTACAGTAAAAGATCATATGAAGTTTCAACCTCAGCACCCAGGCCAAATGATATAAACACGCCTGGTTAATATGTGCAGGCTGTCTGTCCTTGTGCGGTGGAAGTGAATTGCTGAAACAACTAACATGCAATGCAGAGGTTGAGGTGATCACTCCTTTGAACTTTATATGCTGTATCAAATGGAGCTTGAAGCTGATTGGACTAAAAGATGGAGTTGTATTTAAGGAAAAATGATCTCTTCCCTCAACCCAGCCAGTTAACCTGACTCCAAGTGACTAGAGGCAGGGCAATGAGAAGGGTGGAAAATAAAAGCTTCGTAAGGTCTTTATCAGGCTTTTTTCCAGCTTCTCCTAAAACAACATTTTTATGAAACAACTTGTTTTCCTCCATTGCAGTAATAACATTCTTACAACATAGCTCTTAAAATTTGTTTCTGCCAAGATACTATTTTAAGTGGAGAGCAAACGTTAAATGAATTGGTTAGACTACCCATATTGTTCTGATTCTTGTCGTTTTAACTACACTGATTTTGATTATTGTATTATTATATTGGCAATGGATATTACCATATCCATTGTATTATTATTATTTAGTATTATCTGGTAAGTAATTTTGCAGTGTTTCTGCAAAGAAACAGCGCATTAATAACAAATGTATCAGTTTTGCAATGATAAAGTAAGTGATAACAAAATATTTGAATTTTTCACTTCATGGGATAAATATTTCAAAATGTTGGAGTTGAAGTGAAATATAAAATAGAAATACAGAGTAAAAGAGACTTGTAGTTACAATTTTTACTCCAAAAATGCTCAGTAGAGTTCAGTGGAAGTCTCACTTTCATCAAGATTGAAATCTAACTAATAGCTGCAACAGTTTTGTGTGTACCCAAGCACTCAATCTTCAGAAATACGTAATCTGGACCATGTATATCTTAACTTTTGCCTTCAATGGGAGGTGATTGCAGGAAATTATGCAACAAATCTTTAAATTTTTGTTACCTGTCAATACATGGACGTATGTATTGAAAAATGCATATTGATAGTGATATTAATATATGCTAAGTAATTTCATTCAAAAACCTGTTGGATAAAATCAGTTTTCCAGTGTGCCAGAATACTGTGAAACTGCACGCTGGCAAAATACCAACAAAACTGTGCACACCTTCACTAATTCACTTGACAAAAGTTGTAAAACACGGTAGCCAGGTCTCCATAATCCCTGCATGGATTATCTGGTTTGCTGGGAAGTACTTCCATGGACATCCAGTGTGGTGCATGTGAAGACCTTCATGGTCTAAGAGTAAGAACTTTTCACTTAGGCATAGCACTGTTTCAGTGTCGTTTTATTGCTCCAGAGACAGCTTGGGTCTGCAAGTACTGTAACTGCATTCACATATCTTTGCACCCCTGCTAATAACATCTACTACTGAAGTTGCATACACAGATGTCAGAGAGCAAATATCTAGCTTGAAAAAAAGCAGAGGAGCAGGAGGGAATGCTGAGTGAGGAATTACAAAGATGGAATGAGGAGGGGCAGAGGAGAAAAGAGAAAACGGCAAAGAACCAGAGGTGTTTAGAAAAAATGGAGGAAAATCTGTAAACACAGGGAAGAGACTGAGGATTTCTGATACTGACATCAGCTGAGAACAAGGAAATCAAAAACTGTTAATCATATTGGCCCCACAGTGCAACAGAGTAATAAATACTTTCTTAATTAAACATGTTCTTAACTAACCCTGATAGAATTGAGTCAGCAAGTTCTTATATGCATTTCTGCACAAGATATATTGATATGTATACCTAAACTTAAGTATATACTCAGTTAAAGTGAAATCTTGAGGACTTGTACAAAGCCAAAGTCAGGCCTGAATTTTAGTCAGCACAATGCCTATTGCTTCCAGTCATATCAGAAAGTGTTTCCTACTGCTGCTGAGTGTTTCCAAATATTCCCATGCAGAGTTTTTTCAAATATTGTAAGTATTTGTATACAATCCTGTAAGTACACAGGGAGACATCTATTATATCTGCTTGAAGCACCATCATACCCTATACATTTGCCATGATATGGATGGTAATATTATTTTGGTGTGATTTAATTCTTTTCATGTGGATTCACTTGAGGTATTTTTCTCTCATAATGTAGTAGGATCATCTCTTGTGAAACATCTAATAGGGTGAATGCTTCTAAGTGGGGTGAAATAAAATATTTTATCTACTTGCATCATATTTGAATCAGTCTTTGCACTGACAGACAGAAATTCCAGGGACAGATATGACAGATATATGGAAATACCTTTTAGAAGTATTAATATGGAAAATTAACGTACTCTGTTCCAGTGCCCAGGATGAGTCTCCCGTCTCTTTGGCAATAGCTAAAGCCAGTAACAAAGACCAGGGAATGTATTATTGCTGCTTGGATAACATATATGGAAAGGTGACTGCTGAGTTTAATCTGAATTCTGAAGGTAAATCCCAGTTTATAATTCGAATTAGTAATAATGACAGTGGCCGTTTCCTGTCTTATTTTTTGAAAATCTCTTTGTTTCCTTGTAGTGTTGGAACATCTCTCAAGTTTTCAGAGTTTTGAAGGTAAGTACATATCTGGTTAATTGTGTGCTTAAATCTTTGTTCCTTCTTATCTCCAAATAGAACAAAGAATAGATAAATAAAACCAAAATAATTAGCAATATTTTCACCCAAGATGTGTGGCCTTTTGATTTGGTGGTACAGACTTTTCAAATCTTCTTTTTACCACCTAGTTAAACTGGATTTTCTGTTGCTTGACTTTATCAAAGAGTTACCAAGAAGCTGCATTGTCTTAGTGGATTTGACCCAAGTTATAATGATAGGGTGAGCTCTAAGGACCACTTCAGACTCTGAACCCTCTTAATAAAAAACTGAATAGACATGTAGACAGTTACAATGAACTGTGTTTGGTTAGCAAATGGCTAGACTGTAGTAGTGCAATCAGTTTCACTTAAGTCACCTAACTTGCACTAAATCATAATTTGTTTTTATCTCTTGTCCATTTATAGGGTCATATCATAATTCAGGTTGGAAGGGACCCCAGGGGGTCATCTTCTGCTCAAAGCAGGGTTAGTTACGGGATGAGACCAGGTTGCTTATGGCTTTATCCAACGAGGTCTTGAAAACTTCCAGGGATGGAGACTGCACAATATCTCTGTGCCACTGCTTGACTGTTCTTGTGAAAACTTTCTCCTCATATCCAGTTTGAACGTCTCTTGTTTCAATTTACATCAGTTGTCTCTCATCCTGTCACTGCGCACCGCTGTGTAGAGCTTGGGTTCATCTTCTTGATAAATTTTGTAGATATGCGCAAACTGCTGTTAGGTTCCCTGAAGCCTTCTCTTTTCCAGGCTGAACAATCCCCATTCCCTCCGACTCTCTTCACGTGTCAGGTGTTCCAGGCCCCTGATCATCTTGGTGGTCCACCACTGAACTTGGTTCAGTTGGCTGATGTCTTTACCGCACTGGGGACCCAAAACTGGATGCACTACTCTAGATATGGTCTAATGAGGGCTGAGGATAATCACTTCCCTCGATCTACTGGCCGTCTTACTGTTAACACAGCCCTGGATGCAATTGGCCTTTGCTGCCAGAGTGCACTTGTGGCTCATGTTCACTTGGGTCCGTTAAGACACCCAGCAATGCCCTTTCAGAAGAGCTGCTCCCCAGCCAGGCTGTGTTGTTGCAAGGGGCTTTTCCTTCCCAGGTGCAGGACTTTCCACTTGCCCACGTGGAATTTCATGAGGTTCCTGTTGGCCCAGTCCTCCAGCCTATATAGGTTCGCCTGAGCAACAGCCCTGCACTAGAGCAATTTGTCTGTTCCCCCAGTTTGGTGTCATCTGCAAATTTTATGAGCAAGCACTCCATTGCTTCCTCCAGGTCATTGGTAAAGATGTTAAAGAGCACAAGGTGAAGATCTGACCCCTGTGGTACTTTGATTGTTACATTAACCACTACTTCCTGAGCGTGATGGTCTCACCAGTTTTCTACCCATACACTTATTCACATGTCTAAACTGGATACAAGAGTATTGTAGGACAGTGTCAAAAGCCTTGCTAAAATCAAGCTAAATGACGTCCACTCCTCTCCACATCCCCATAGATCCAGTCATTTTATAACAGAAAGGAATGACTGCCTGATGGTTGGTTAGGCAGGATTTAACCCTTAGCAAATCCATGCTGACTGTTTCCAACATCCTTCTTCTCCTTCATGGGCTCAGAAATGTGTTCCAAGAGAACTCTCTGGTTTTTCCAGGGACTGAAGTGAGGCTGACCAGTCTGTAGCTCTCCACCTTGTTCTTTTGGCCTTTTGTGGGGATGAGTACAATGCTTGCTTTCCTGCAGTTGGTAGGGACCTCTCCTGATCTTCACGACTTTTCAGAGATTTGGAGGGTGGTCTTGCAAGGGCATCAGCCTGTTCTGTCAACATGTGAGTGCAGTCTGCCTGGTCCAATGGACTGGCAGAGGCTGATTTCTCTCGAGTAATCCCTGCCTTGATCCTCACACTGCTGGTAGTTCTTCTCTTCCTTGAACACTTTCACTAAGCGGAGAGGCCTGAGAGACCTTGCTGGTGAAGACTGAAGCAAACCAGTCAGTGAGTATTTCAGCTGCATTTGTGTCTCTGAATTACCCATCCCATTCAGCAATACACCTGCATTTTACTAGTCTAGGACTCATAGAAACAGTTTTGCAGCACATTTTTTCAAAGACCATGACCCTTAAATGAAATCCATGCATTCACGAAAGCTGGCACTGCCCTCATAACACCCTGCATTTATCGTGCGGTGCTCATCACACAGTCAGATCCAACGTATCAGCAGTTGCTGCATTTTCAGCTAGCTCTGCACACACGGGCCTTTTTCTCTGTCTACATGAGGTGCATTACACTTACACAAAAGATATACTTCAGGGGAGACAAACAATTTAAGAAATATTGCATTTGTTTGAGATACTCATATCCTGATTTACTGCATTAATGATTTCCAAATCACACAACAAATTCATCATAATATAAATTCTAGTACAGATTGAAAGAGACCATACAGTTTGATTTTCACCAATACTGATTATTTTGGGAAGTGGTGCGAATGCAGCTGTTTAGAACTCAGGCTTGAATTCTGTTGAGGATAATTGCATTTATGAAGGTACAGGGCATGCACTGTGCCTAATACTACCCCAGTTAAAGTTCATTAGAGATCTGAGGAATACTCAAAATTCAGATCTGTGATTGGATTTTTAATTTCTTTAAGTCACAGAGATGCTGAGCTCTAGGCTTCAGCTGTAGTATCTCATCCATTTTAGATTTCAAGCTGAAATGCAGTGACCAAAACACCTCAAAGATTTCACTGGCCTACAGACTGCAAGAGACATTTTGATGGTTATCCCATGGGAAACTATGGGAATCCCTCAAAGCCATTGAATCAAGACTGTGGTTTTGCTATATATCTTTCCCTTTTTGTACTCAACTTTGCTTTATCATCAAAGATAAAATCTGCTTGAATTCATGAGAGTTTTGTTGGTGAAATACCTTCATGTAGGGTAGAGTGGTTTGTGCAGGGGGATGGAGTGCACACCGTGACAGACTATTGATTTGAACTTGATTGTCTGTGTAACTTCTCGCTAATTTGATGCATCAGCACTTCACATATAGTAAACAGTGAAACAGCATTCCATCACAGTACACCGTACACAGCGACGTAGACACACACACTGCACAGAAAGCTGTTTTGGCAGAAAATCTTTATAGTTGTGTTTGAACACATGGTCTTTGTAAGACACCTGCTGCGTAACTTTACTCCAAGAGACAGACAGGCATTAAGATTTGGAATGCTTTCCCCGTATATTATCTTGTGTTTAATCACACTCAGCATATGTCTTCTTGTGCTGTAGCTAAAGATAGACAGCGCATTGCAAATTGGTTTATCATTTCTGAACACACTGTACTAGTCAGGTGGTTCATTCAGCCAATTGATTTTTTTTCTTTTTCTTGAAGAATAAAATTAAACATCTAGTTCCTTGTTAAAATAAGGACAGGACTTCTTTTGTAGCAGTACTGTGTAACTGTTGATCAACAGAGAATTGTAGATGGAGTTAAGAGCTTTCTAATTCTAGTTTTATATGTGCACTGTTTGTGCTTCAGAGAAAGGCAATTGTGTACAGAGTCTAAACTAGAGATAAGTACAAAGGTGAACTGTAAGGACTTCATTGCTGTGTAATATATATCTTTTATTTTTCTATTTGTCTTTTCCACTGATACTCCTTGAAATACTATGATTAAAGAGACTTGAAGTGCAGTCAGAATTTTTTATTTCATTTTTCTGTCAATGCTTAACCTTAATGACATTTTTCCCTATTTTTTTTATGTTTGTATTCCAGTGATGCATAACTCTGCTTGATTTCAGCTGTAACAAACTTAAACACACATTCTTATGCTAGTGATACCTTTAAAGTCCACGGCTGGGAGTAAAAGAAATATTATCCGAGCAATTTCTCTTGAATATAAAGATCACTCAAATATAAAGATCATTCAGATCACTCAAGTGTAATTGCTCTCTGAATGACATTGACATGGTCATTTGTAGAAATTTTAGAAATAGAAAGAATAGAAATCTTATTCAAAATCATGTACAAAATAAAAATCTTATTTTCTTCTGCCTTTGCTAATGAACCTGTTTCTAATTTGGTGCTTGCCAGATTGCACAGAAATAAACACTTTAGCATGCCAGTCTGCAGCACTGGAGCTTCTCTACAGAATGTGGCTGGTACTAGGAGAGGCATGTTTCCATTATGGTCATGTTGGAGAAGGACTGAGACCTCTTTCAGCTGAGTGCCTGTATGAACAGGTTGGCAGAATCTCTCCCTGAAAAGGTTCCAAGCTGAAAGTTAAAACAAGCTCTGACTGTATCAGCAACAGCATTCTCTTCTGGCTTTCCTGAAAAGACAGGCTAGCTTCAGAAGAATGTGCTCTGAGCACACTGGGCACAGAACTGTGTTCTACTTTTAAATTTGTATCTACATACACTGCTACACATTAGCTTTATTACTGCCTCTGTCTTCACAAAAAAGCGGAGTTGGAAGGATCTCAGGATTCCCTCAATGCCTCTTTAGTTCTCAGCCAGCTTGACTTTCTTCACATTTATTTGAAGCTCCAGTTTACAACTGCCGTAACAGCTTTTAAATATTTGTGATGTTTTCCTTTAGTTTTTGTGTTATCTTCTGTATTCTTGCCCTATGAAACTGAGCTGCCCCCTTTCTCCATGCTAGCTTTAAACAATACAGGCAACAAGCTGCGTTTAGAAGAGTGGGGTTCCAGCCCCATGTTAACACAAGTGAGGCCATGTATTCAGTTTCTGTAAAGCATATTCTTTAATCCTCTGTGGAGAGATACATTCATCCTCCTCTGTCCACTCCTTTCCCTGTGACTGCAGAAGGATGTTGTGCAGAACAAAGTGGCATTGTCTTTTAGGTGTGGAAGAAATTGAATTCATGCAGCTCATGTTCAGAGAAGATTTCATCAGTGACAGCTATTTTGGTGGGAACCTGCATGGAATAATAGCTACAGAAGAGCTTCACTTTGGTGAAGGCATGCATCGGAAAGCCTTCCGAAGTAAAGTGATGCAAGGCCTGGTGCCGGTGTTCAGTCCTGGCCACCCCTGTGTTCTCAAAGTGCACAATGCTATCACATATGGGACCAAGAGTAAGGATGATCTAGTTCAAAAAAACTACAAACTAGCACTTCAGGTAAGGTTCCTCTGTCCTTTGCAAGCAAGAACTGTGGGGAAAAGCTGTCTTGGAAATATTCAAACAGCTGATCTGTTAAATGTTTTGAATAATATTCCATATACATATCTGTTTGTAATATAGGAATGCTATGTCCAAAATACTGCAAGAGAGTATGCAAAGATATATGCAGCTGAAGCTGAACCTTTGGAAGGCTTTGGAGAAGTACCAGAGTGAGTACCATGCATATATAGCATATATATATATATGTATATATATTCTCCTGTGCCACACTTGCACGCTGACTGCTGGGAGTAATTTCTAAAGAAGAAAGAGTAATCCTGTGGACAGTGTTACAGTTGGAGTCATGACCTAAATAATATTGGGTATCAAGGTGGTATGAGAGATTCCATTGCCTTTAGAAAAAGATAGTAAGGAGTAAAGACAGTACATAGCAGAGACCTAGGAGCAAAAGGCCTGGTTATGATATAAATTTAGAGGAAATTGCTCATGTTGATGAAGAAGATAATACTATTAGTATCAGCTAGTAACAGCAGTAGGGGATAAGTGAGGCCATCCAACTTAGCATTAAAAATGAAATCTTGAGAGAAATGATCACTCTGTAGCTGGTATGAAGTCACTCCTTACGCAACTTTTCTATATAAAGTGGGGCTTGTCATAGAGTCGTGGAATGGTCTGGGCTGGAAGGGACCTTAAAGATCATCTAGCTCCAATCTCCCTGCCGTGGGCAGGGACACCTTCCACTAGATCAGGTTGCTTAAAGTCCCATCCAACCTGACCTTGAACATTTCCAGGGATGGGACATCCACAGCTTCTCTGGGCAACCTGTTCCAGTATCTAACCACCCTCATAGTAAGGAATTTATTCCTTATATCTAATCTAAATCTACCCTTTTTTAGTTAAACCAGAAAAGCTCAACTCTGATTCTAGATTTTCCCACAGAATACTTTATTTCATATCAGAAAGTTATCTTTTCCCAAATATGTGTACATCAGTATAATAGCTCAGTAGAGACTCATCTCTGCCCTTGAAGCTGGGAGATGACACCTTGCAGATTTGGCAATAGATCTTTATCAAAGGATTTGCTGTTCCAGTGTCAAGCTACTGTGTATAGTTGAATTTGCAATGGATGGTGGAAATTCCATCTGCCTTGCTTCAAGGATAAGACCTACATGCTTGACAGCAGGCTAAATCTCCATCTTCTTTTAGATGATACAAGATCTGCTCAGCTGCACTGATTTACTGAAAAAAATTTAAAGCTGTGTTCTCAGCAGTGTCCATGAAAAGTTCAAGTCAATTGGCCTGAGGGTCCTATCTACAAAAAGTTAAATAAAACATTTTAATACCCTGACTCAAACTGCAAAAAGCTAAGCCTTTGCTAATCAAATACAGCGTGTGGTTTGGGTACTGCACCATACTTCCCCTCTTTACTAATGAGGAGAATTTATATCCATGCCATTCACAGTGGCAGCCATTTCACACAGCACCAGAAGGGAAGAGGAAGGCTGGACCAATTCCATTTGGGTACTTTGTGTGCAGTGTGCATGCACAGTATGGCTGCTTTATTTTCTTTGTAGCTCTTAGATAAAGCTGTCAGTGTGGTGATACTGGGTTTGTGAGGGAAAAAGCAAACCAGAGAAAAAAAATGAAGCTGTTACATAAGGATTGTAAAGGAAGCTATATTCTCAGAATTATGTTTTGCAGGGTTTTTCAGTGGGTGTTTTTGTAATTATGCAGTAAAATATGGGCAAAAACCTTGTGGCTATAACTGCTTCTACACAGATACAAAGGTTTCTCCAAATAAGTCATTTCAGCACTACTTTAAATGCAACCTCTAGAAAGGTTCCTTGAAGCAACCTTTTCAGCATTAGAAATAGTGATGGATATGGCAGTGAAGTCTTTTAGGCAAAATATTTGTGCAAGTCAGCCTCTTTTCTGGAAATATATTGTTCCTGGTAAAATTTCTGTTTTAGAGATTTCTTTAGGTGTGGGATATAACCTCTAATTTTAATACAAGAGAGAGAGAGCATGTACTCTACAAAAACTAGAAGTCTGGTGTAAATAGCAAGCACATGGAAGGTTCAGATCTGATTGCTTTATTCTAAATAATTGGCTGTAAGACAGCACCTAGGAGAGAAGAGATGATGTGCACATACATGCTTTTGTTTGCTTTTTGATTTCAAAATTTCAAGGCTTGATTCATTTCTTCTAGCCAGTCCTTGTCAGAGCAAACTTGTATTTAAAGGAGCATTTTGTAAGGGAAATAGAGCAAGAGAAAAGTCATCTACATTCTCCAGAGTTGGCTTTAAAGCTACAGCTTTAGCCTATCTATGCACATTTGACTATAACAGAAAAGTGCAAAAGGATAGAGAAGGCACTGCCCTATAATAATCAGTGGGCTGGCAGCTAGACACTTACAAAGGGGCAGGAGGGAGAGAGAGAGAGAGATTCTGTGGTCTTAAGGTTACTTATGATACTTTCGCAATGGAGTTCTGCTAACAGTTCTATTAACCCCTGACCCATTTCTTTTCCTTTAGGCTGTTTGTAAGAAAGCAAGTAACTAGAAACCTGTTTCGCGTAAAACTGGTGACAATCATTTCCCCCGTTTGTTCTGAAGTAGTGTCAGGAACTCATGTGAGCTAGCTGATAAAATATGGTGATGTTCTGTGACAAATTCCAGCTGAAGGCCTTTCCAAAATTATCTTATCTCAAAACAGTATTAAATTCCACTCTAATACACACCAATGTCACTTTTTTGCGTACTTCTAAGGTTTTAATTTTGGATATTTATACTGTATTATCAGACTGCTGCCTAATGAAAATGCTGTTATCCCAGTGTAGGCACAAACAGAAGTAGACTATCTGTGAGGTAGCACACTGCTTTTCCACGTAGCAAGAGCTCTGGTAAACAAGAAGTTCATATTGCCAGTGAGACCGATACTTCCTTCCAGACTATTGTCATTCTCACTTTACATTCTGTCTTTCTGTCTGGGAAGACCCTGAAGCTCCAAGCAACATTTTACTTGATATTTTGGCATGGTGCATCTTTAGATATAAACATATCTAGCTTGAATTCCTACAAAACACTGTAAGTCTTTCTGGCTAAACTAGCTCAATTTCTATGTGGATAAAATCAGACAAATTTTGTGAAGTTTACGATTTCCTGAAAACTTCATAAAGAACTAGCTGAAGTTTTCTGACCTGAATCCAAACTTTTCCAAAGCCCCCAAATCCTAAGATTCTAGATTTTCAAAGGTGCCAATTTGCCTTGTGAATCTGATGATCTCTCCAGAGACTTTCTCGTTTCCTCTTATTGTTTGGTAAAGTAGTTGCTTTGCATTTTCATTATCATAAGTATTTGCTAATTTTGGACACGTCAGGTTTTAGAAGTCTAGTGTGAGAAATCTTCCATTTACACTGGTCTTGTGCAAAGCTCCTTCTGGAGTGGATCGACTTTACAGGTGCTAAACACCTCAGGAAGACTGAGTCATATATCAGTCAGACTAAGCAGCTAAAGTGGTGTTACACCAAAATGAGCAAGCACCTTTTATTGTGCAGAGTTTAGGTTTTGGGATGTAGAAGGACAGCATTAGAAAGTATGCTTTGAAAATGTTTACATCTGAGTAAATAATACATAGAAATAAGCACATAGAGCACAATATGATTATGTTCTAGAACTACCTAGAAGATCTGAATCTTATCCAGATGTCTCCTGGTTTGGTTTAGGCTTGGTAGCGGTTCATTCACTCTCTGATATCACTGGCTAATTTGTCTGTTTCTTACTCTTTCAATGCCAGAGCTCAGTGTATTTTATTATTTTTTATCCTTTGATTTCAGGATAATTCCTATTTTCCTTGTTCATCGCCCTACTAATAACATCCCATATGCAACAGTGGAGGAGGAGCTGGTTGGGGAATTTGTGAAATACTCTGTCAGGGATGGCAAGGAAGTCAATTTCCTGAGGAGAGACTCAGAGGCTGGCCAGAAGTGTTGCACCTTCCAGCACTGGGTGTATGAGAAAACCAATGGGAGCTTGCTTGTCACTGACCTGCAAGGTGAGTTGTCTGAGGAAGGGCAATAAAATGGCTGTACTTATAGTCAGTCCCCATAGCTGCAGCACTTCCAGGGACTTACTTCTGAGCAATGTTATTCTTGGCATTCTCTGGTCTGCCGGCAATGCTGAATGTGCTCCTTCTGTAACCTTGTAATGGGCAAAGTCTTCTACAGACGGGGACAATACCCTGGCCCACAAATGGTAATATGGTTAGGGCATCTCTGCATGTAGGTGTGCGCACTGTGAACTGGTTTTGGTTGGGAGATTTGGGACTACAGGGATGCCTTACGTGGGCTGTATGCAGAAGCAGTATTCCTGTGTTCGTGTGGTTTGTCACGTGCCCAATCTGACAAATCCGTTTTTTGCTACTTAAAGTGTATTTATGGCTTGAGACTGTTAGTTTGGCAACTCTGGATCATGTTTCATGGAGTAGTGTATGCATGCCATCACTATCTCCAGTGAATAGATGTCTGATACTATGAAATCCCATGTGACTGGTTCCCTACTAGCTGATGTGTTGTTTACCCCTCACCACGGAAGCTCGAGGAGTTTGTGTCTATCTCGGCCTTTTGGTTTGGCCTTCTTGAGTGATCTTACCAGGAATTCAGAAGCCTTCCAGGTGCACCAGAAGGCAATCCCCAGCATAGGGCTAAGTTGTTAATGTACTTTACAACCTGATCTGGGAAAAGCATGTGCTATGCAATAGATGTCTAAGTATGAACCAGAGTGCATTTGTCTATGGGCATCATTATAAGCTCTTGCAGAAATGGTAGCATACCAAAGATGAAAAGGAAGTGAACATTTGGAGCATGAAAATCCTAAGTATGTTCTCTAGCAGCATGAGAAAAAGAGATATAACCTGACTCTTGTTGAACATTGCCAAAAGTTCCGGCAATCACACAGTAAAATACTATCAAGGCTGTTGTATTTCTAATATCTCTAAATAAGACTTAAATCATGCATCAGCCTGGCATTTATCCAGTGCAAGAAGGTGAATTTTACCTTTAGCAGTTTAATGCATTTCATCTACTTCGTTTCTGGTAAGCTTAAAGAGTTTCTGTAGAGCAACTTAAATGATTTTAGCAATCTCTCTCTCTCTATTTATTTATTTATTTTTTTTTGAGATCTTCCAAGCCTCTGGGGCTCTACCTCTTCCTTTACCAGCTGTGCTTCCCTCTTTCACATTTCCTTCCACTTTCTTATGGACAAAATCCTATGGGACTCATCATATTTCAGCTGTGTAATTCCTGTGAACAACAGGAAGGACCCATTTAAATGTAAGGGCTGCATCTGAAATGCATTTAGCCCCTCCTGACTGCAGACAGGGACTATGAAAGAGTTTTAAGTGTTGTCACCTCCCACAGCCCTTATCATCCTAGTTTGTGCCTTATTGGAGAAGTGGTGTGCCACTCTGTGATTCCCTCTCCATCATCATGTTACTGTTTGAGCCATTTAGCAGCAAGAGGTTGGAAGCAATGCTCAATCTGAATCTGTTATGCAAACAAGAAAGCCTCATAACTGGAATTTTTGGTGAATGTGTTTGTGTAATGGCTGCCATGGGCTCAGAGGCATCACAGCAATACAACTATATAACAATAATAAGATTAGTTTCATGGAAATCTCTCAACATGAAAAACAACTATACAAAACTTTTTATAATTCTTAAAATTGCAGTTTAAGCTATTACAGTGCCAGAGGAGTCATAGACAAATTATTAAATGGGGACATCAGATGTATTTTCACTTAAATCTTTTTCAGTATCATTCAGGCTTACTTAGGATACTTACTAAGGTTTAGTCTTTGCAAGTGCTTTTGGCAAAGCAACTGGAGAAGTAATACAAATATAGATTTTTCATACAGTTCAAATAATACTTGCTCTTTTTACACAGCATCTCATGCGGGTCAGAATAAAAGATACAAGAGGGAGAGATAGGATATTTACTTTTCTAGCCTCTTTAGAGTGCACTGTATTTATGTGTGTGTGTGTTACCTTAGGGAACAGAAAGAAACGCATGAATTCCCTACTGTGGAAGCAGCAGCAAACACATATTGACCTATGCACTACTATGGCATTTATCTAATCAGCAGAGAAAGGGAATTTTTACCTGGCTTATATTATTGTAAGAAAACAGTTTGGAAAAGGAAAAAATTACACTCTTAATGGGAGAGTTGTTCTTCCACATGTCCCCTCAGTAAATCAGAACACTCAATATGAGTCATCTGGTTTATTATCTCACCTTCCAGATATTAATGAAATGCCTTGTGGAGTAAAGATTTCAGTTTTTAGTAACATCCTACTCGTTCAATTTTTCTTTTATTTAAATTCTTATCAACTGTTCCACATTCAGGTCCTGGCTGGGTTTGAAAAAACAAATCCTTCAAAAAAAGAAGAATGGTGAAGAAATGCACTCCCCACATACACTGAATGCAGCTGTTGTGCTCCTATTGGTGCGACTCCCTCTCACTGCCCGTGTGCCGGGCCTGTACCCAATACATGCGTATATGTAATTGAAACAGAGAAAGGCAGGCCCTGGCTAAAATGAACCAAAGGAAGATGAAATCTTAAGAAAACTTCCATATTGTTTAACATGAGAAGGCAGGAAAATGAACAATATCTAAACAAAACCCCTGAAATAATTAAAAGGGAGAAGAAAGAACAGCTTCCCTCCTAGCCTAAGGGAAGCAAAATGGCAGAAATGGTATCTGAACCTGTATAATGATTGCTGCCACAAAGGACAATATACCTGCTGCTGTTGAAGAGAAACAACCTTCCTCTATGGTCATCCTGTCATTTGAGTATTTGGCTGCCAATTGAGATTTCTGAGAGCGTTCTCCAAGGAAAATGGTCTTGAGATGATCATTTTCTTATACAGAAAAAATACACACTACAGAACTGGATTTTGCCTATTAGAAAGTCAACAAAGGGACAGGTTAAAAAAAAATAAGGTTTTGGAAACGCTGTAGGAGAAAGGGATTTTCACTCTTTCACCCAAAAAGTAAAAACAAGGTTGATGGACCAGGTTGATTAGCAAAGCAAACGTGAAATTCTTACTGATAACCATTGTGGTGCAAGTTTGCAAAGCACCGAAACCGTAAACCCATAAATAAACATAAACATCTCATGGCAGGTGCATAAGCCAAGATTTTGGATGTTTCTTAAAATGCAGTCATGAAAGTGTATCCCTCCTGCCAGTGATTATCCAGACAGGAAACAAGTTATGCTCTCTTTATCACTTTGCTATCTGTAAATTACTGTAGTGAGATTGACTTCTAGAAGTTCCTAGTGATGCAGAACACAAACATCCTGTTTTTAATTGGCATACTTCAAAATGTTCAAAAAAAAATGGTGACAAATAGTTAAAATGAAAAACATGAATCAGTAAATAATATTTAAAGCTTCTGTATATAGCTTTCTTGAATCTGAAAATATTCCTAGAAATTCTAATGTAACACAAGCTCTCTGTTTCCTTGATGTCTTGTAGGTGTAGGAATGAAGTTAACTGACGTTGGCATAGCAACATTGGCCAAAGGGTGAGTGAAAAATTACTTCTCAATGGTGTGGTTTTGCTTTATACATCAAACTCTTCACAGTGTAAATATTTTGCGGGAGGGTGCATTGGAAATTTATTCTTGCTTTAACTTTTGAAGAAAACAATCCTCATCTGACTCTTTTAACCTCTTTTTGTTCATGTTTTGTTCATGTTCCCTTCTATAAGGGAAACACACCTGTTTTGTTCTAAAGGGATGGGTCTACACTGTAGGTTGGGCTTTACTTCTGCTTTACGCCTCCCTTAAAATAGGCTTATTCACAAGGCTTCTCAAGAATGAAATCAAGGTCTCAACTGACTTACAAACAGGCTACTTGGTACGTCAGCTGGAGGAAGATAGGACTGAAAAAGCAGGGCCAACACTGGCTCCAGCCCGGGATACAGTGAAAGATGTGGTGTTAGTGCTGTCTAGCACTTCTGACCACAGAAGAAATATCTCTGAATCCAGCAGGCTGTTAGAGCCAGAGCTCCAGCTGGGCTTGCACTCTCTGGCAGCTGCCCCAGCCAATGCAAATACAAGTGCTTATACATATCTAGCCCTACTACTAGATCCTGCTGGTGACCCTTCTCCCCTCTTACTCTTCCACTGGAAGAAGAGAGGAAATCTACCACAGGACTGTAGGATCTAGGGAAGCAGATGCCCTGAAAGAGATCAAAGTTTGTATTGCCCTTTTTGCAAGGAATTTAAAGGGTTGGTGCAGGGACTGCATGAGGGAACAAAGCTAAAATCCCTCTTGCAGCTAGCAAAAGTGCCGATGCTTTAGAATGTGTATTTCCAAAACAAGCTTTTATAAAGACTCTTTTCTCAGCTTAGAACTCTCTTAGTTTTTCTGCCTGTAGCAGAACAGAACAGAATATCCAGAGCTGCAAGGGACCCAAAAGGATCATCGAGTCCATAGTAGGCAGTGACCATTAACTTTTCTTGAGCAGTGTTCTTGTCAGCTGCATGGGTGGAAGGAAGATGTCTGTTTAGCTTTGTATAGACCACTTATCTGATGAAAACAGGAAGTGTGTTAAGAGATTTGATGGTATCTCTTGCCCTTCTCTCTCAAAGGCAATAATTCTGAGCTATAACAAAAGATCTTCTCATAATACTTAAGGAGGCCCATTTCCTAGTAGTTTTGCAATAGCTTCAGAGCTTCTGGGGAGATTTAAGCATAGGTATAAAGATATAGGCCTTTAATGTTCTGAATTTCTTTCACTTATCTTAAGTTTCTGTTAATTAGAGCTTCTGATTATATCATAGACAAACAGAGCCATTGACAGAAACAAGCAGTGAAGGCAGCCATCCAAATCAACTGTCTGCTGGAAAGGGAAAGGGGATGGGGGGCAGGGGGCAGCAAAACAGCCATGGTCCTACTACAGTCCACTTTATCTGTACTACTGCCTGAAATGCTAGGCCAGTGGCTGTTCTCCCCCATATGGAGAGAAGAATCTGGACGCAGCATTTACCGCTGTGGGGAAGGAATTGTCACCACCATCCATCCCATCTCTTGTGTTGCAACAAGAACACCAACGCTGTTCCCCAGGTTTGCCTGCCCCCCAAGTTTGCCTGTTCCCCAGACCTCCCTCTTGGGAGAAATTAAGATAAAGAGTATAAAAAAGCACTCTGGTTGATATTTTTCTTATTCAGAGGCCTACCTCGTACTTGAAATATGCTATATTGTTTTCCCCAATAGTATCATGTTGCAGTGAGATCCAGAGATTTAATGCATCATGTAGTCATGTACTTTGTGTTATCAATTCAAAGTCATCATGGAACATTCAGTGATTCAACCCTTTAGTCATAATGGCCACAAAATTTCTCACCGGAAAAAGGTACTTGTTCCAGTATGATTTTCTATAAGCACATTCTTTCTCCAATTACTATATATTATTCTTCCTCCAACACACACACACACGGCTATGTTGTGCATATTGTCACCATTCTGTTTCCTGGCATCCTACACAGCTTTCTGGTTAAGTGCCTGTGACAAGTGCTTTAAATTCATATTCTCCCCTGAGAAACTGATAGAAGAAAGCCAATCTGATCACACGTATTCAGTCTTTCTACTGAAATGAAGCCTGTCTGTATACCCATCGTACTGGAAAAACCCCTCACAACATCTTTTAAATTATTAAAAGTTTGACCACAGAATGTTCTGGGAAAATCCTTAACATTTGCAGGCTGGCGTCCTTTCAGAACTTACATTGGTTTACTCTTTTAGGTGTGGAGCCAAAGTGAGATCAGTTGAAATATCAGCTGAAATGAAGTTGCATCATCCTGTTGTAAAACAAAGAAGTCATCAAAATTTTATTTTGGGCAACACTGTTCTCTATAATTCAGGAGATTTATAGATAGGCTTTAATGGATGTTGTCCAGCTCACTATGGGCAATTACTCCTATAAAAACACATACTGGACTAAGGAAGAGGAAGGTGAAGTAAGAAAACAAGTATACAATGCAAACTGTAGTAAGAATCACCTCAGTCATGTATAAGGGAATATCTATTTCCTTTATGAACAACCTCATAAAAATGTTGATTATCACTTTGTCTGACATTTAGCTAATGATATTGCAACAATACAAGAAATAGTTTCTCATCCTGTGTTTTTCTTTCACGCTCCTTTCCCAGAAAGGACACCTCTGCATTAATCTGCTGTTTGATTTTTAATTCGGTGAACCTGGATGGGAAAAACAAGTACAGAGAATTCATCTGTATTACAGGTTATGGCTACCTTTGGTAGTGTGCAACCATGCCAGTGATAGATTGTATATCTTACTTGCTGGGGAGAACATACATAGTCATACTGAACTAGAAGTTATAGTATGATCCTGTTATGCTTTTAACTGTATTGTTAGAAAAGACACACAGCTGATTTTTAGTTGTTATTGCCTATGCAAATCCCCATAGTTACATCAACCACTCTTTGCAGAGGTAATGACCTCACTGATCACAGATAGGGCCTCTGTCTCCAGTTCTCTAAGCCTGTACCAATTACATTAAGGCAAAACAAAAATATCCTTGGGAAATGCTTCTGTGATCCTTAGTGAATGTAAAAACATTCATATTGTTTCTGCTTGGGATGGAAATTAAATACAATTCTAATTTCACTCTAAGAAAAAACTTATGATCTGTGGAAAAAAGAAACTGAAAAAAAATCACCCCCCTTCCTGCACCCATGCTCATATTATCATCAAGGTGACAAATAATCTACTGACATAGTACAAACTGTTATTGATGATGTTGCAAAAGCAAATGTGGCAACTGTCATGAATTATTCATGGTCATTATTTTCCCCAAATGTTCCTGTAAACCAAGCATAATAAATGGATATATTAAAATTTCATACCTATATTCAGCATTGGTCATTGCCAGTAATCTTTTTTTTTTTTTTTGGTCCAGACTCATTTTCCAAATCTGGACAAACATTTCTGAATGAGCATTTTTGTGTCCTTTGCCTTTATCTTACTCCTCTTTCATGTAGAGGCTATGGAGAGATTGATGTTTTCAACAATTAACATCCTTCATAGTAATGCTGACCTTTTAACCTTTCTGTGGCTGTTTTACCAGTGAATTGGCAAGCAAAAGAACTGAAAAGCAAAGTGTAGTTTATCCATTGCAGTGAAGTAGCTGCAATACAGTTTCTGTCAATAGAAGGCGAAGCCTCACTAGAAACAGGAACGCCTGGAAAGTATTTTTGGAGTAGCCGCTGGGGCGCACCAGAGTCAGGAAATCAGTCCTTTAAATAAGATATTTAGTACATTCTTTGGCGAACATAAACAAAAATAGTACAACAGTGGTGAGTGGCTTTTAAGTGCAAGCAGTGAGCCAATTTAGCAGCTGTGCATAACTGCCCAGGTATTTATCCAAGAATGGTAAACACAAACGTGAGGGAATCGGGAACACAGAGACCCACAGTCATGATGGTTAACAGGAGTGCTGTTTGCCAGGTGTGGGTCTGAAAATCTGTCTGGTTTCAGGACATTGATGGGTTTGGCTTGACCCAACATGGCAATTACAGGCACTGGGGAGTTTAAGCCTGGGGACAAATTCAGCACTCACCCTTCAGATTTAAGGAGAATTTGGTCTGGGCCAGCCCCCACTTGCCAGGTTTGGGAGACGGAATTCTGTCCATGTTTGGTTCATCAGTTATCTAGTCAGTGAATTAAGAGAGCAAGTTTTGCACAATAGGAGATTAATATTTTTCAGGGCTTAGAACGGTCCACAGATTGGTGTTACTGAACACAAAACACTTGAAAGCAATACAGACCATGCAATTTAGAGGCCACTAATGCAGACCTTCTCCCTATTACACATACCACAAGCTATAACAGCACAGAATGGTTTGAATTAAGCTCACAAGTTCTTCCAAATTACAACAGAGCTATGGTCATTATGCCTGCACAGAAAAATGATGCAGTCTGGAAGCACGCTGTGTGGAATCAGTGACTAACAAACAGCGAACAGCTGGGAGATCTCAGATGCAAAACTGGAGCTGTTTGCACACTGGAAAGCCAAACTAGGCTCAATCATGCCTCTCAGCTTCCAAAATGGACAAAGAGTGTTACCTAGGCCACATCTGTAGCCACAAGATCAAAAGCAAATCTATTATTTTAAGAGAGGAGAAATGAGGATGGCTCAATTTAGGAGCAAAGCTAGGGAAACAGAAATTCTAACATTTTTAATATAAATGTTCTGTCCCTTGCTCACAAGATGTTCTTACCTCTTTTACCAAAAATATTTCTGGCATTTGTTGAATTCTAAAGCTAAAGTTAGTTAGTTAAATAACATTCAAATGTTATTTAAAGTGTCTCTTATTGTATCATATGAGCAAAAGCTATTGTTTCTGCTCTTTGTTTAGGTGTTCCTTCAAAGACATAGAGGAAATGACAAATAGTAAATATAGATAGGAAAGCAGTTTGGACAGACTTCTATTTCACGAGAAAAGTGGGATTTCATGGGAAAAGTGCTCAACTTTTTCATGCCAAGATTATTTCCACAAAGAAATGAATATTATCAGAATTTTATAGCACTTGAGCCTTCTGTGAGGGAGAAAACCCCATGAAGAAATTTCCTTTAGCTGCAATAAAATGGCTACCAAGGAAAAACAAATGAGAAGAAGAGAGTGTGTGGTGCAGCCACAAAATAACCGTCATTCACTGCAGCAAAACTTCTTCCTGAACTGATAGCCTTGAAGATTCCTTACCATAATATTTCTGCCAGCTCAACAGAATACACCTACATAAACTGCAGGAGAAGTGAAGCCTCTCAATCAGTCTTGCAGCAGAAATGGAGAATTTCAGATACCAGAGTAAGCAGATGCTACCCAAAGGCTCTCTGCACAGAGCCTCCTTATCTGCTCAGATAGATAACTGGCAGCTGCATCTGTGTTACACACACTGCTGCAGCATCCAGCAGTGACACACCATGACCATGGAAGGTGTTGTAACAACAGCTGCTTGAATCAGAATTGAATTCACTGGAAAGATCCAATGGTTTATTGAATATTCACAGTAAATTAGTAAAAATACTTCAGTCTAAGTTATTGCCACTTACTGGCAGTGTATTGCTCTGCTCTCAGTAGTTTCTGGAGTCACGATCAATGCTTGATATAAGATTTTCTTCCTGAGCACAGTCAGGTTTGCCTGTGAAAATTATGTTCTGCTGATGTGTCTGGAACGTACATCTGATAGCTGTAGTAAAGAAGCTCAAGTATAAAGTCTGAAATCTATTACTTCCCCAAAGGAGCGAGAGAATCCTTCTCTTGCTGAGCTCTAGGGTATAGTCCTGAAGTAACAGCAGCACTCCTATTAAACTTCCTTTGGGTAAAGGTAGAAATCTCCTTAGGGTGCAGAGAAGATGGAGGCAGGCCCTCAACAGGTGTCCAGTGCGAGGACAAGAGGTAGCGGGCACAAACTGGAGCAGAAGAGGTTCCATCTAAACATCATAGAATCATAGAATCATACAATGGTTTGGGTTGGAAGGGACCTTAAAGCCCGTCCAGTTCCAACCCCTCTGCCAGCGGCAGGGACACCTCCCACTAGAGCAGGTTGCTCAAAGCCCCATCCAGCCTGGCCTTGAGCACTTCCAGGGATGGGGCATCAGGCAGCACTTCTGTGCTGGGCGGGTGCCGGGGCCCTGGCACAGGCTGCCCAGAGAGGTGCTGGGGTCTCCTCCTTAGGGATCTCCAAAAGCCGCTTGGACGTGGTGCTGGGCACCTGCTCTGGTGGCCCTGCTGGGGCAGGATGGGACCTGAGGGACTCAGGGGTCCCTGTGCACCCCAACTGTTCTGTGATTCTGTGAAACAAGCACATAACTTACTTGGAGAGGGGAGAAAAAAAATCTTAAACCTTTGAGGTTCATCTGGCTGTTTATAGCAAGCTAGCTGAGTGGTTTCATTACAGCAGGGCAGGCTTACTATCTGTTTAACTTAGAGGGTAACCTGGTCTGATAGGTATGAACAGTCTCCCATGGCAAATAATAGTAAAATACATTTGGAGCTTTATTTCATTGAAACATGTTTACTATTCAAAAACTGACTTCAGAGAAGAATCTGAAAGTAAAATATTGGTGCAAGAAGATAAAAAGTACTCCTAAATACCTATGATGAGAAGGGTGAACTCCAAAACAGTTTTTTCTTATTGACATTAATCACCAGCAATATTTTCATTCCTTAGAAGGTTAAGGTCTGCTGTCCACCTTACTATTATCTGCAAAGTCTTCATCGCCATTGCTGCAATAGCTTGTCTGCAATCATTTGGGGTCTATCCTCCATGAGTAGGCTCTTGTGATAGTGTTTAAAAGCAGCAGCAAAATCTATAGGTGATTTTTCTGTGGCTGTAAGGGGACCATGGACCCCGAAAATATACATTACCATTTTGGTATGTGCCCAGATAAGCAATAAATATTACCTTTTAGATATGCTTGGCAGACTTTTGGATTTGCATTATCCACAAAAGAGTTTTCTTTCCTCCTACGCTGGAACTAGTGATGCTAGGAAAGCAGTCAACCTGAGGTTTCAACTTTGCTATTCCTGCTTTGTAGAGGAACACTAGAGATGTAAAATAGGACAGTTAGATATAGAAGGAGACAGATATCATCCCCCTTTGTTTTACAAGGTATATCATTATATTTTCATCACTAACACCATTCTTTTTTAGAAGAAAATTCGGCAAAATGTGTTGCAATAAAGATGTTTATCTGTCAGAAAGAGTTTGAATGTCTCAGAAGAACGGTATTTTCTTTAGCACTATGCAATCTGCGTAAGAAGATAAGTTCTCTGGAATGGTGTGCAGGGATCATGTGGTGTTAATTTCAGTGCTAAATCTTTTCATTTGTTTATTTTTTTTTGTGCAGTGATAACTTGGAATTTACATCTGAGGACTTCGTATGTCCAGTGAACCAAGGGAATAGGGTAGAACAGATGCTTATTAAGATTACCAAACAAGAAGAGCACCCAGGTGTCTCTTCTCCCTTTTCTACCCTGGAAATCTGACCAAAAATGACTCCTTTAAAAAGCAGGTGCAGCTTTTAAAAAGCTGCTGCAGGCTTTAAGAAGCTGATGTAGCTTAAAAAGCAGGTACCAGAAGAAAAGGCAGCAACCAGTGGCAGGGTAAGGAGAAGAGGTCTTACGTGCTCTGTCCACTCCCTGGCTTTTCTAGCCTGCTGAAGAAGGGAGGGGTAGCAATGGGAGACAGGTGGTGGCTTGAGAACTGTGAAGGCTGGATGAGACTGCTTTCTTGAGGAATTCTCCTTACATCCTTCTTCCTCAAGAGGCTTGGGTCCTTGAGATCTTGTAGTCAAGCCTGGGTGAGGGAAGAGCATAGCAGAGAAGTTATATATATGTTTGGATGAAAACAGCCTCTGGTTCTGACAACACCTCGTGCTGCAACCTTATCTCTTCATGGAATTCAAAAGCACTGTTTATAGAGAATGATGTAGAATGGATTTCATTTGTATATTACTGAGAAAAAGTTAGCCAGCAGACAATTATGTTGCGAACAAAATGAAATGAAAAAGAATAGCCAGGACACAGACCACAGAACTAAACCTCTTCAGCCCTTTTTTGTCTTCTGTCACTGCTTATTACCTGGTTTCTTTCACATCTTAATGGCTCAGTTTGAATATCTGTGAAAGCGTTAGTGCTTCTCAAAAAAGCATGGGTGGAAGAGACTCGCTTAATATTTTCAAGTTGCTTATGAGTCAACAGTCATACTCTGCCTCCTCTGCTGAAAATGAATCTTGAAATCCCATTTGGCTTTGTTTTTTTCTTTGTTGCTACAGATACAAAGGTTTTAAAGGCAACTGCTCGATTTCCTTCATTGAGCAGTTCAGAGCCCTCCACCAGTGCAATACATACTGTGAGATGCTGGGGCTGAAATCTCTCCGGTCCACTCATCAAAAACAGAGGAAACCAACATCCACAAAAAGCAAAACCCTACCAAACTCACCGACTATTAAGAAAACAGTGCCCAAGAAAGCAAGAGAACCTAGAGACTTCGTATCTTCGGACCATTAAGTAGCACTGTCCCGTCTTGTGAAATCTTCTCTTAAGGATATATGTAATAGTGACAGGCACCAATGATCTGATGGGCAGATAATGTTAGTCTTTATTAATGCCATTGTTTTGAAGTCATCCTGATGCTGATGCCAGCAGCAAAGAAAGGAGCTGATTTTGTGGTATAGGTACCTGAGATTTAACACCAGGACAAAGTTTTGAAGATAAACTAAGCCATCTGCCTGGATTATCTTACAACCCTCGTATGTATTGGTATCTGTATATTTTGAGTCTTGGCCATTGAGTGCAGCACAGGTCGCTGGAGAACATCTTCCCTTCTATGTGTCTGTGCCTGTGAGCCTGTGGGTTCAGTTGAAATGTAAACATCAAAGTATTTAAGATGCCACTTAGTAAAAATTTTGCACAGTATTGTTGTTCAGGCTGCTCTGGAAAAGTTGTTTTCCCTCCTAGATCTTTGCATGTTATAATACTACTATATTCCTATTCTTCTCAGAATATTTTCCCCGCTTACATGTCTTTCAATACACAACAAAGCCATTCATGATTGGACATTTGTGTATTCTGCCCCACACAAAGATAGCTAGGACCTTTAAGTTTCTCACAAAGTGATGTCCTCAGCGTAAAAATGGGCAACTTGTGTGATTCTCCATAGAATTCCTTGCTTCCCCAGAAAGCTTCCTTGGCTTTACGATTAACCCTGTGGCACTGTACTTCTGCACTTGCATCAATCCTATTGTAAGATAGAGGTTTGGAGTCAGCATGTTGCCAAACAGCTGGCATCTGAAATAGGCCCTTACAGATGGAGGGTATTTTGATACCTTGAAACATTTTCAACTAGAATAGGTAGGAGGACTTTTCTGTGTAGCATATATTTGGTTTTGGAGGAGCATGAAAGGTACCTTGGGCCAGTATGTGACTACTAAAGGGTCATGGTTTATCCAGAATGCCTAGACAGGGCCAGAACCGGAAAAAGATTCTGTGCTCCATTATACTTAAGTGTAGCCTATGTGGAGATATGCAGCCAAAGGAGGGCACTATGTGTGTCCGGCGACTGTAGCAAGTTTACTGGACGTTGTCAGTTGAAAACTCAACTTGCAGTGCCTGCACTTAGAAATACAAACACTGAACATTGTCAGACTTCTTATCCCTGTGTGATTACTAAATAACAGGTGGTGCCAGGAACCCGTTACCTGTGTGGAAGCCTGGAGTGCAAGAGTCCCATCAGTGCTGAGGAAGATAAAAGAGATTTCAGACTAGGTTCTACTTTGTATTGATAAGCAGCAGGTGCCAAATAAGAAAGAAACTGTTGGGGGCTAGTTGACACTACAGAAAGAAACTCATCTGACTGTAATTTAGATGTAAACATCTAGACTTGTCATCCTGGGCTCCCTTTACAGTTAATGGAGGTTTTGTTAATGGAATTTAGAGCAAGGTGCAGGCCACCTGAAAATTTCAGATTTAAAATAAGAAAATATTTTGTTAATAATTGCTGTCCTTTGTAGACTGATAATTAGGCACCCCACCCACCTTAGTCTTGCTGTTACAGGACATATATATATATATATATATCTTGTATCAGGGAGTATTTGAAAAATCTATTTGAAAAAGAAGGAAAGCTGAGTGCATCTAATCTCAACTTTGTACAAAGGTCTGGACCATGAAACCAGACTGGGAGGACAAAGTTTGGTCCTATTAATGTCAGTTGACTTCAATGACACAAGAAAGATTGACCTAGTAGAATTATGGTTTTACCTTGGTATACCTGTGTTACCAATATGCATTAGCTGGATGTCTGCAAAATTACAAGCAGCAAAGTAATACTTGTCAGTAAGGTAAACAGTATTCTCACTGGGCTCGAGATGTAATGGTCCGTGGAGATGAATGGGAGAAAGAGCTACCTGTTTTACGTACAGTGTTTTAATCTGAGCCAAATCCTGCTTTTTTTGCCTTTTA
>VXAL01017619.1:282091-301901 GCA_013399475.1 Chauna torquata
GTTACAAGGGAAAATTTTACACATTTTTATACATTCTGGAATGTATTTTTTATTAAAAATATTAATGTTAACATCCTTAAAATACTTAGAAATGTACTAGACAGAAACTGAAGAATATTCCGTATGGAATAGCTCAGGAGATATTGTCCATCTCTTAATTCTTGTGATTTAAATCACAAGAACATTGCCTTTCTTTTAAATTACCCTCACTTCTTCATTTTCATCCTACAGCCTTTCTTTACTACTATAAAATAGTAAGCTTTATATTCTTCCTTGTGCAAGAGTGTTCCTGCATTGATTAATCAGGAGACAACAGGATTACTCTCCATTCAGACACCTTTTATTGCTCTATCAGACACCTGCACAGAGGTGCAGTGCAGGTTTCCAGAACACACGGTAACAAAAGAAAAGGGTGAGTGCAAAGAGCAGTTAGCATATGTATAAGGTTTAGGAAAACTACCCTGAGTTTCTCTGTGAAGACCTGCTGTTATTGTCATTTGAAGTGCTGAGAATTCTTTTTAAAATATCTAGACTAGAACTGAATTTTACTACACAATATTGTAGTTATTCCGTTGGTTTTCAGTGGTATGCATTGCTAATGACTGTTCCACAGCAATAACTCATGGAAGAAACAAAGTTTAGGGAATAAAATCAAGTAACTTATTGAAGATGCTCTGTTGAGAAACATTGTGTAATGAAATTGGTTGCAAATGAAAACATTATAATATATAAAGGATAAATTTGTCTTCCAACAGCACTCTACACATGACTGAAATACAGCTGTAGGAAGCTTCCTATTCATTATGTATGCCTGGTTACTTAGCACTAGAAGTTTGGAATGTGCTGATGAACCATGAATATGCTGAATTAAGGTTACCACTCTCTCTGCAAATCAGAAAGCGATATTCTGTGAGCCTAAGTCTTGGATTACTCAATGGGATTTAGGCTTCCAGTGCAGTGTTGGTGTCTGGCTTTCATTAATCCCTTTGGAAGTTCCCACAGTTTATTCCTATTCCTTAGAAGAAGAATTTCTATGAAGAAATTGTGACCCTTCCCAAAACAGTAGGTGCAGAATAGAAGACAGTGGACTTAGCATGGTGCTCAAATCATACATACAGTTGTGATGTGGAAGGGAACAAAGCTGCAAGCATTTGAAACTTGAATACATGATGTTTCCAGTTAGGTGTAATAGCTTTTTATCAGAATTTTGAAAGGTGTTCTGCTGAAAAGTGTCACAAGCATCTCAGCCAATTAATGTTTGAAACATGTATGTTTTAATTTGGCGCCAAAATAAGAGCCAGGGTTTGACTACATCAGGTAATTGGCTTCAGTACTCTACTGTCATGGTCAATCCAACAGGAATACAAAAATCCCAAGCCAACCTTGTTTTTCAGAGGTAATGACAGCTGCATTGACTCCAGTGAAATCCACATGCCTAAGACTGGTGTTATAATTCCTTCAGATGACTCTTGTGTGCTTTGCAATGGGAATCTGGAAATGCACATACTAGAATATGTACTTCCCACATATTATTGTGGGTTTACTTATAAAAGAAAGAGTCATCCTGACATGTAAAAAGCTTATTTATTCCTCAGCACAGTAGGAAAATGTATTGCTACAGTTCACATACTTTTCTGAATTGATGTCGTATCTACCAGTAGCTATTTAGTGTGATAATGGCGTTTGATAGATTGGACACAAACACCATTGTCACACTCCACAGCTCTGGTAGTAGATCATTAGTTCATGGAAGAAGTAATATGCACACATGCAGACTTCAGCATGGAGACTTCAAAGATCTGCAAAACACACAGAGGAAAGACGGTCAGTATGCATACTTAATATGTGGTACATCGGGGTTCTCACTAAGGAAGTGGGAGATAGGATTCAGCATTTTTGTCTCAGCTAGCTGTAGTCATCTAAAAGCTAAGTAGCTTTAAGTGTGTGTTTATAGGCAAAGGAAATGGACAGGCACCTTGAGAAAGTCATCAGTGCTGTCCTAAGAGACCAATTTATGGAGAGAGGGATGAATCACGCTCTGCAAGGACTTGCACCTTTCTCTTATTGACAGAGACAACTCAGAATAAGTGCCTGACTTTTCTAGAGCTACAGTAGATCAGAGAGTCATGATGCTAAAGACTATATTTGCTTTCCATATACTTGTTTTTGCCAGCACTTTAGAGCCAGCCCCCTTAGAAGACAGCAAGTTGGTCTTTACTTCTCCAACTGTTTCATTCAGTGCAAATTCTTCTGTGACACTTCAACTCCATATCCAACAGTGAATTAAGCAGTGTAACTTAGGTACACAACTATTGTTTCCTCATCTTCCCAGGACAGTTTTTTTGTTTGTTTGTTTGTTTGACAGGACAGAGTACATTTCTGTGTTAGACTCCGCAGAGTCTAATACGATTTCTGCACATCTTCAGTAAGTATAAAAAAAACTTGTTAAAGATTCTATTCAGGAGGAGTGGCCTAGGAGCACACAAACAGTTACTATCACCTTAGGCACAGTGATTTCATAAACCATGGAAATTCAGTTGCGTGTCACTATCACAATCTGAATACTGCAAAGAAGCAGAGAAAGAGGAGCGCAGGAAAGGGAGGAGATTAGAAACCAGAGCTTAGGTAGCCCATGCAGATAGAAGGTAGCTTTGTGAAAGTGCAAGCCAGCTAATGAATGTTCATTAATAGCAATAACAAAATAATATTACTAATTGATAACAATAATGAAGCCTGCTAACTTCAAGAAAAAGGAAAAGGAGTAGGAGAAGAAGGACCACAGAGTGGAATTCCTTTATTCCCCTAGAATTGTTTAAAAAAAAAAAAAAATCTTACAAGGTGATCAGAGTATATTAAACATTAATTTTCAGTTTTGCAATGATTTGTGAAGATTTCGTATGTGCTGAGTTCAGCAATGGTTTCCTGTAGCTATGGAAACTTGAACTTTCTAACTCAGAAAAGAATTCTGTACGGACTGGTTAGGAGCACCCTTCTGATGTATTCCTGAGAGGGGATGGAGCTGTCTTTTTGTGCCAGGAGAAGAGAACAGAACTGCTACAATGCTTTTAAAGTATCTATCTCATTTTTTATGCTTAGTAAATGCATTCACATTTTAATGTATTTGGGAGCATTTGCTACCCATATGTAAGAAAGGTACACCCTCTAATAGTCTTCTGGATCTGGTAGCATTTTAGCAAAAGAAAATGTTAAACAAGTTGAACCATTCAAAGGGCAGACTTAGATCCTCAGAGAACTCCTGACATGGGCTTAGCCTTCTTGTCAATCTCTTTTTTTTTTTTTTTTAAAATCTTTCCTAATTCACTCCCCTGGTGATGTGTCATTCTCACACAGTAACAGCCTTGGCACCTTTGCTTTATTCCCAGTCTGCTGTCAGCATTCCCATCTTACATTCCAGCTGAGAAACAAAAGGGAGAGGCACAAATCTCCATCATCAGCTGTTTTTAAAATATAAATGTTTGACAGAACTGAGGCATATCAGCTGAATGTAGTACAGCTATGGAGGGAAATCTCATTTCTGTACTTGTTCAGACCAAGTAGTCATCATTTTAAATATCAGCTTTAAGAAGAACTAGGAGAGGCATTCCCTAGCTTGAATCAGGGCTTGCTGCAATTTGTGAGAAGTGCGGATCTGTGTGCCCCAAAATAAGAGGTTGTGCATGGACAACTACTACTAGGTAACTGAAGCACTGGAGCTAGTGAGGAGTAGGACATGGCTCTCTGAAGGAAAAGATCCAGCACAAGAATCTGCTCTCCAGGTGACATATGGTTTGAGGGCTACTGCAGAAACAGCAGCCCTGGTTTGAGAAAGTGGAATGAACTGCAATGGGAAATGATTAAGGGTAAGGGCCTATGGCTTCCAAATACTGATTTTTATATGCAGATCATCAGGTAGGGAAATTTGGCTCACTCTATTACGGAGCAATCAAAAGTGACAGTGTCAGCAGGGGGGAGACACTAGCACACAACCTAGCTGGCTGCCTACATGTATTGGATGCACCTGAGCCACCAGCATACTCTGCGCAGTGTAACAAGTGTTTTTTTTGGCAATCCTTACTTTTTGATGCAACTTTGTGTCTTTTCTGGAAACTTTTTCATAAATGTAGTCTAGTTCGACCTGTGTTGATCAGTTGGTACAGACTCATTGGAGCTCTGGACCAGTTTAACTACTGATTTACAAGTACATATAATCAAACGTCAGAGTAAGTGTGACTTGGCAGCATGAGCTGAGTTCTGAGTGGCCCTTGGCTGGTAAATAGCAAAGAAACGAACTGTCACTACCTGCTTACCACGTCAGATTTTTGGGGGGGTTTTTTTGAACATGATTATTACAACTGCTCTGTCATTCCCACCCTTCTCAAGGGAGCAAGCCTACAAATGCTTGGGCAGGACTGAAACTTTTCCAAGTGCTTTTCATCTTTCACTGACTTTGTCTGTGTTTTGAGTCTGTGCACGCTGTGGGGAAATGCATACACAGAATGGTCAGGCAGATTTGCAGATTCACACACAGGTCAGGCCACTGTGAAATCCCAGCTACGAAGGAGCCATCTCCAAAAGAAGGACAGGATCTGCAGCTCATCCTGTGCATCAAAATGGCACTGAGTTTTTTGAAATAATGATGGGAAATGCACAGTCACACCCAGAAGACGTATCTAGTCAGGATGCAGCTTGCAGTTGCAGACCTGAGGTCCATGAGGCTATTTTTAATAAATGTATCTATGCTTTAGCTGGTGATACCTAGAAATTAGTGCCAAAGGGACACAAGTCCTGTACGTTGCTTTTTAATTCATCGTGATAATAGTGGTATTCCCCATACACATTTTACTCAGCATTATATCTGCATCAGAGAAGAAAGATTAAAGAAGATCCTACTCTAATTCAGTTCTCTAAGGTAAAGTCAGACAATCACTGGCATACACAGTGCCAACAGCAGCAGGGCCCTGGCAGAGGCGCCTCTAGGCTTTTCTGTGAAATGCTTATGACAGTAGATAGCCAGGCAACTGCAAGCAGGTAGTTTCATAGTTCTTCAACTACATGGAAGCTGCCAGTAATTCAACAGGAATATTTCCACAAACAAAAGGTAATGAAAGAAAGAAATGGCCACTAGGTTTTAGTACTGCAATGGGGCAAAAAACAAAACAAAACAAAAAACAAAACCAAACGCAAAACAACAAGGAAATTACAGGTCAGTACAGGGAAAAAGCAAAAAATAAACATCATCACAGAAAAAAAACTACTTGTCACTTCTCTTCTACTGATGTTCATATAAAGAATATTATTAGAATGTTCCAGTTCAGAAGATCATTGTGAAGAACAAGAGAGTTTTTCCAAGAAGTATCTGAATATGGATCACAGAAGTTGTCCTTTACATATATTTAGACTTGGAAGCATTTCTGTAACCCTGGTGAAGTCTAGCCACACTTAATACCAGCTTTATTTTTTTTCCTAAAGCCACATAATCTCCTTAATAGAAAGCGCAGGTTGAGATCACTATGTACAAGACATTAAGTCCTGTTAAATTACACAGGCCACAGGCATTTGCAGATATTTTGGTATGCTGAACTGCTTATTCAAAACTCACACTATTTTACTTTTGTTAGTACATTTTAGCATTTCCTTTTCCTCACATGAATAAGCACAGGGAGGCACTTACCATCTCACACAACTGGCAAATGATCCTGTGGTGTGTCGCTAGGATGTGTCAGAACTGACATTCTGTTCTATGACATTTTGATGAATATCACTGTATTCGGATCGTTGGAGGTCTTGGTTTCCTTTTACGAGTTCACAGCAGTGGTCAGCTGTTGAAAGCCTCTGTTTCCAGTGGACACCTTTGCCTCGCCCTTTATGGGATCCTGAGGTTTTAAAGTAAACAATTCATTCTCTTTCTGATAAGTCATATTAAAATATTGATCTGGGGGGAGGGAGATGGCCCTCACTGCACAGAGCCAGAGTCACCTTTAGTCAAACAGACTAAAGAACGGGGGGGGAAAAAAGCCCTGAAAGCTCTTTTTTTTCTCCCTTCAGACAGATCATATGTGGGTAGGGAAAAATGAAAAATATATCTGTTTTCAGCTGCCTGTTTTGCTTAACCCTGAGATGAAGAGTGTTTACTAGGTCTTCATATTAATTGCTTACTTCTAGCGAGAGTGACTTCATCAGTTCCTCAGATCACAGTGCTAATCTTAATGATCACTGCTGGACTTGACCAATCTATTTATTTATTTATTTTGATTTACTGCTTTTTCTGCACAGGAATTTTCAGAATTCTTAAAGAGCCTGCTACATTTTTAACAGGTTTCATTTCCCAGCACACCTATGAGATGAGGGAGAAGTCTGACTTCAGTTAAGCCTATCTGAACACTAATGGCAAAACCAGGAATTAAACTCAGGTTTCAGGACCTCATCCAGACAATCAACAACTAGACCACTACATAAACCTCCAAATTTAAGGTATGATAAATTTCACATTTTTTGTGTGAAGGCTAGTAAGGGATTTGAACCTGAGAGTTCTCTAAACATAAATTGAAGTCACACCTTCAGTACGATAACCATCCTGAGAGTTAACTTGCTAGTACTTCATTGCTAACTTTGCTTGACATGCTTCTATTCCATTAGAACATAAGTATTTTGTAGCAGTCTTGAGGAAAAAAAATGTTAAAAAAAATAGAATTCTCAATATAATACCTCACATAAACAAGGAACCAGTTCACTTTACTGGTTTTGGCTGGATGTGTCCGTTTGGCAGAGGAAAAGCACTCGGAATTCAAACATGGAAGAAATGCATTGTCTTGCACTCTCCGTGCTTTCAAGCTTTAGTATAAATAGATCTTCAATACAGCACAAATGCAATTTCTCTCCTTGTTAAGATACCTTCTCTCACCACTGCCAGATATAGATGAAACAGTCCAGTGTATTTGAACTCCAAGAACTAGAGCTCTCCTTTCATGAGAACGTGTCCTGCACATAACAGATTCAAACACATAAGACAATACTATGTAATGGAAAAAAACAAACAAACACTGAAATACAATGCCACTAGAATGCCCTCATATTTACCAATTTATGGCATGTCTTTTCTCCTTTAGGCTGTCATGTATTTGGATTGTAAATTTGTCATATCAAGCACTATCTCCTACTGTTTCCTAAAATGCTGCCTAATCGCAGTGTAGCTCCAGTCTCAGATACACTAATAACACAAATAATAATGGCAGCAGGCATGAATAAAAGAAAAAGGTGCTGAACTGTGCTTTCTGTGAAATAAAGGAGCTATATTTAGAGGTTTTTAGCAGTCTTATCACTGCATTTGTAGTTCAAGAATATTTTTTTTGCCTTATGAAAAACTCTAGGATTTATCCTTATTAGGGATATAACAACAATTTATCCTTATTAGGGATATAACAAGATTTTTCTAACCTTAGTTGTAAAAGCAATGTTATTGCCTGTAGGTGATCTGACTGCATCACTGTACCATTTCCAGTTTTGTCCAGATTTTAATTAACACAAAGCACAAATGAATAATGCTAACAGGTGACATTTAGTAGGGAAGTGGAGAATGAAATGAGACAGGAAAAGAAAAAAGCACATGCCTGAGTGTTAGCTTTCATACTCTGCACTATATGATGGGGTATTGGAGAAAGGTACTGAAATTAAGAGTTTTGTAAGAACACAATCCTAGTCACTTACTTGTAATCTGTGCTACCTAACTTCAGGTGCTCTATGAGAAGGAAAACCATGGCTACCCGTCAATGTCAGCTGGTTGTGCAGCCACTTGGATGCACTGATATCATCTCATTTTTTATCTTTACAAAGATATTAACAGGAAGACAACTGAGAAAATTCTGGAGTGAACCACAGTCTGGCTGATCACTTAACATCAAACAAAACCAGGCTCTATTGAAATCAATAGAAGCATTCCCACTAACTTCCAAAAGATCAGGATAGCATCTACAGTGTTTATATGTCTGTACATTCTTTGTGTATGCAGACATCTTGCACAGTGAGACTGAGCTGCGCCATGATTATTACTACTAACAGACTTGCTGTAATATTAGGCAAATTATACCCCCAGTTGCAACTATTTTCTTCCTTTAGGGTCCCAGTGATAAGGGCTTTTTGATGGTGCTCTCAGCCTTTTTGCTACCTTCTGCCTTTGGTCTGTTTAGAAAACCTGCTGAAGCAGGGACTGCTTTTTATTTGGTGCTGATATTGCTTGTTTTCAGTGAAAAGTGTCTCAGCTGGGACATGTACGTGCACACAGTATAAAGAAGATGGAATTAATAGTAGCAGTTCATAGTCTGCTTATAATAGTAGAACAAGGTCTAGGGAAAATACTTATTTAAAAATTACCTGTACCATAATACCAGAATTACACTTACAGAATCCTGTGTGCAAACAACACATGCTGTTCTGAAAATATGGAGATGCATCTACAGGAGGTATCTGGCAATATGCATATTAATAAAAAGAGGGCAAAACACTTCAAATAAAAATAAAACAAAATGCCATCCTGTTCTCCAGAAATAAAAGAGAAAAACTAAAATGTGCTACTTTTAATCACAGAGGAAACACCACTTACTCAGTGTTTCTGGGGCTGTGTTTCTGAATAAAAGCTCTTTTCCTCAAAATGTCAATCTGCAATTGTAAGTGAAGTACTGCTCACATGGAGCCACTGATGAGAGTTTGAAACAGCATTGCAACACTCATTACTGTTGCAGACTGGTTTTGGTCCAATTCTTTGAAATTAAATGCCAAATTATTTGGAAATTCCTGAAAAAAAATGAACTGGTTTGTTTAAATGTCAGTAAAGGTGACACAAGGACAAATAATGCAATACACATCGCACATTCATCCAAGGGCCAAATTCTTTCCTTGAAAATATGTAGATATGACCTCAAGCAAAATTATCTAACTTTTAAGTTCAACCTAACTTTGAAGTTGGCTTCGTTCAGAGCAGAGAAGCGGCCCTGTGACCTCCAAAGGTCCTTTCTGACCTAAAGAATTCTGTGATTCTGTGATTCCATTTTATGTGCACAGCTCCTGTTAAACTAAGGTGCCACTGTACAAATGCTGAAATTTGGTCCATGCAAGAGTTTTTTCTTATCGTTTTTCTTATATAAAATGTGGAGGATATAAAGTGTGAAATAGCAATCTGAGGAATGGAGCTTTTTCCATATGGAAAGAGTGAAAGAAACCCCCAAACTGAAGAAATGATAACTTACCACAGAGGTAAAAACAGGGCTTTCCATTCTGGGAAGTTTTTCACACTGGGAAGATTTAACAAACAGTAAGAAGCTAAAGTTTGGCTCTGTAATACCTTAATTATGAAATTCTTCAAAGAAGAAAAACAATTTTGGCAAAAAAGGGGTTAAATATTCTGTGCATGAAGATCTGGCTGGTGTATTGGGAGAACTGTTTCATTTAGTTTAGAAATGACACTTTGTGAGCTGCACAATCCCTTTGAAAGAATAAACCTTTGCAGCTGGCTAATTTTGAGCACAAATTCATTATGGGTTCAACAAAGCTCATTTGAAAGCCTATTTGAGAGGGCTTAAAAAACACAATTACTTTCTCTGTTTAGAGTAGATTTTGAAAAGCAAGTTTCAGCTCAAACTGCAGACTTTCAAATAAAGGTTCCTTTACAAGGCCTAGAAGAGGCTTGCCTCAATCAGTTTTCGTTCTTTTTATTCTACACTAAAAATCAGAATAGTCTGAACTTTCTGTGAAAAGAAAAATAACACAGAGAAGGACCGTGGTGTTCATGGAGAGTGAGAGGGGAGTCGAGTGGGAAGAACTTTCTCTTCCCCATTTGGATGGCCTAACACCTCATGTTATCCAGCTAATTCATCAAAAACCTCAAGTTAAAGTCAGTTGCAGTTTTGAGGGAGTTGGGCAACTGGACCCTCAGTTGAGGAGGGAGCTAGAGTAAAAGATTCTGATCTGAAACATGCAATGCTATAAGATGTAGAGGTTTAAAAGGGAGTTACTGAAGCACCAGTCGAAGGAGACTGCCATCCTGCAGTCCTGTGGAACAGATATTTAAAGCTTTCCTTAGATTCCAGCCTCAGAACTTAATTGTTGCACTAATGGCCATTCACATACAAGAATTTGAGTTATATCTTTATGGCTTTACTCAAGCTCTACCTTTAATGAGCATGTAGTCAATGCTCTTAAAGTGATTTGGGGTTGGCTATTTCATCTGTGGAAAAATTTACAATCCCCCAGCTGTGGGCATGGCTTATGTGGTTTAAAACTTCAAGACTAATTTCGGTCAATGTTTTAGCTAGATCCCTTTATGGAGAAAATTAACATGTATCTAATGATGTATCTGAATTTTTCCCTTTTCTATGACTTACTAATTTCAGTGAAGCTATGCTGATTTTTGTCAGTTTACAATATGACCATATAATTTTTGAGAGGAAATTGCTACAGGAATTCTTGGGCTGAAAGTGGGCAAAACTGGTATTTGTTTATCTTTTTTATCCCAGATTCCTACAATATTCAAGGGGCAACAACTTTCATGAACTTTAAAGGAAGCACATTTTAATGGCATGAATACTGCAATATAATAGGCAAAGGGGAGGCATATGTAGTGCTAGGACAACTTAGATCACAGCAGTGAAAACGTTGTGACCCTTGTTAGTCAATGGCTAGGGGTTAAAGATTACCTGTTCTGGTCATTCTGACTACTAGATAGGGAAAGATTAACTTAAAGTGGTATAAAGTAGAGCAAAGGTATTTAACCTGGAAACCATGATCTCTCCTGATTACTTCTGCGCCTCAGTAAACGAAATTGATTTGGGTTTCCCAATCATCAAACTCATTACATCAGTTCTAGATCATCCTGGCATTCCCCATGACAATTCACCATCTGACAGATCAGACACAAAGAATACAGGTTGCGGATTATCTTCAGATTAAGTAAATTGGTATAAAGTCCAACTAATAATGTACCAGCCATGAAATTTGTGTGTTCCCCCAGCAAAATAGTTGTGGATAGAATTTAAGTAATTTTGTTGTAAGCAGGTGGCTAACAAAGAAAACCTGTGTTTGTTTACCTAACCTTAGGGGCAGCTCCCCACCCACCAAGAAGACTGCTCGCTCTGCAAACATTCTTACTTGCTCCTTAGCTTTAAATCTTTCGCCCAGGTCATCTATACTGCTTCTGTCAGCCTGAGAAATTAATTGCCAATCAGATGTTATCAAAGACACAGAACTTCCTTTTTCCTGCCAACTACTTCTGCAACCTACCCATTTCAGGCAATGCATTAGCCCTATAAATCATGAATCACAGCATATCAAATTATTTTGTAATGGACATTTACAAAGAATGTGAGTTTTTTGTAACCTCTCTTCCTTCCCAGATGTTACCAGGAGATCTATAAGCTTCCCTTTCTACATACAGCAGCTGTGAGCACCGAGTGGTATGGCCATAAAATTGCCCTGCCCCTACGTTACATAAAGTATTTTTCTGAATTTGGGTCAGTGAGTATCAGTTCACTATGCTGCTCTATAATGATTTTTTTTCGGTCTGGCAGTTATTAAACACATAGAATTTAGTCAACATATCAGAAGTGACTCTATGGTCAGAGAAATTTGTACCACCACCTCTCTCTTGTCCACGATTTCAACTCTCTCATACTGCATTCAGTACTGGCATGTTACACGCACTGGATGCAGGAAGTTTAATCTTAGAACAGTAAGGTATGGGCTAATCATTTCAAGACTCTAGTTCTAAGTCATTTTGGAGTCCAAATCCCAGTAATATTATTGTCTTCAGGATTTGCCATACATCAAGGCTTTGCTCAGCAGTGGCCGATGCCACCTACATCAGAAGAGAAAAAACAAACAAACAACACTTAGCGCTTGCCACCTCCTCTGTTCTATGCAGGAATTTGCCTTGATATCTTACCAATTTTTGCTCATGTGTGTTCAAGATCATTGTACCTGCAGGATACTCCTACAGCCAGCACAGGAACAGGTCAGAATTTTACCTGCAGGATTTACCACACAATCCCACGCTTGGGCGGCAAAATGGCGTGGGCAGGGCAGGCTGAGGCAGCGGAACCTTCCAGAAGGGGACAGGCGCAGGGCCTGCGGCTGGAGAGAGGCCAGCAGTTGTGGCCTCCAGTGAGGAGGTGCGTGTTGTCTCCGCGTGTTTTCTGCTCCTTAGGAGCTATCCCACTGCAGCTGGTTTGGGCCTGTTTGCTTGCTGCATGTGCTCGGAGGAGTGGTGAGTGTTGCTGGTGGCCTGTGAGACAGAGGTCTGCAGCACAGTGCGGCTGTGGCTTGCTGTGGCCAAAATGTCCCTTTCTGGAAAGAAAGGTCTGACCTCCCGTGGGAGTGAAAAGCATCCCACAGGTGAATTAAACTCCAGCTGTCTGCACCAGAGCAGGTAGTGAAAACGCTGCTGTAGAGAGCAGAAGTAGGGAAGGGGTGCTCGGCACGTTCTGGTTGCTATAACCAGCTCTAATTAATCATTATTTGTTTTAACTTTTCAGTGAGTGGTGAAGTTCATTCTGAGTGCGAGTAGTATCAATGTGCTTTTCCTCTGTCTCCTGCTGTGCTTCAGGTGAAGACTTTCAGCTAATACAGTTGAAAAGGCTTCAGCATAGGCTTTGACGTGCTTGTTACTATTTTTCTCTTTTGTTAAAGAAAAATTGCAAACTTAAAAATTGGTTGAAAAATAATGAAGACAATGTTTTTATAATTCTATGTTGAAAACTTATCCTATGCCTCTGCTGCCAATTTGAACATGTTCTGGCCAAAGGGTGACTGGAGAAGAACTCCCTAGAGTTGGCATATATAGTAGGAGTGCATTAAGCCAAGAAGTAGCCAGCTTAAGGCTACCTAAATACAGCTTAGTAGAGGGTTTTTTTTTCCCCCCTCTTATTTATTCCTCTACACTCGTTCTAATAAGCAAAAATAATATGGCTATAACATCAATGTTTTGGAGACAAAAAGTGGTGACAAAATCAAAAAGTTTTAGTTGTTATTTCATACAACATTGCAGGCACTTCACTTGCTAAATGCAAACTTTACATAGGTATCATACTTAGTCTTCTCCGGTGGTAGTGTTCCTTAGTTTACTAATTCATTTACTGTCCTATGCAGCATGAAGTTGAATTTCACGTGGTTATTGTAGTTCTAGATGCCATAGCTCTGCTGAACTAAAGTATTTGTCATAAAATCCTGATTTCAAGGCCACAGAAAAAGAATCTGCTGCTGCTTTTGCTAGTCTGTCTCTTTGGGTAATTGTGTTCCTGTCAACAGAGAGTGTCTGTAGGGGTGTGGGCATATTGGGTGCAGCTGCCTCTATTTGCTCAGATTAATGCAGGTGGCGAGAGTCAGGCATCATAATTTCTCTTTATGTGTTAACAGAGATTTCTACAGGGAAAAGAGAGAGAAGACTAAAGCAGGGAGAAAAGGAAGGCAGCTGGTCCTGTGAAAAGAGTTGAAAAGCTCTTTCTCTCTTTCAAACTGATAAGTTTGTTTTATCAATAGTTGGAAAATGCTATGCAAAGGGTATTGTTTCAGGAAGCAGAAGCTGGTTTTCAGTCTGAAGCCTGAACAGCTATGGCATCTGTTAACTCTGCCAGTGAGAACTATGCAGTTTACATGTTGCGGATAACTTGCATGTAGAAACAACAGGTGAGTAAAACATGGGTATTGAGCTCAAAGTAAAGTGAAGCAGTAGCAGTTCTGGGCCTAACACTGAGAATTGCAATATCGTTTAGCAAAAATGTTGGAAGAGGAATTATTAGTCTACTGGCTGTAGAAACAGGGTTTAGGAGTTATACTGTCATTGAGACAAAGAGAAAATGTTTAAGTCTTCAGTAAGAGTGGGTGTGAGGGTGGCTTGGGAACCTTCCTAGAGACTTTTGAATCCTTGGATGCAAAGTGGATATGTCTTCAGAATAGTCTCTGTTAAATTGGAGAAGCTTACCTATGGCACTGGGTATTAAATTTACTGGATAGTAACAGCACTAAAGTTCTTGAGACTGCTCCTCTGGACTGACTTGGCTGGAGCGAGTAAGCTTGCAGTTGATAGTTGAAGCAGGAAAGGTTTGTTTTAGACTTAGCACTAATCTTTGGCTGTAATGTGATTGCTCTGAGGTGCCAGTATTTGGCAATTAAAATTGCAGGAGGCATTGTTATGTTGGCACGTATCAGATTTGATGTTCTTTATAAAATGGATATCTATATATGGTAAAAAAAACTAGCCAGATTTGATATAACTCACCAGTAAACTTGCCCCCCCCGGCCCCGTAGTTCTAGAGAACTATTTCTGGAAAGCAGAAAAGCTATAGAACACAGCAGATGCCGAAATTGTGAGAGGGAGGGAATATCTCTGAGGTATTGCATGATAAAAGGTGTGTGCTGGTTATGGTTGCACCCAGCACCTGGTCGGTATGTTGAATCTTGTATTGGGTAAAGTACTTACATTCCAAAAGTGAAGTTAAGCATACATTTCCAAAGACATATATGAATGAAATGCCAGAAAACTTACTTAGTAGTAACTGATCTATCCTGGGTTTAATAAGGGCAGATTCCGTCAGTATCAGGTTCCCAAGAAATGATGACTCTTTCCTACCCTGTGGACCACGCTTAACCACTGTTCACCTCCCGGGCTCATTACCCTGCAACGGATGGAAGCATAAGTAAATGCTTTTTGGTATCTTACACAAATCCTGTGCAGTGCCCTACAACTTTGGAGTCCAAAAAACAACCTTTTTTAAAAATAATTTTTTAATCTTTATTTTTAATGGTCATGCTTTTGCTGGTGTTGGAGAACATCCCACGTATACTGTTCCTCACAGGAAACGCATGCCATGAAAACGGAAACACATGGTACTGTGGTCCTTCCTTGTGCATATTCGTATACACCTTTGGACTGTGTGCAGATGTGGGCTTGTTTTCGAAAGGAAGAGCTCCTCGCTGCCTCCTTAGTGTGAGGGGGGTATAAATGGCTAAGTGTATGAGCTCTTTAAGAAAGACACCTGGCTGTTTTGAAGCTAATAGGAATTAAGTGCAAATAATGGGAATTGGCTGCCTGCGTAATCACATAACAATTCAGATGACCAGAGCTTTAAATTTATTGCCATTAAAACACTAGTTTTCCAGGTTATACAATGTTGTGCTCAGAATACATTTAAAAGGCAAATGAATTTGAAATGCCTTCCTTTTTTTCTGTACTTTACTTCCTACTGTCTCATTGCTTTGGTGTTAGTGCTCGAAATGAGTTTGACCAGTAAACAAATTCCTGAAAACACTGAAGTGGGGAAATGGAGAGGAAAATTCCAAGTTTGGTTTGCAACAGATGCTCACTTGAAATATTTATATCTTGAAACAAAAATATTTTTACTTAGAAATGCAGCTGAGATGTTTCAGTAACTTTTTTTTGAACCAGGATTAGTCTATGGTAGTCTGTATAGGGACTGTATTTCATAGCCACAGTATAGCCCCCATAATGCAATACAACCTTCCTCTTTTGCTGGATCATTGATATCATCTTGTTGTTGCTTCTCAGAACAAAACACATGTATCTAAACTACAATTTTCTTTAAGTTGCACAAACTTTTTCAAATATACGTTTAGTCTTAGAGGAGTTGTCTTGAGCTGAAGAAATTTGAATTTTCTGGCTTTTATTTTAAAAGCTAAAACTTTCTACTGGCACTAAAATAAAATACTTTCCACTCCTGTTGGAAATCAATTCAACAAACACAGTTCTTGTTTTAGTAATATAAGTTTATAAGATAGGCTTGAGCTTTATATAAAGACCAAGTAAAAATTAGTTATTTTTGTGTTGAAGTGAAGAGCCTTAAACTATGTAATTTGCAGTAATTTCAATGCTTTCCTTTCACGGCTCATTCAGGGATTCAGAGATATATATATATATTTTTAATTGGAATGCAGGAAGAGTATATTCTTAATTTTTTGCTTGCAGGATAAATTCTGTATGAAATGAAACATAGAACTCACCTGCTGTTCCTAGAATACTCTTCAAAACTTTTCTTCTGAGGAAGTTTATTATGACTGGAGAGGAAAAAAAAAAAAAACAAACACTACCACATATACAAAGCTTAGTCTTTATCCCCAGTTGAGAGTGGGTTATTGCCTCCTGACTTTAGCTGATGTTTTTCCAACTTACTTTCAAACAGTATCCTACTGCAGCTATCTTTGAAACTGCATGGTGGGTACAGCACTGGACAAAGGTGGCATTTGTATCTGCTCTGCCAAAACCACAGGCTCTATGTGCTGCTCTGGGGTCAGAATGGACCCTTTCCGTGGAGTTTGTCTTTGTTAAAGATTACTCAGTCTGAAATGTATCAAGAGCAAGCCTTCTCTTTGATTTGATCATTACTGCGGGTATTATTTCTCCAGGACTTGTCAGCTGTGGTCTGTTGTTTACCCTTGTGATAGGGCTTTGTTTTTCATGGTGGCGTTTGGTAATGTCTTTTCTCTGGAAAAACTCGTGGTTTTGACACCTGTGAGCAGGTTCAGTTGCTGGGAGTATGTTCTCCTGTTACAGCTGTCTGAGGCTGTTCGGTTTTGTGCACATAGTGCTGTTCTTGGTGCCTCTGGGATGAAAGAGCTTGTAACTGCGGTGCTCGGACTCTCAGCAGACTGACAGCGTGCTGAACTGAGGTATGCTCTAATGCAACATGGCCACTGATGCAGGGAGAAACGTGTATTTTAATGTTGTGAAATATGCCTGCTGGTGGGGAAAATGTGTATGCTTTTCCAGTGTCACTGGTGATTTAAACTATGATATTCTCATGGATAGTTTCTTTCAGCCATTTCACGTACATGAACTTGAGAATGTTAAATATTAATCATTCTTATCAGCCCTCTGTAAGCAGTAAGTCAGAGACCTGTCTTAACTTCAGGTAAATGAACAAACGGACTGGGGTGATTTGTGAAACTAAGTGATATATGTAGCAAGATTCAGTTTGTTTCACAACTCTTAAATGCTAGTGGAACATAAAGTTCCATTTTAATTTAGGATTGACGAGTAACTCAGCCAGACACAAGTAAAAGATGTGTGCACAAGCTGACTTGGTTGTGTATTATAAAACACATTAAGTGGAAGTAAGGAAAACATGGGACAGATTGTGTGTTAATGTGATCTGGAGAATACAAGCTATGTCCAAAATTGCACTGAAAAATCCAAGCAGGGTTAATTATCTCTTTGAACTGTGTCTGATTTATTCCTGAAGAAGCAATGAGAAAATAGCATCACTCTATCAGCTGATAAGACTACTAAAGGATTAGCTGCACGGTAAGATCATATGATCTCAGGATAATTCGGATCACAAAGATGTCAGGAGGTCTCTAACTTCCTGCTCAAAGCAGGGTTAGCTGTAGGGTCAGACCAGGTAGGTCAGGGCTTTATCCAGCTGGGTCTTGAAATCCTCCCCAGATGGATACTGCACAACCTCTCAGCTTGGACAGATGTGATTCAGTGGATCAGCTGTGCAACTACCAGGTACCGAACAAGGTAACATCAGCTGAAACAGCTGCTCTTTGACATGAAATATCCCGTAGGCAGCTGTGTTACAGATTTCCTATTTTTGGACCTACACACAATGTCAGTTCTTTGTTTCAAATGTTCATTTGTTGAAACATTTCACGGGAACTGCATCATCAAAGAGCAACCTGCTTAAATCAAAGGAAGCTTCCTACAGAGTGCAGCAGGTGCAGGGAGCTGTGTTCTGGAAGTCTGCAAGAAGTAATGGACGGTGACTAGAAGACCTGGGTGACCAGCAGGCGCAGGTGGTGTTCCACAAGATTGGCCAGTGCTACCTGCCCCCAAATTGACAATGCATTTTGCTGCTTGCTGACTGAACGAGAACAGAACGTCTGAAGTGCTGCGTGGAACAGGGAAAATGATAGTTTCTTCTATACGGATTTTACAGTCCCAGTAAAAGGCAAATGAGAACTCAATGAGGGAGCACAAGGAAACAACAGGAATTCCATTCTTTAAGTCTCCAGTAGCCAATCTGCCATAGTGCATTGTGGTTTTGTTGTTGTGGTTTTTTTTTGCTTCTGGGGGTGTATGTGCGGTTGGTGTTTTTTTTTTTTGTAACCTCATGAAGAAAGAGAAAATATGGAGGATTTCAGAAGTTGCTAATATGTCATTAGTCAGAAAAAAACAATCTGTCATCAGGTGTGGGAGAATGAAAGTGCTTCACTGAAAATTGAGCTGGTAGTGGTGGTTCCCTTTCCTCATGGTGGGCAGAGCTGACCCTTCAGCGTGGGGTGAGAGTGGATAGCTAGTGTGAGGCTAGGGCACAGAGGCTTTGAAAAAAGGAAGAATTTACATGGGCCTGATGAGGGTTACAGAGAGCAAGACAATGGGATCGAAGCAGTGACGTGCGAAATATATTTCAAATGACATTCAACATCAGTTTTTCCTAGATTTTACTCCTTAAGCCACCATAGAGATAGTGATCCTGCTCTGGAGGCCATAGAAGAGGAAATGTCAAATGGTGTAACTGTTGGTAAAAAACAAATAAAAGGAAGACTGGGGAAGTAATTACGTAATTAGGATATCAGACACTCAATTTTCTGAAGTTACTCTGAGGCTTATTTCAAATTCTTAAGAATATTGACTGAGAAGTTATTTGTATTTTTAAAATTAATGTCTTAAGAGACATTGGGGGGTGGGGGGGCTGAAAATCACAAATACTGCTCTTTTAACTTTTCTCAGGTCTATCTTAGACTATGTTGCGTGGCCACAATAGCAAAATAGCCCAGAGGACAGCGTGTCTGATTTCCAGGACAGACTGCAGGAACCTCCAAACTTGCGTGATTTTTTTATCTGTAAAATTCAAAAGGGCGGGGGGAATATTTTGGGCAGTCCAGGCCTTTTTTCAAACCAGTCTGCGCTGCTCTAGTTTGTGGTAATTCTTTGGGAGTAACAGCTGGGAAGCGCCAGGCACTGCAGAGCCGCTCGGGAAGAGCCGAAGCGCCGGGGCTGAGGGGCAGCCGGGGGCTGCTCGTGCCGGTGGGTCGCGGCAGCGCGGCCCGCGGTGACCTGGCGGCCTGGGGGAACCCCCGCCTGGCTGCACCGCTGCAGGACACCCGCTGTGTACTGCCGCAACAGTTATTGTGCGAATTAAAGGATTTTACTGGAAAGTGTAAAGGTGAGACTGTCTGTTGCGAGGAACATGTGATGCTCTTAGCTGTCACCTCTGTCCCATCCCACAGAGTGAGTTTTTTTTTCCAAATAAAATTTTTCTTGAAACGTCATTTGACAAAATACTTCAGCTCAAGTGGAAATTTCAAACCTAAATAAGTTTCTATTTCTTTTCTAGCTGCATTTTTATTTAATTCTTGAAAGTTGTGGTTTGAATTAAAATAAAAAAATGTTGCTTTTTGAGTGTTATTTAAAATTATCATACTTCTGTTTTTATTTCATTTGCATAGAGGCTTTTTGTTTTTTTTGTTAATCCAGCTAAGGTTGGAAGCATGAGGAGAACAGAGGAAACTGAGCACAGACCAGTGACAGGTGCTATGCATTGCTTACTTGAGTTCTCTAGTCCAGCACCTACTGACAGAATGCTAATTAGAAATGGTGGATATTGGATTAAGTCCTTATTTTTTAATGAAAATTGCTATTTCGATTTCCTTAATTCAGCTATTTTAAGAACACACCTTTCAGTCCAGAGGACCTTATGTTCCATGCATAACCATTCTAATGAGTTCGTTTGATTGGCCTATTAGTACTGGTGGTGGGACAGTTCCTGTTTAAAGTCTTGAGGGTCAGGGTTGGGTCTTTTTTTTTTTT
>VXAL01017619.1:301910-344112 GCA_013399475.1 Chauna torquata
TTTTTTTTTTTTTTTTGTCTTGCTAGCTCAAGTACCTCATGAGAAATGATCACTTGGGCTCAGGTTATAGCAAAAGATTATCAGGGAAACCTAGATTCGCTGCTACTTTATTTCACAACCAAATAACCTGATTCCTTTATTTTGTTACATAAATACTGTATGCCTTACAAATACTCAGAATACTTCGGGGTGAAATCTTTTCTCATCTTGCACTTGATCTAACTGCAAATCTATGATTCTTGGTGCCTGAATTGCTGATTAGTGCAGTAGGCTTTTTTTGTTTTGTTTCCTGTGTTGTTCATTAATAGCTTTCAGGAGCACAAAAGAGACAAAAACTTCATTGAAATAGTTTCTGAGCAATGTACACATACGCAAGAGTGTTTTTTTTTAGCCATAGCAGCTGCTTATTCCTTGCTGTCCCCACCTCAGTTACTGTAATAAACTGAGCTCGGTAAGTGGGATGATGCAACTGGGACTCGAGGTAGCCCTGTGTCTGCCTGAGCTTCTGCCGAGAGATTGTCTGTGACCAGATATGTCAAGTGTATGAGGTATGCAAGCATATTAAGAACCCATTTTCTGGGTATTGTATTCTTACACATGCCAAGTAGCACCTGATCTCATGATTATCCTGACAAAGTTGGTGGGGCTTCCTGTCTGATCTTACTGTGGAGAAATCAGAGCTGTGACTTGGGTTTCATTGATCATGCTGATTACTTACTTGCTTCTAGTCAATCCGAAACCTTAACAGCAAGGAAAAAGAAGGTGATCCAGAGGTAAGAAATGCTTTGCTTCTAGGAGTGTGTGTACCTAGTTTATATGGTGTCTGACAACATAATAAATTACAGAAGTTTGGGGGTGGGGGTTGAACTATGATGCTGGGAAGGAGTTGGAATGCTTTCTGCTTTTGTAAAGAAAAAAACATGCATCTGAAATCTGAAGGATGCCATGGCATGCAGGGAAGGGAAATTTGCTCAATGCTTTTTTTTTTTTCCCTTGTATTTGCAAGACATCTAACAAACTCTTTAAAAAAAAAAAAAATGGGGCTGAGATGAAGGGCAAAGTCTCTATATAACCAAATGTCAACCTATAGAAGAAAAAAAAGTGGAGACAGTTGTCGTCAGTTCTGTCCCTAGAGTTCCTCAAAGGTCCGTAGCGGGCTTTCAACGTATTCTAGGATATCATTGCGCGATGCGACAGGATTTTGCTGAATCCCTGGCTTGGGGTTTTTGGGTGTTTTTAGGCCCACCAGTAGCCAAGGATGAAAAGGGTACTCTGTAGGTGACCAGATGGACTGACTGACTGGTCATTGTACTCCTGCCCTTCGGTGTATGGACAGATCAGCTCAAACAAAGCTATTTAAACAGATGCCTATGTCACAGATAAGAGGTGGTATGGATATATGTGTGTATATATGCATTGGCCTTAGAGGCCCCAAAAAAGGCAGCTTTTTTATTAGTAACTGTCCAACAGGAAACCCTGATGCCAGTTATTTTTGAAGATTAATTTAAAGATTAATTTCTGTGACAATCAAATGAGCTTCAGTTTTCTCTGTTACATGTCACTCATGTTGTTGTTAGATACTAAGTTTTAAAATGTTCTGGATTTTCTAAGGTGGCTCTTGTTTGTGCTTGCAGTAGGCATAGATAGACCACTGACTTGCTCTGAAGACCGTTTGTTTCCCTTGTAAGCGCAGCTTGGTGTGGACTTACACTAGCAATCCTACTAGTTCTTCCTCTTTTTCTCTTTTTTCCTCCTGTCACCCAATTCTTTTCCTGGGAAACAGGTGTGTGCATCTGCACCAGAAATACTTGCATATAAGATGCTGTAGGTCGAACTGTCATTACATTCAAAATGTAAGAAATTGTCACTTCCAAAACTGTGGTGAATATTTCATAACTGCCCTCTGAAGTACTTCGAATTGCTTCCATCCGTTCTTTCCTGTGAGGTTAGGTATTAGTGATAGGCTTGGTTTTGGTATTTGTCCTGTGAACAAAAGGGCAAGAGTAGGGATGCTATATGTTCAGACTTTGAGCGTGGGCTACAAGAAGCTCAGGAGTGGCTGTGGCACTGTTTCTTCATCGCTCTCTTTTCTTGTAGAGCCAAGTGAAAGCTGTGGAAGTGTGAGGTAATGTTAAGAAAATGCATCTTTGGAATGAAGTTGGAGGGAATATTCCCATCAGTGTTGCTCTGAGCAAAGTCTGGCTCTGCGCTTACAGCTGCAGGGGGTGCAAAATCATATATTATCACCAGAAGGAGGAATGTACTAAGCTACTTATGCTGTTAGAAGACTGGTGGTTTGTTTTTTTTGTTTGTTTTTTTTTTTTTGCCAAGTAACAAATTTTATCTTACTGGAGTTCTTACCAGTTGTTCTTTAAGCCAATATACTGCTGAATTGTAGCTAACAGCCTTTGCACCTGGGCTTAGGCTCTTCTATTACATATTCCTCTGGTGCAGTGGAACTGCCTGCACAGAGGCCAAGAAAGCATTCATCAAATCTATGTTTCTAAGGAACGCTTTGATTTGTGTTGGGCCGCTTCCCTGTAATGTAACACTATCTGCCTCTGTCTTGGACTAATTTGCACAGAATACTGGATGGCCTGCAAACTCTTGTTCTCAGCTGGCTGCTCATTAGGGATGGTACTGTTACAAATAAAAGGCAGAAAGGAGCAAGGGGGAGGCGTTTTCCACCTCACTATCAAATAGCGGTCTGTTATAAAAGGGGAAAAAAAAATCATGATTTGGACTGCATGCTTTTTTATTTTTATAAACCTAGGGGCACAGTTGAGAAATAGTCTGAGATGTGCGTGTTGTAACAAATCATTGAGATAACAAAATGTTATCACAATTTCTATTTACATTATTATTAAATAATCACATACAGTGAACCATCTGAATGCTTGAGTAGGAATCCGAGCTGCTTAAAACTTGGCAAATTTCTTAAAAGCTGCTTTTCACAGAAATAAAGCACTGGGGCATAAGAAGTGACCAGGATGGTAGAAGACAGAAAATGTTGTTAGTGGTCAGAACAGGTAATGCTCAATTCTCTGCTCTAGATGGACTGCAGAGGAAGGAGAGTCTTAGATTAGCACAAAAGATTTAACTTCTAGCTGCTTCGAAGTGGTTTTTCCTTTTACTTTGTGTAAAGAAACCCTTAAACCTGCACTAGCATACCGAAATAGTTAGAAGTACAGCAGAGAAGCATCTGTCCACTGCATGCAACTAATATTTGCCCGGTATTGATCTAGTGTCCATCTCCGTTATTCTTTAACTTTAGCCCAAGGTTCAAAGTTTTGCCTTTTGTTTAAAAACTGATTTCAAAGGGAGGTCATGTCCTCTAACTAATCCAGAAGTGATAGAGGTCTGCGGAATAAAAATTGAGTTTACCACAACCTGGAGGAAATCTTGGAAGCCCATACAGTAAACCCCTATGGCACAGAGATGTGTACATACCCACCCACATTGCAGTATGTAGTGAGCCTGAAAAAGTGTCAAAATGGGGCAAGTAATTATTTCAAATTAGCAGAACAAGCAGAAGCCCCAGGTTTTTTCCACCTGTTTATGCGTATACACAGCAAAAATGAAATTGTGGTTGTAACCTGTGCAATTTTATCTGTGCTGGCTTAATCTGGCAGGACTAAGTAGTACAATCAATACTGCTGGAAACCAGAGTACAAATATTATGATTGTATCTTGGCTGTTTGCAAGTGTTATTGTGTCTTTTACACGGAGTTACTTGCACTAGCTTGAGGCAGTGGTTATTGCTCGCTTTGCTGAATTTTTCATAGCTTGGAGCGCATTCAGCTCTCTGAGGTCAAGCTCTCTATTCAGGTCCAAATGAGAATTTCAATCTTATCAGGTTCAAGCTGGGCAAAGATTAAATTTCAAATTGCATGGTTAACCTGATTGCTCTCCCTGTTAATATATATCATTGTCCATTTGATATTCACGGAGCCTTATTTTAGGGACCTAACTCAGAAACCAGGCTTCCTGGGCTTCCACAAAGCCAACGGCAATGCAGGTGCTCCTCTGCAGGCTGATTAAGGGCAACTGTGCTGCAGAGTGGCCGTCAAGAGGAGCATTCTCCTGCGTGCACGCTAAGGAAAGCTGTTTCACTTATACCCACCGAACAGCCACCATGCATCATCCAGTAATTTCTTTGCAAAGTCCTCACCTTCCTGTTCAGTTGTAAAATAGCCTATCAAGACACAACACTGAATGTCCAGACCTGCAAACCCACCGCATGTGTCTCCTGTTCAGGTGTTGTAACTCTCGGAGCTACATAACTGCGTACCCAATGGATCTGGACTTAGCTAGTGGAAAGTCCAGCTACCAGAAAGGTGGCTATTGTCTTCCTCTTTGCTTTCATAATGCAACTTGCTGGAAATAGTAGATGTTTCGCCCAGCTTCTGAATTATTTGGCAAAAACATTGTGGCAAACGATCAGAAATTTGAAGATATACTAAATATATTGAATAAGCTACAGGCATAAAATTTTAAAATGTCTGCATTGTTTTACAGTATTGATAGAGACTTGTCAGAGGAAAATGCACTGAAATTTGAAGTAAAAACATTGATAGCATATTGATATCGAGACATGATGTACAGAGTAAAAGATAATGGATATAGAACAGTATATATTTTTGATGAGTATATCTTAAGTTTGTATTCTGCCGCACTTTAAACTGAAAAGTCTAATCAGTTAGGCTACTGAAACCCACAGCAAACAGCAGAAAGAAAGTTGGGTGAAGGAAGCAGGTGTGTTTAAGCAAGAGTAAGTTGAATTTGATCAAGGCTACCAAACCAAAGCTGGGGAAGATAACCCATGGTAATCGTCAAGAGATGGTTTATCTTTGTGATCCTTGTATCGGGGTGCTTCAAACAGGAGCATTTCCCGTGGGGTTACCACAGCAAACCCTGGGTACCTTTCTCATGCCATTATTGTGTAAGAGTATAAATGATAGTGGCTTTATGTAGAGTCAGTCCTGGAATGAAAGAAAAGCGTAACATTCAGCTCGATTTAAAATACTCAAGACTGCTGAAACAGGGAAGAGGTTAGCTTTGAGAAGAGAGCATAGGACATATTTTTTTCTTTTTAAAGAAATTTTAGCCTTTTGTGATTGCCAGTAGGTTTTGAATGCCCAAATACTCATTAAATGTAGTTCTAACATCAAGTCTTCAACAGTAACTGTAACTTCCACATTGAGAATTGCTCTGTTGTGTCATCCCCTACCTAATTAATGTCCTAATATCCATAAAGAACTTCTGGGCATTAACACAAGGTCTATCTGTCCAGCTGTTCTGCAGAGTGGATGAGGTGTGGCCAAGCACAATAAGACAGCGTTAATGCCATAGTGGCAGTGGATGCCTGATGCTGTCGTCTGGCACTTGTGTGTCCTTTTTTCCTCTGGCTACTCCCAGGAAGCTGAGATGTGTAGTTCAATATATGCACATACATTTGTGTTTCCAGCAGATGGCATAAGTCAGGCTTCGCACCAGTAGGCAACTCTAAACATCACCAGAAATTCTTTAACAGCCTGCGGAGCTGATGGACTTTGCACCAGTGACATAAATATGACCACACTTGTCGCTTGCCTTGCCTGTTACTGGTCCTGAAGTGCTGTGAGGACTGGTTTCTGCTTGAGGGAGCCAACTCCAGAGGCCACTTGCAGCCAGGTTTTCTTGCCATGGCCCAATAGTTATCCCTTATTTGAGGAACGTTATGTGAGGCATAGGTAAGGGTATATATATTTGGATGTCAGCACATATACATATATAGTTATATGCAAACCAAACAACAACAGCAAAGAACGATCTCCACTGTGGGTCCTTGAGCTGTATGTCAGTCATGTTTGAAAGAGCATTTGCTGGAAGCGCTAGCATTTGTCCTGCTCTTACACTGTTTGGGCAGAATCTGTTAATCAGATGCTTGTCCAGCTGGACCTTTAATTTGATCTGGTGTGGTTGTCTTTGTTATGACAGTAAGCTTTAAAAAAAAAAAAAAAAGTGTGTGTGTGTGGATTAAGTTTGGTAGTTTAGGATTCTTCTCTTGTCCGGAGTAGGAAATGTCAGGGTAGGAAACGGGTTTCAGGGCTGGAAATGAGAATGCCCTCACTGCTAGTGCAGTGACGGCAGCGTCCCCTAGGGGTGGCTGTGGAGCATCGTTCATGCATGGGCATTGATCTGAGGTTTCAGTGTAGTAACATGCTGCTGTTGTTGTTCTCTTGTTTTTAAAGGGCAGCAAAACCTTGCTAGAAGTATGCAAATACCGTAGAATAAGGAAGAGTAAGGATTTGCAGACATCTTCAGCCACTGAGAAAGCTGCCTTGCTGCAAATTCACTTTCATTTCCAATTAGAAACAAATGAAGTTGCTTTTTTTTTTTTTTTGGAAACGTACTGGATGTAACTATGTGTATGTCGTGGCAGTTCTTGCTTGTTTATTTTTAAATCTTTGTTGTAAAGCATCCTGGTTAATCCTGTGTTTCAGCATTACATGCAGTTTCTCACTTTACAGCACAAAGATGCGTGCCCCTGTAAAAGAGTACATTGGCACCACAGCTGAGTTCCAGCGCATGGGAGGATGCGATACTAGTTGATGGCATGAACTTTGAAACGTGTCACCTGGCTGCTCTAGCCAAGGAGGAGGTAGAGGCTGGAAAAAAAAGGGAGGAGATGAGGGAGCTGTTTCAGAAACCAGTGCACAGGGGAGGAAAAGACAGAGGCACAAACAACACTTGTACAAAGTAAATCGGCTGCTGCTCTGTGATCAGGAACATGGTAGCTGGAACGCATGTGCAGTCCAACTTAGGGAACCAGAGAAGTTAGTGTGAAGCAATCTGTGCTCTCAGTGTGGAGGAGTCTGATAATGAACACTGTCAACCTTTAAGCAGAAGCTCGTCTGGTCTGACAGCTAAGGGAAAAGAGACTACTGCATTAATTATTAAAGCAGACTAAGTCATGCTGCAATTGCAAGTTGAGATGATGTATCATAGCTCATGTGCACATGCAAAAACATAGCTTAGTTGCAAAACTTAATTTGCGGAGTCATCTGCGGGTTTGGTGTCTTTAAGTAGTCATATGGCAACACTAGTGAGCTCTTCTAACTTGATTCGTAGCAGGCATTGCCATTGGTTGATAAACTGAACGGCATTTCTGGTGACGTAGTGTTCTTGGGTCATTGGGATTCATTTATTTCTTTGCCTTGTCACTTGCTTGCCCTGGTTCCTCTCCCAGATCCTGGAGACGTGCTGAGACGATGGGGCGGGCGTGGTGGCTGCTTCCTGTGCAGCGAACGGCCTCCGAGGGCGGCTGCGAGAGAACGCTACGTGGCTGTGGTGTATTTGTGCGTCAGATCTGTGCTGCTCGTAGGCTATGCTCAACGTGGAGAGAATCCCTTAGTGTTAAATACAGAATCAGTACGCAAGTTAAGACTAATAGATAACTCGGGCTGTCTGCATCTCTCTCAAGCGCTGATACTAGGAAGAGAGGCAAGCTGAGCAGGAAAGTACTTGTGTGCTAAGGTGAACTGTTAAGTCAAAGTGTGACTTGATTGTAAATGAGACGGTCACACCACTTAACAGAAAAGGCAATGCTAGTTCCATCGCTGTTGGTGAGAACGCTGAAGTGCAGAGACTTGTGTTCTTCAGCTAAGTTTTGTTGAGTCCATGAGAAGGTTATTTTGTCTGTACTGTTTTTGTCTGTAGTATATACATTATTGTGGGCTGTGTTGTAAACATATGAACATGAAGTAGAAAAGACAGCATGAATGTTTTATTTTGGATGTGGCTTAAACAGGAAAAGCTTGCAAGTGTGCTGCTTGCGTGGTCACTGCAGAATGGGGTAATTCAAGAACAGACCTCTTGGTCTGACGGAGTATTACTGTTCTTGTATTAGAAGTGATGATGCAACAGGGGATACCAATAAAAACTCGGGATAGATGCCAGTTTTGTATTTTTCTTTAGAGAACACTGCATAATCGCTAACCTTGTATTAATTGCTCAAATCCTTATAGATAGCGAAGTTACCTCGAATAGTGCCTTCTGAAGGTGGTTGTGCACCAGCGACCGACCAATGGCCACTGAAAACTCTCCTCATCTTATTCACCTGAAAACAGTACACACATCACTGTTTCATGGAAACAGTGAGGATCACAGAAAAATTTGGGAACCAGTTTTACAGAAGTTGAAATAGATGGATAGCGCTTTTAATCATTTAAAAGTAAATTAGGTACAGATGTGACTACAGATAGGCTCCCTGCACCATCTCCTATGGTGAGACAGCCTTGAGAAAGGCATATTTTTTTTTAAATAAAACAAAGCTTCAGTTAGACAAAAAAAATTATATTTGAAGTATAAAATGTTGTAGCTTCCATAATTCTTTATTAAATATTTAATTAAGTTGCATCATTTCATTACAACAACTTCATTTTGTCACATTGAACTTCTGCTACCAGGAAAACAAACTACAACTTTTCACTTCTTTTCAGAAAATAAATGGAAAAAAATGTTTTTGTCCTTAAACAAAACCTTTCCCCACAGTGTATCAAATCCAACCACAGTTTAAAGCTGTATGAATTGTGAAAATGAGCATTATTTATAAGTATATTTTAAAATCAATTTTAAGTAGTTCAGCATATTTTGAACAGCCTTCTAGTATGAGGCAATTCTTACAAAAAGAAGTTATTAAACAGTGTGAATTTAATCTGGAATGTTTTGACACTTTTTTTGCATGTTTGGAGATATTAACCATCTCAGTTTTAAGTTTAAAATTTAGGTTCACAGACACTGAACATAGCAACATCATTTTGTGGAGTTTTGCACTTGGGTTTTGAGAATCATAACCTATCCACTACTGCAGGTTGTGATAATGCTGCAGTGGAGACAGACTGCTCACGAGCTTCTTTAAACTCAATAGGATGGATTAAAGTACAAAAATGCAACACATGTACTGCTGTATGTGGGTACACACTGTATATTTTTATATATAAAATTGTTAAGAAAAAAGAGCGAAGTATGTGAAAATGGTATGGAAAAGGAAAAAACACACTGTGCAAGTGGAAGATCAGCGCGGACAAACAATGTTAGAAGCGGGTACATACACAGACGTAGGACTAAATATGGTTTGCCTTGATGGCAGTGTTATCTGAAGAGGGTCTATGTACAGACCCGATGGGTCTGTAACGTCAGTATGGTTAGACTCCAGTTTTATAAGTTTTCCATGCATTGCAACTATGCATTACTTCTTAGTGCAACACTGTAACAGGTGCCTGAAGACTGTAAGCTTTTTTCCCTTTGTTGCTATAATTTTATGTACAAAAGGAAAAGCTTTTTTTATTCAAAAAGGAAGAAAATTAACGTACATTTAAGATGTCCAAGGTGGTAGTGTACATTTTTTCTACTATACATATTGATAATTATCCCTTGTGCTCATGGGCATGGTATGATCACTTATTTTTCACTCTTACAAATGTGGTCCAATGGCCCAGCTTCCCCTCCCCAGTTGTCACAATTCCCAGCCCGCCAGCGTCACGCAGGGCGCTTCACCGGAGCTGCTGGGTGCAGCGGGCAGCGCGGAGCTGCAGCTCCTGGGGTGCGGGGGTGTTGCCGTAGCATTTATTGGCACGTGCTGGAGCCTAATACGCTGCTTGCGCTCCTTTCACTCGGAACTCAGGGAGAGGTCTGAGTGAGAGAGATGGAAATAAGATGAATCTTGTGGTAACAGAGCTCTTATTTTTGGACCAAAAAACAAAAAGCAGTTCCAGCAGCAGGGCATACAAGCTGGGGTTACTGTGCTAGTATGGTGTATGTTAAGTACAGCCTTACAGGGCTCGAATCGATAAGCCTTCACGTGAACAGGAGGTGACAGCTACGGACCCTATACTCTGTATTGTGACTAAAATTTTTGTTTTTAATTGTGTGCCATAAGGCTTTGCATGAGCAAACAAGTAGTGGTTTAGGTGCCACCTCTATGATTACCATTTATTAACATGGAGCTGAATGGAACCTTTTAAAATCCTGGTGGGTCATTTTGTGGTGAATGGGCAAAACTGTATGCTGTGTCAAAGAAAGGCACAAAACTATGGTACAAGTCCCACTGGAGTAGTTGCTTTGTGTTTTAGATGATATTTCAAGTTTTAAATGAATGACATTTTGCTACCTTTTTTCTAGAAAGATTCCTTCAAATGCAGCTTCAGGAGCTCCAGAAGGATTGCTAGGTGGCTAGTGTGTCAGAAGATAAAATTTGGAATCCAGCTTAGGACCCCAGTAACAGCGGTAAGGCTTTGTTAGAGAACCATGTATGGGGGGGAAAAAAAAAGAATCAATTTCCTCTGCAGCTGCTGCCTTGTGCAGCTAATGCCATTTTCTTAGCCTCATACAGTTTGTTGCAAAACTAAAGATAATTTCCTGGGTTTTGTCATCGGTACAGAAGATCTTAGCTTTTTGACTCATGTGAGGGGCATATCTGCCTAAGGGTTTAGCCATCAATAATAAAATCTGAGTTGCATGGCTCTAGTATGTATAAGGTAGGGATTTACATCCCTGTAACTACCGTGATACCCAAGAAACTAAAACCAGAACAAGTCACGACTGTCAGTCATATAGCTTATCAGTAACATCCTGATCGCTCCAGCTAACAGGCTTCTGATACCCAACATAAAAGCTTTATGCAGCAAAGGGACTGGGCTGAGCAATTCCCTTCAGCTTATCTTACAAGTAGTCATGCTCATTTCTGAACACTGAGTCTGGATTACTTCTGGACCCCCAACAGGAAAAGGACAGGTTCACTTCTCCATTGAAGAGAGCTGTAGTATTTCAAAATTGCATTTCTACAGGCAAAACACAGTGGTGTGTGGTAATAGCATAGCTAACTTGGAAACCAAGATGTAATGAGCTGGCTTACTGTTAAGTTCACCTGGGCTGGTAGGAATAGTACTTCCACAAAGCATTGAACAAACTGGTTCCCAAACAAAAGCTAACTCAGATAGCTGTGCACGGTACTACACTGGCTCTGCACTGAGGGTAGGTGTGCAAGGCAGGTGGGAGCTGTGATTGCAGTGTGTAGCGCACAAGAGGCACAAACAGCATTTATTTAGCTACTTGCATTAATTGCAAGAAAGCCAAAATAGCACAAACTTCAGCATGAGCTGAAATTAATTGTTATACCTAGTAGTGCTTAACATATAGAAGGTCAGTGGAAATATCTGGATCTACCTCATCCTCTCCCTCTTCCCCCCATTAAATGATAAGTATAGCATTTCTCTAACTACTCAGATGTAGTACACTGCTTTCTCTCATTCAAGCTTTTCTGCTCATCAAATGTAAAAGGTCAGAAAGGAATGTAAGAAAACATTTAATAAAAAAACTAATTTTGTGTTCAAATAATAAAAAAAATTCATGCAGCTAATTAGCTCTTCAAACTTTTTGCTAACGTACACATTTGCTGAATGTTATTTGCATTGTCTTCTTTCCAGTAGCCTTTTTAACTAAAGTATTAATATGCTAAAGTTTCTGAAGTATGGCTGCTCATTGTCAGCAGCAGACTGTACTTGCCAGGGGGTGCTGTGAAGCAGGTAAGGCCAGGGCTAAAACAGCTGTTGGCAATGAGGTGAAATTTTGTTCTGGCATGCAATATCTTGTTTCATAAAGCATTAGATGGGCTCTTCGGGGAAAAATCCTATGCATAGTAAGTATGCGGGCAAAACTTACAAAACTGAAGATCATCAAATTGCTGAAGCCATACCCTCAAACTTACTGTAGTAGTATTGTAACCATTTAACTTCAGTGGATCAAATACAAGTCTTTCACTTTTAATCCATCACACAAGAGATGCAACTCGGACGTTATAGTTTAAGCATGCAACATGTCATAGGTAACAAAATTGATTAGATAGATAGCAGTGTATATTAAATAAATCTTTGTGATTAAGTAAAAAATAAATCACAAAAACAATTGCTGAGGAACATGTCTGCAGGCTCAGCTCTACATCTGTTTTTTTTTTTCTTTTATACATCAGCAGCAGCCAAATTCACAATTGATAGATATTGCACCAGAAAGACATGTGCAGTGAGAAGGAATATAATCACATTATTGTTTATGATAAAAAAAAAAAACAGATATGACTTCCATGTGTTACATAAAGTGCCTTTAGAGTCGGTGCAGTTAAAAACAAACAAACAAAAATTGTTATTTAGGTATCATTAGCAAATGCTTACAAATAGGAGACAAAACAGATCTGTTTTCCATAGTGCCAAATCCCATAGTGCCAGGTTTCTTTCAAAATGCCTCCATTGCAAACAGTAAAGAGGAAAGGATAATAAAAGAATCACTGTACAAAGATAAGACAGGGTTAAGCATATCTTTCTAAAACGATTAATGCCAACCCTACCCCAACATGTTTTATAGTACATGTAAATATTACCAAGGAATAACAAGGCAATTTCGTTATTGAACATGAGATTTGGCATGCTATGTTATGATTCTCTCTTGACTCATAACTATTCTATTATTTATACAAAAATGCAACATGGAATCCATACTTCTGGATACAGAAAAATATTTATGTGCTCAATGAAAAGAGTTTCTCTTGATGTAGCCAATAGAGAGAAAATTTCAAACACAGCTTTCTCCTATTTTCTCAATGGTTTGGGAACACAAGGCTCAAAATGTGCTTTGAAAAAAGGACACTGGCATCAAGTCTGGTATGAAATTAAGAAAAATGCTCACTTTTTTTTTCCAAGTACATGATATTTAATTGTAATGAAATATAATCTGAAAATGTCTAAATCAATTAAAAAGTAAACATGAGTTGTAATACTATACCTGTAAAATGATTAATTCCATTCATTGTCATTAGAAATTATGTAAAATATTTATTAAGGGCTTTGCCTACAGAGGCACAACATAAATAGAGTAAGTCCTGCTGAAATGTAATCAGAGTACTTGTTAACCAGTTGGTAATCTGCTGTGGAAACATCAAAAAAAAGCCACCCACAGATTATAGTTCAGAATTCTGAATTTAGGCAACTGCACTGTCGAAAGGTTTGCTCCATGAACCAACGTTGTGCAACTGTTCTGCCGTAGTCACTCAGAGTCCGTTAGGCAAACGCATAAGTGCAGCAGAACTTGCTTGAATGGGGAAAAAAAAGCAATTGTTTTAATCTACTCCTTCAAATCCTTGAGCATTTTCAACTGCCATAAGTAGCTTCTCTCGCAAATCTTCAAAAGATTCATAAAGAGGTAAGTCTAGGCGATTAAAGCTGAAATTCAGAAGGAAAAGAAAAAATTAATAATCCATTGAAAAATGCACATGATTTCAAAGAAATAGAAAATGTTACATAAGCTGGGGGCCTTAATGGAGTATATATATCTTAGTGACCAAATGGGGGCAATCTCCACAGCGTCCTTTGCAAATGTAACTCATGCTTGGTGTTCCCCGCTGGTAGTATCTGAAGCCAATCCTGCCTGTACTGAGATGAGTTTTCAGAAATAACTATTTATTTGCCTTCTTTCTTTTCAGAGCAGAAAATGGGAAATTGTTAATGTCTTCCCTCCAAAAAAAAAAAAAAATTAGTTGATTTGATTGAATACATTTCAGCTTTGTCAAAAGGCTGGTTTCCTAACATGGAGCAAAGATGTTCTGAAGAATAAGAATAAAGACTCAAAAGAAGGTCTTAAAGGTCCTGTAAAATCTAACAGATAATTGAGATGAGAGGAGGCTGGGTTGATTTTTGGACTGTGCTGTTGTTTCTAATAATCTTTTTATTCTATAGAATGATTTTTACTGAAAGACCACTCTGTTCTAAATCATAGTTTTCCTATACAGCACAAGTAAAGTTACTTTAAAAAAGCTGTACTCGTGATATTCAAAAGAGTGAGACAAAGATCTGTACTGAATGTTTTCAACATTTGCAAATCATTATATCAGGATTAATTTAAGTCAGATGGCCTCAATTTTTGTTGTCCAGCCCTTATGCAGCATGGCTTTCTGTGGCTATGCTTTTTTACATCAGACTTCTCATAGTTCCTACTTCCTCTAGTACCTACTTACTAGGAAAAGGAAAAATGAAATCATGGAAGATGAGAAAGGGAACATGATGATGACAGTGAAAGCTGTCTGTAAAGTGGTACAAATCAGTGAAGTGATATCTGAAGTAGACCACAGTACCAAGAAAAAAAAGTATCAACCCTTATTTGTGCAAACTGCAGCTATATTTTTCCAAGTCGTGGCTATCCTTTTTCCAAAAGGAACCACCACGAGGTGATAAACTGCTAAGACATATTAAAAAAAGGCAATGAATAGTACTGGCCTTACAAATAGTATTAGCCTTACAAAATTCCTATTTTTTCTTCCAGTGTGCCCTGTTGAGCTCCTGCTCCCCCTTCATTAGTCCTTCTCTTGGACAGCTTATTGTTTATCCTTTATTTTTTTAAAAAAAATCAGACCAACAGAATAGAAGAGAGCCTATGGGGAAAAGCTAGCTCTTCTAGGGTGCATTTTAGCATAGAAGCAGTTACCAGAAGAAAAGTCCTGAGTTGCAAGGGTTACTTGGAATACAGTAAAATACCAATAAGAAGTCATTATCAGAACAGCTAAGCTGGAATGAGTTTATTTTGGATTCCTTCACCTGCATTTATTGCAGAATACCTACAACTACTTTATTAACACTGTCTTTCATGTATCCATGCGAAGGCTAAACCATGCATTCTTCAGAAACTGTCAGAAGCAATGGCAAGCTACTGAAGTTAAACCTTGCTAGTTTCTGGACTTTTGCATGTTACATTCTGCAACTGAGTGTCTGCAGATAAATACTAACTTTTCTTTGCCTTTTACATACATAGACACACACATATGGTATCATCTGGAGCTAAAATGTATTTGAGATGAGCACAGCCATCAGTCTTTCCCCTTTCCTGGCACTCTAACAATACAGAAAAGCTATAATTTTATGCTTTTATGACTTACCATGTGTGAGCTCTGGGCAGTTTATCAGGAGTTCCCCATTGCTCTATTGTAAACAGCTGTGGACCATTTGAACCTGGTTGAAAATGAAAAACATGAAATCTAAATTACAGGACACTACAGAGACTACCTAAATGTTATTTTTAAAATTATATGTTTGCACAAATTGTAGGCTAGATTTTCAACTGGTACAAAATACCTGGTACAAACTCCCATAAATCAAAATTACGTTAAAGGAAATAGGAATGTGGTTACTTATTTGCAAATAAATAACCAGTTAGCTTGTTAAGTTCACCTAGCTACCTTTGCATAGAGTATGTATAATGCCAAAGAAGTAAGCTCAAACATTAACAGTGAAAAAAATTAACATGCTTGGATAAACATGCAATCTCCTCTTCTTTGTGTGCCACGAGTATTATTCCTGTTGACAGCTGAAATTTTCTTTGTGGGAGTTGACCCATTCCTGGGCAAGGAGAATGTCTACATAACACCTGTGGTGTATAAAACTTTACTCCTTCTCAAGGTGCCCACCAAATTATCCAGTGCTCTTGGCATCCAGAAGTAGAAATCTAATGTGGGAGTAAAGGTTGGCTATGCCTATGTTTCAGTAGTGCCCATGCTTTTCTGATGATGTTCAGAAGTGGTCTGTATAGCCATTCCAGAGGTGAGCATAATCTGTGGGCAGCTGAAAGAAAGCTCACCATAAAGTTCAGCAAATCCATTCATAGGCACACGTGATGTCCCAGTAACAAACTGCAGTAATCGAATCCGTTTTTCTGCATCCATTAGTAAAACAGCCTATTGAGAAACAAACACAGTCACTTTTCACAGCTGTAAATGTCATTGTTAACAAAACAAAAACAGTAACCTATCTGTTTGTATTAGACTGTAAGAAATAGACACAACTTTGAAGGGTGACATACAGGTAGCATGCCAGGTTTTCTCTGGTTAAACAAGAAGCATCCTTTTCCAACTGTTCTCGGGCTACAACAAAGAAAGAGACAAGGCCCTGGCAGCAGCCGGGAGCTACAAATGCCATTCACCTGTGTGAGGTGACTTGCTTTTTCATATGATTGATGACCTGTACCTGCCTGGATGGTGCACAATAGGCACATTACAATTAAAATATGCCTAGCAGGGAGAATAGAGAAACAGAGATGGCAGAAGAGCCTTAAAGATCAAACACAGGAATGCAAAGGTTCAAAGAAAAACAAATCAGTGTTGCACTATGGCAGGACCTCTTGAGATCATACCACCATTTAGATTAGTGAAACATTATTGGAATGACTGTTGATACAAGTACATAGTCTTCATGTATAGCACACATCAACATCAAAATTATAAAAGAAACCCAGAAAAAAACTTTGAAGTATATACTGAGCTGTAAGATTCCTGTATTTTTATGAAAAATAGTCACCCCTTTGAAAAAAGAAATCTGCGGCTATTATGGGAAAGAGCATTTTAGTAGTTTTTCTGGAAACATACACTTTTCGTAGAAGTATTCTACTTCAGAAATATAGCAAGACGCTTTACATAAAACCAAAGATAGGGACTTCATATCTTGCGTCATTCTACCATGTCTGTCATTTCCAGCATATACAGATCCTTCCAATACCTACAGGGGGCCTACAAGAAAGCTGGAAAGGGACTTTTTACAAGGGCAAGTAGTGACAGGACAAGGGGTAATGGTTTTAAGTCGAAAGAGGGTAGGTTTAGATTAGACATTAGGAAGAAATCCTTCACGCTGAGGGCGGAGAGGCCCTAGCACAGGCTGCCCAGAGGAGCTGCGGGTGCCCCATCCCTGGCAGTGCCCAAGGCCGGGCTGGATGGGGTTTGGGCAGACGGGGCTGGTGGAGGTGTCCCTGCCCAGGGCAGGGGGGTGGCACTGGGTGGGCTTTAAGGTCCCTTCGACCCATTCTATGATTCTATGACTCCATGTATTTTTCAGCAGTTTTTGTGAAGAAAAACGATTTCGTAACAGACTCTGCAACACAGTAAGGTACCTTTGACTTCTAGGAATAGTCAGAGAAGCCAAATGTGGTAACAGTATTACCTTCCAGAACCACTGGATAACAGGATGATTTGGGCAGTAACCATTTTTGTAGATTGTGTGTTGTCTCCAGTCATTAACATCAACGTCGCCAAGGCCACACATCAGTAACTATATACGGAAGTAATTGTTTTGGTGTTAATTGAAGATGGTATTAGTATTATCCTGTGCACTTTATCAGAAAAACAAGGTTAACATCTCCCTCTGTTGTCTGACCTCAAACAGCTAAGCAGTGCAAATATAAATGCAGACATAAAGGAGAGCTGAGCTTCTCATCATGAGAGTTCTCAAAAAATATCTCAATTTCTGGGAGAAACACTGTACTATATGAAGTATGTATGCTGCATGTGACAGCATCTTTTATAGTATTTTGCTCAAAATATGACTGGTATAAGCGTTAACAACATTAATTCAGCAAGTTACTTGCATACTTTACAATATGGACATACTCAACCACCTCAATGAATTAATATTTTTTATGCTTTTACTTGATCAATAGATTTATTGATTTTGGGGAAAAAAATCCTCATTTCCCACTATAAGTAAAGCATCTTTGTTTCCGAATTCACTGAAGATCTAGTGAATTCAGAATATAACACGTATTTTTGCAGTGAGATTGATCTGATCTATTGTTTCTGGACATCAATTAAACTCACCTCTAGTTCATTTTCATCAAAAATTTTAATCAGATCAATAGGAAGAAGTTCTGTGAATCCCTAAGAGAAAGCAAAGTAAAGGTAATATTCGCACAGTATGTAAAATTAAGTTTTCATCTAATGGAGTCTTTGGCCTCAGGAAAAGCCATTAGTTAAGTAAATGACAGGGGACAAAGAAGGATTTAAGCTCAAATAATTTAAACTTGAAAGAGAATGGTCTTATAAAAGGAAAACTGTGAAAAAATAAAACATAAGCAATCCAGAACTTGTGCAGTTGTGCAAAGCTCCCCACTCCCTTAACCAGATACAGATGTATAAGAAGTCTGCATAAAAATGTATATTTATTATATTGGTAAAAAAAATAAGTACCTTACCTCCAAGAAAGCATTCATTTGTTTTTGAACTCTGTTTACAAACCTCCACTGGATGACCAGGCTATAGTAGGTAAACAAAAACATATAAACGCATTCATTAGAAGACTAATTAGCAACCCTAACAGTTTTACTTTCTCATTTACAACTTCAGGTATCTCGCAACCATACCCTGAAGTTAAGGAAACTGAGCAGTTTTTTATTAATTGTTCAAATTTACCTCAGGTGACTGATTGGATTGTTGAAAAAGTCAATGACTAAAGAAGCCACAGTATGTATAGTTCCACTTTAGCATGTACTTCAAACTCTACACATATACTTCCACATTTTTTCGCTCTTGCTTTTCTACACCATCAAGAATTTTTAGTGTAACACTAGCAGATGACATGGCATTAGCCTTTTTGTTCCTGTGGAGATTAACTCAAGGATGAACATAGCAAAAAGGCTTGCATGAGGATTGAAACAGCCTGCAAATTCTTTATTATGCATTCTTTCTAAATGAGGTTGTAATCTAGACACTGGATAATGTATTTACTGTTAGTATTAGGTACCTAAATGATTAGACATGTTATTCTTCCAGAGCTCTAAGTAACTAACAATGCCCAATCAAGCCTGCAGAATTTAAGGACAGTTGTAATTACGTTTAACAGCCTGCCTATAAATAAATAAATAAAAACTGCAGTATCAAAGGAAAAAGCTTGTATTTCCATGCTAACCACCTATGGCATAAATACCTTACAGGTTCTAGAATAATGCTTTAGGAATTCAACTCCTTTCCTATGGAAGCAAGTTTGATGCCTAATTTGCATGAATACAGCAATCATAATGTTTTCTCATCTTTGAAGAAGCATTAATTAAAAATGCCAGCAAGCATGGGTTGAACTTATTATTTTACATTCTGGTAGGCTAAAAAACTGAGGAAGCTTTGAGATTAAACATAAATAGCCTGTTTAAATTTGGTCAGTTTTTAACAGTGACACTGGTAGTGAAATCATGGATCTAGTCTGTGTACCCAGCAGGGAAAGAAAATGGGCTGATGGCCCCTCTAGAAAGCAGCACCTGGCTCATTTTAACTTAGGCACTTTGAGCCACACTTTGGAGAAGAACATTTCCTATGGCTGGATTTCAGGTAAACCAAACAGTTCATTTAATTTTTTTTCTTATTATATTGTACAGTGTTATGTAAACAGAATCTTTAAAGAAGGCATTACAGCATTGGATACCGTTCATTTGATGGTTACTAGAAAACTCCTAGTGTGATTTTCTCATAACACTTAAATAACAGTGACTTTTAATTAGTAGCTACTTAGTCATTTTATGTTTCTTTTCTGCAATAACGTTGCACATAAATAAAATAATGCAAATGAAACACCAGACTTTGTATTAGACAATGGTTCTTCATCCAATATCTACATGATATCCCATAAGCACTACTGCATAAGAGTGCATCATTTGGATGTTATATTCAGACACAGAAGCAAAAATAAAACTGTATTTGTGACTGCAATTGTGGTTTCTTTTCTTTTGTGTGTGCGCGCGCGCGCGTACCAACTCGAATAGCTCTATCATAATGGATTTCTGGGGAAAAGTATTGTAAAACAAGTTGCATTAAACATTGCCAAATGAGAGCATACAACCAAAAGTATTGACTTCAAAGTTATAAAAATACTGTGATTAGCAATTATCTAGAATTATCTAGGTGTAAGTGTAATTCAGTTCTGCATTTTGGCCCACACATTTTCAAAGAGCTTTTCTTTACTGCTTTACTGTATCGAGATGATGGAGTTAAAAATTGTTTATGATGTCTAATATTTTGTCTCTGTAAACCGACAAAAACTGACATGCCTGAAAAACTAAACAGCTGACAATGCAAATATATTCCAAACAAACAGCAGAAAAAAAATCATAATAAACAACAATTTCATATTGTTCCACTATTACAGTCGTGTCACTGTAATACAACACTGCAAATGAGACTAGCAAACAATTATAAAGTTCTCCTTTTAAAGGAGTACTTAAACATGGTCAGAGTTCCTGAGCCTGTCCTTGAATGAAGACCAGAATGGCAAGGAAATGTGAACTTGGTAAATTAGACAGACATCCTATTTGCGTTCTTTTCTCTAGAGTTAGTTCACTGTTCATATCCGCACTTATTCTTGATTTGTATTGTGACAGCAGTTCATCAGGAAAAACTAAATCCCAGAGTGGAAATTCACTATTTAGGAGATCTGCAAGGCAGAGGCAGTTACCCTAGGCATGTAGTCAATACACAGAAGCAGGCATGAAATTGGGCCAAATTCATATGCCTACTGTAACATGATAACTATTGCATCCAAGAAGTGCCATTTCTTTCACAGTTTCATCGGTTGTGACAGGTGCTTAGAATGAGTAATTTAGATGTAGATGTCCGCAATCATTCAGAGCAATTCCATCCCTTCTTGAATATTCCTTATGCCTACACATCAAGATGATACTGTTTCCTATTACATTACAGACTACCTTGATTAGTGTAAATCATAGAGTAACAAAGGTTAAAATTTAAACTTTCTAAGGGTTAGGTGTAAGCAAACTATGTTAACAAAAGGATTTTCCTTTAGAAGGATCTCCGATGATTTACTGTACTACAATAATTGCAGTAAATTCCAAAACAGTACTACTGTGTGTTGTTACACTCAGAATAAATTCCATAAATATATACGTACTCAATGTATTCCCTTTTGTTTTCATTTGTTACCATGATTTCTGACCCATTTGGCTTCAGGTCGACTTGATACGTCTGTATTTTAAAGAAAAAACAAAATACAACATGACATTATTTCAGGACACATTTCTCATGAAATCCACCATCTTTGAGCAGCATTTTACAAGTAGTACTAGAAAATTATTACACCATAATAGCTAATGAGACATCAAAATATTCCACATCTAAAGATGGCATCATTAGGAAAAAATTATTCTATGATCAATCTTAAGAATGAATTATTTTCAAACTCCTAGTCCTGAACAGCAGGTTCAATTTGGTAAAGAAAACATACACTCCATTTTCATAAGGATGGAAAAATGCCTTCTAATTCTTCTAAATTGTTGAAAAAAATTACTACTTAAAATCCAGAGAGAAACTCTTCTGTAAAAATGACAAAAAAGTAAAGTAGAAAAATGGATTACAGAAATATTTAAACACAAATTTCCTAAGGATGGTGTCACCACAGAGCACAAGATGGAAACAACAAACTTCATTACAGTTCACAAGAAACTGCATCAAGTCCAAGTAATACGTTCATTTCTGAAGAAAGCAATTTATCAGTGGGAATTCAATAGAAGTAATGCTGAGTAGGTAGCATGAAAGCTAGAAGTTGGTAGCTTTTATCAGTTAGTGCCCACACAAAAGAGCTACCAAACCATGTGCTCAATAGCGCAGCTATGGAGAAGGATTTTTCTGAATGTAGATCCTGGTGTTTAAATATATTGTAGGTACAAGATTTCATTTTTTGTAAAGAACGTGTGCTTGGGAGCATTTTTCATTTGGGTAGGAGAGAAGGAAAGTCAAATATTTTCTTGCTTGTGAACTGTTACTCTGTTCCAAACAACTTATTCCGTCAGTAGAAAAGCATGGTTCCAGTGGCAGCAACCAGGATGTGATTCTATGCGCCCACACTCAACCAAGACATTTTAAAACTGTTAATCATCTTTAATAACTAAATCTGATGTTGTGGTTGAGTAACAGTGAGACAGTAAATTCATTAGCTAATAAACAGAGCTGTGAAAGGAGAAGGCTAGAAAGCTCTTTTCAGGACTGGATTAACAGTGAATGCTTCAAAAAGGAGAACAACAGAACAATAGGTCTATTTAAACAAACATACATATTATTATATAGAAAAAAGAGGACTATACTATTTAGAAAAAGTAATACGGAACCTACACACCTCTGAAACATTTCTAGTTTCATAGTTCCCTGAAGACCAGAGAAGACAGTCCAGAACTAACAAGTAAAAGGGTTGCTACACTGTCAACGTTAAATAGGATAAAGTTATGAAGAATACAGGCATGATGCCAAGAACAGGTTTCTTGGTGCTTGTTTCTTCCTGCCCACCAGAAGAAAAGTTGCTTTTAAGGAACGAAAAATGGTATTTCAGAGCCATTATGCCCAGAGAGGGGCTGGGGTCTCCTCCTTGGGGATCTCCAGCAGCCGCCTGGAGGTGGTGCTGGGCACCCTGCTCAGGGCAGCCCTGCTGAGGCAAGGGGGGGCCTGAGGGACCCAGGCGTCCCTGCCCACCTGTGATTCTGTGATTAAGATCTGTGAGCTTACAAGAAAGAGACCTCTTCATTCTCTGCTTCTTTGAAGAATGCTCTCCATCCTTTATATCTTGAAAATATCTACTGTGTTTTTCTCACTGACTTGTGAGTACTAGCAAGATCCTATTTCTGGTTATTAGGTAAAGAAAGGTAATAACAAGATAAAATTTATTAGATGTTTCTTGCTTATTTCTAACTCCAAAAAGGGTTCTGGTGATAAATGAAGTATAAACAAACATAGAAGCTTACAGCAATGCAAACATCTCCCTCTTACGCATGGAACATCCGTGTGGAAGCAGTACAATCTCCTACTGAAGTTCCCATGGGCACTTTTGTAAAGTTTCAGCAGCTTTAGTACTGGATGAGGCAAAACAAGTGCCAAAAGTGAGTCAAGGTCCCTTGACTTCTAGTATCCAGAGTGCTGGCAATGGCGTGGAAAATGCAGAAGCAGATAATTTAGTCAATATTTGCCACATTCTACAACTTCTGTTGGAAAACGTCCTGTATGCATTTAGACTGATGAGATGTTTCAATCTCTAGCTAGATAGATTACTCCTCAGTGCGGCAGATCCAACCCTTGAACTACTGAGCTGCTGCTTCTCGCTTTTCTTTGACAAAATTTGTCATGCCAGTTCTGCATCTCTTGAGCAGTACGATGGAAACAAGATTATACCTACTACTACTGGGATTTGTCTGTAACTCACTGAGTTTATATGTAGGTTGAAATAGGAGATAGTGAAGGAATTTTAAGTTCTTGTGGCTATTACTGCTGTAAAGCTACAGGAAGACTGTGACATCAGTTCAACCACTTAAGTATACATTAATTAGAACAAGAACTGACATTTCTGTTAATAAAACAGGCACTGATTGAGCACATGAACTCTGTTTTTCATTATGGACCCCTCCAACTTAAGCTAAGGCATAATCAGGGTACAAAACTAACACTGGCATGGCTGCAGCAGCATCCTGTGGATTCACACCTCAACAAAGACATGACTCTCCAAAATCTATGAATACCTGCTCTATTGTGAAGAAAAACTCTGGTGCTAAGAAGGTGAGGAGAATGTCGAGAACAGTAAGACAGATATTTTTGGTGCCTTTATTCCACTCCCCCAGTATATTTCTCTAACAAGGACAAAGACTGCCTCATGTACTGTTAAAATGATATCAAGGGAACTTCCCAAACAACCCGTACATACTATAAAAACATGGTAAAATGCTATATTCAAGACAAAAGAAAACATAAATGCCATTACTTAATCTGCAACCCCTGATATACAGAAACAACATGCAGAGAGATTTAATAAGGTACACTAAGAAATGAATCAGTGAGCCTCAACCTGCAGCTATTTATAAAGCCAGTTTGTGAAGTTTCCCCAAAAGCATAAACACTTCTGCACTTTTTTTTTTTTTTTTTTTAATTATGTGTCACTCTAGCAGGCATCTGCTTCTTGCCTATACTGAGCCAACCTGCTGAGGAATGAAGTCTAATCTCTTCTGGAATCAGATGCATCTGTTGTAAATTAAACAAAAAGCGATCTTGCTGGCAATACCAAAATTAGCTATTTGAAGTATTAAAGAGTTAGAAGAAGAGCAGAAAACATCTCCAATAAGTTGATTTACCTTGAGTCAGAGAATAAACTTCTGCCAAGAGAAGCAAAAGCTGGTAATGAAAGGCTATGAATGATTTGAAGTTAAATTGTTATAGAACAGAAGATGAGAATTAACCAAAAAAGAAAGCAGTCCATTTAAAAAATTTTTCATCCTGTGGCTTTAATGTTCTGATTTTCCATGTAACCAGTTATGTTGCTTCAGGAAAAAAGTAGTAAGCTTTGACAAATTCATCAAAATGTTCTTGACAGTATGTTGTGTGCATGTATTTTGAAATTTAGAAAAAAATATATATTTTTTTAATTTTTTAAAATGTTTTAAAAAAGTCACTGTGGTGCACAATACAAGTGGTTCTTGGAGCCAAGAAATCTAGGTCTTAAACAGAGTGAAGATGATAAAAAAGGGCATAGAAGCCTATAAGCAAATTAAGAGACAGAGGTAGGGGTCATTAAGTCCCAATATTGTACAAAACCAGTATGTTTTAGTCACTACATGTGTGCATGCATTACAAAATGGTTCAGCTCCACAGCTTGTAAAAAAATAAGATCATGGCAGGCAAAGTTCCAGGCTCATGTAAACAAACTCATGATTTATTTGCCTTTAAGTCCTCAAATTAAATTTAACATGCATACCTACATACAGAACATTTATCTGCACCCAAGTTATTTCCATACAGAAACTGATACAGATCTCTAAAGTTTGTTTTAATAGAATTCTCTGTAAAGACTGACTGTAAATTCAAGGCAAACTGTAGCATAAGTTGTTGTTACAGCTTCTACAGGTAAAAATTAATTATGATTTCAGCTGATTAATTGTATTTCAACCTACTCACTTCTCAATTGTTAAATGTGATTAAAACATCTTTCATTTGTAACAAACACAGTTATCCACAGATTATGAATCTTTTTAAAATAAGCATGCTTCCTTTGTTGTATCATCTGCCTGCATTATGTAAAGAGACTATAAACAAGCACTTCACTGATTATAATTCTACCACTTCTTTTGTCCTTTGAGAACATCTTCAACTACAGAACCCCAACAGTCTCAGGTTGAGACTATTTTCTAATAAAGTTTCCATACCACCTTTATTACTCCTTATTGTAAGTATTTTTGTCAGGTTCTCAGTCAGCTTCTACAGCTTTTCAGAAAGACATCATATTGCTCACTGACAAGAATAGAATTTCCTTTTTTGGCATCTCCAGCCTTAGGTAGTTCAGGAAGAAAGAGAGGTTAATATTCAAAGTCTGCCTATGCTGATCATTAACATTCAGCAGTCCCGATCAGGTTCACAACCATGAGATACTGCTTTTTCACAGAATCACAGAATGGGCAGGGGTGGAAGGGACCTCTGAAGATCGTCTCGTCCAACCCCCCTGCCGAGCAGGATCACCCAGAGCACGTTGCGCAGGATGGCATCCAGGCGGGCTTTGAATATCTCCAGAGAAGGAGACTCCACAACCTCTCTGGGCAGCCTGTTCCAGTGCTCTGTCACCCTCACAGTAAAGAAGTGATTATTTTGGCAATAACCAGTAAGATGCAAATACAGACTTTTGGGTTAACCTTTACATACCTGTCCAAAGTTTTCCTCATCTATACAAAACATGAGATCCAGCTCTGTGGGGTCATTTTCCAGGATCCACTTCAAAGAGTTGTAGTATTCACTATCCTACAGAGATTAAAATTAAACAAAGTTTGAAAAGATAAACATTAAATGTGTAGTTTAATTTTAAAATAAACAAAACCATCTAAAACTAGAACTCCAAAGGGACTGGAAGAATGGGAACCTTTTTATTTGCACAGCCACTGTAAAGCAGGATAAGATGAATTACTTTATTCATTTGTATTTTTAAAATGCTATATTTTTAGATGTGTATAACTTTCCTTAATTGACTTATAACTGTGTTATTATACAATAAATTGACTGTACTAATCAGTTAGAGAATGTCTTCTTGATAAAGCTGTTCTTTTCAATACAATTTATAGACCACTTCATTACATTGACAATATATTATACAATTACTGATTGTATTGTTATTATTAAAAGCTCTTGAAATTTGCTGAATAAAAAATCCCCTCCAATTTCCTGAAAGGGTTGTATCTTTATTATGTATTAGGTTCATAATTAANTTATGGTGCTATCACTAACTATTTCCAAGCAAAACACTAATAAGAATTAATTTCAAAATAAAGTTACAATATTATTTATTCATGTATGCTTCAAGAGAAGAATGACCTGCCAAAATTTAGTGACTATGGGATTGTGGGAGCTGAAGCATTTGAATCAGTATTTATGACAGTAACTGAAAAATCTGTCAAACTGTAAAACATTAGCAAGAATCAACTGCGTTTTGTTCTTCTCATACTGAGTATACTTTTGATGAGACCTACAAAAGCTATTGCAAAGCTAAGAACAATGACAGGAAGAGGTTTCACAACTAACTGTAGGAAGAGTTTGATTCTGAGAGCCCAAACTTCCTTTTAAGATTCCTCTGGCGATGTATCTCATGAGCTTGGGTTTATGCTTATACTTGAGCTTGGGCCATCTGATCTTCTGTAATTTTGCCTCTGTGCTTGGCTTGAGAGTCAACTGACCCTGCTGTTGAAAAAAGTCTTAGGAAAGTGCAGGATGTGCGTGGCCAGGCTCACACCCAAGTCCTGCCCCTACAGACAGCTCTGAGGCAATCTTGAGCAGTGTTATCCAGATAAACTGTTCTGTATTGAGAGGAAGACGTTAGAAGAAGTAACAGTTCCAAGGTTCTCCAAAGTCAATAGCAGCGGAAAAACTGGAGACACCTCAAAAGGTTAAGATGACAAAAAGAGCATCATCCTGCTAACTTAATGGAAACCTTTTACATTTAGCTATTGTATATATCTGAAACGTACTGTATTTCAGTACTGGTGCAGTACACATATCTAGATTGTGCATCTGCAGGATCCTGTTTACTGTGCTCCTTCATTAGATTACTAACAATTAGTTAATAAGTTAGAGATTACTAACAATTCTGTCTTCTCCCAGGGAGTGATGAACACAAAAGTACTTGATTGGAATTCATGTTGAGGGAGTGGAAGTAGACGAGGTGCAGAGAACAAATCCAAAGCAGATATAAGGGCATAAACTGTGCCACATTCATTAAGCATCTTTTGGAGAAAACTGTTTATCATTTGGCAGCCCTTTCTCCTTCCACCACTGTGGGCAACTTCCCGTGTTCCCAGGTCAGAACTACATCCTTGCATTCCCCTCATCCTGCTCCACAGCATGAAAAGAAAGCTGCAGGGCCTCTTGGTGGTGTTCCTCGTAATAGCAAGAAAGCTGACTCAGTGGAAAATCTGAAAACACAACTAGGCACCCTGTGTTGTGTTTCTTACTGGCCTATTCATGTGTCTTCTCCCTCATCCCTAACCACCACACTGGTGGTGAAGTGCACACGTCCTGAAACTGCTGCTTCATCTCATTCATACCATTCTCAACTTCTTAAAACTATAACCTTGTGTTTTCCACCATGCACTTTACTGGACTTATTAGCTCTTATAAATATTCCCAGAGGAGAAAAAACTCAAATAATTACTAATGCTGATAAGGTTTAAACGTTATCTTACCACTGATTCCATGTCTTTCAGAGTTATTGGTTTCCCCAACATCATCTTGTAAAAAGGTCTGATGAAGAAGCCTAAAACAGAGGGAAAAGTGTTACCTCCGCTATTCTGCATTTTCTCCTTACATAAAGATATGACTGCTCAAGGATTAAACACCGTGCTATTTCTTAGTGCATCTGTGGGAAAGAAATATCTTACGAGTAACAGTGCTGTAACTGCTCCAGTTAACACAGCAGGTTCATTTTTTATTTAGACACAGAAAGCCCAGTTTTTCAATTACAAGAATTAGGCCAAGGTAAATAATGTTAGTTATATGGTAGAGAGATACACAAGATGGGGAACTGAGCTCAAGGTACTCTAATCCACTTAAAATTGCCATTCTTCTCTTGAGCAAGATGCTAGAAAAACAGGACTATAAGCTTCCTCTGCTGTTGTGCTGTATTGTCTCTAAATAAAATACAGTCAGTTTATAATGGTTGCTTGCTTGGTTATTCTTGGATTCCAAAGTTCAGCAAAATATTTATTAACTCTTTAAATCAATGAGTAATAATTTTACATAACAATGTACACTGCAGTTTACACACATGCAACTGCTTTGGCGTCAGCTGGTTTGCATGGAAATGGCTGATACAAATTTAGTGATTTTCCTTTAGAATAGAGATTATTTAGAAATTGAGATTCTCTAGGGTTAACGGAAGTGGAGAAAAGAGCAAAACTTTATATGAAACGTATTTGTTGAGCACGACACTCTCATTTTGACAAAATCACCATTCAAAGCAGGAATGCAATTTCCAAAGCTTCCAGTTAAATTACTTTCTCTCAGACTTTGTCTCCAGATACACTACACTCTAAAGCATATGAATTATTGAAATGATTTACTGAATTTAAAAAAATAATCTAGTAAGAGTAGCACAGTCATATGGTGTAGTAACTCACCATCTAATAGCTTCCCGTGATATACTGCCAGACCAGCAACCCGTCCAATAAATGTGAAATACGAAAGATGATCTTCATTACAAAGACCTGAATTAGGATTAATCTGAAGTGTATAGTTGTCCCTTTTTTGGGGAAAGAAAAAAAAAAAATCTCAATAACCAAGTCTTTAAATAAATGGATATTCAGGTATTTTAGAGCCTGGGGCCATTTCCTGTCCATCCTGCATAACGCTTTAATGACCATCATGATTATTTGACAAAGGTTACTAATAATCCTGCTCGTGGGGTAACCAGATTCCACCTCTGGCAAGTGTAAGGTACACAAGACAAACAGCTTTATCCTGTGCTATACACAACACTGTATACTTCCCTACCAAAAAAAAACAACTCATTTTTAATTAGCATCTCCTCGATTATGGAGGGTTACTGAATCTCATTGAAGCACGACCTTGGGCAAAAGAAAAGAGAGAAGATGAACCCATGAACGTGCAACTGAAGCCCGGACTTCAAGATGTATCACCTCAGTTTCTAAAGCATGTGGATTAATGCACAATTTAAAATTTATCAATACTGTACATAATACAACTATAAATTATAACTAATAACTATAAATTATAACTAGAATTATTTTAAGAAATAAGAAAAACATCTACTTAAAAATATATATCTTTCTTCACAGATTAAGAACAGACTGCAAATTAATAATTACTACTTTTACACTGATGTCTTTGTGACACACACTTTCTTTCACAAGTCTTAACATTTTGTCAGCCAGTTAACAGATCTTAGTCCTTTGACAGCTTTTTGCTATAGCCTGTGTGTTAATCCTACTTCAGGAATGTTCTCCATTATGTGCATTTTAAGATCCTAATAAGAAAACATTCTTCATCCTATGATGGTTGGACCATAGGCCTATACTTCATTTTTCTTCAGTACCTTCAGATATTGCAAGTCCTAAAAGCAACTACTGCAAAAGAGTAAATTCTTAAACCCTGAAATTTGGCTGGCAAGAGCAAAATATCAAGTCCAGCCCAAGGCAAAGAGATTGCTTAGATGAAATTCTCATTCTGCTGAAGTTGATGGCAAAATTTTACTATTTTCAACCATGTTAGGCTTTTACCCATTGAAGAGGTTAACATAGCCCTCTTCACAGAGGAGAAAATCTCCGGATGAGCAAATGGAACAGGAAATCTAAATGCACAAAGAACTGCAGAGTGTTCAAGCCCTTTGGCTGTCTGTGTACTGACCTTGGTCTCAGCATCTGGCTGTACCTGGCCGTCAGAGTCCCAACAGTCCCACTGCGACAGTCTCAGTGGAGAACTGTCTCCCTTTCTGCAGGGCCCAAACTACGTCCACCCAGCATGCAGGGACATGGCTGCCTAAGTACCAACACACCTGACAGCTGGGTTTCCTTATGAAGGGAACCAGTAAATTTGTTTCATACAGGGAGACTACATGGCACAGATATTGTCAACTTAAGCATACCCAAGATGAGATAAGCACACATATAGCGTGGTATGTCTTCTTTGAATAAACCAGGTTCAACTGATAAGATAGAAAGAGCATGCAAGGTCTAAGCTAGTGATTTTCAGTTTCTCAAGACATTTCTATTTCAAATTTTCAAGTACACTAAGGGATTCTTAAAAATCATAATTTAATCCCATTTTATATTCTGTTTATCCAAATAAAATTAATGGAACTTAAAACCATAAAATGTTCTATACATTAATGAGTTAGTGAATAATTGTATGAGTGGTAACGTTTAATCTTGGGATGTACACATATTTCCCAGAATTAATTTGAAATTTGTTTTTTCCATCAATATTGTATGGTGGAAAATTCAGGGAAATATGACTTCCAGAAACATTGGTTATAAACAGGCCATTTGTAGTAATTTTTTATTTATTTCTTCTGTTGACAGCAAGTCTCAATCTAGCATGAATGTTTACGATTTAAAATACAGCTTTCCATCAAATGAAAATAATGTTATTTTTAAAGTAATTACAGTGACTTATATCACATAAGTGGAAATAATATTTCAAAACAAATGTTTATCCAGTGAACTCCATTAACACACAGGCATTCTAAGCTAGTCAATATTTTTGTAAGTTGTGTTTTCCTCCAAAAACAGAGCTTGTCTTCTGAGACACAAATGTGAGAAAACCCTCATTATACAGCCTTTATTCAACGCTCATTAAAGAAAGGAGTGAGTTTGATACAGACATGAAAACAAAAACTGCTGCCTGAAGTTAAGAAAGCCATCCTTACTGTGGCTAAGTACACAATGTGGAATTATATAAGCAGACTAAAATGAATGTACTTTAAGCAAGAGACTTGCTCTCTCATTTACACTAATGTCTCGCTCAGGGGTTTTAATATTGGACAAAAATATATCTAAACTCATGCAAGGCCAGTGCTGTATAACTACTGAAATGTAAATGAGAAGCTGTTTATGAGCTAATTATGAAGGAGCACTATAATTCTGTAAGACGTGTTTTACAATGCACTGGGGGGGATAATAAGTCTTTTGTCTGGCATCACTCCTCTCACTACTGCTAGCCTCAAAAATGGAATGCAGTACTGTTGCAAGCAAGGCAACACTGAATACTGTCTTAACAATGAGAATGTTTTATGAGATTTCAACAGCAAATTGAAAGATTCTTGGAAAAGGAAATAAGAAATGATAGTGCAGAACAGAGAGATTTGACTAATAAGAGCACAAACTCATGTATCATGAAGGATGATCTAACTACTCTCCAATGCAACTGTCTCCCTTATGCAAAATCTAATGTATATTGCTTACAAATGGAAATATTTTAATGGACACTTACGTTGCTGAATATTCAAAAAGACCATAATAAGGGTTGAACATCTCCTTGGACAAGAGAAAAAACCACTCTCTGGCCACACCTCCATAGTCAAGTCCTTTTTCTGACTCAAATTCAATCCAGAGCCTGGCTTTTAATACATCAGGTCTCTTCACAGACATGATTCTTCTGTAGGACTCCTCAAAAATATTATTTCTGTGTAGCTTCATCTCAAATCTGTTTGGTATATCAGCCTGTGTGAAAGGAGATTATATGATACTTATTAGTCTCAATGAATAATCTTCAGTGAAATTGCTGACCAGAAGTTAAGAACTAAAGGACCGTTCAGACACCTGAGTGTATCAAGCTTCCTACTATTCTTGTGTTCCAATGCTCTCGAAGTCTAGGGGCTGATAGATTACGGTGAACTAGGTAAGTTCCAGTACTGGGGTTCAGAGATTTCTATGGTATTTGATAAAATAATGAAAACAACAAGAAAAGCAACAAGAACGAAAAAAGGTGAGAAAATTATTGATATTACTATGCTCTATTTAAAGGTCATTTTAGCTTAAAGTGGTAACAAACACACAAGCATTACACAACCCTTTCACTCAGATATCGGTAAAGGCCAGAACCGTTTCACAGTAAGAACACCTATCAGTACCATACATAAAACAGAACTGAATTGCCAAGATGTAAACAAAACAGAACGGGACTGCCAAAATATTTAAGAATTTCTGTCTGAAAAAGAGAGCACTAACATCCATTACAATTTAGCTCAGGGAGATAAATTCAGAAAAGACAGAAGAGAACTGAGTTAAGTATTTGAAGAAAGAAGCAGAAGACTGGATGAACAGGTAAATGTGACTGTTACAGCCAGGTACAGTTTTCCTGATAAAACTGACTCGAAACAAGTGTTTCAGGAGGTTTACTTTTTCCTGACAAAGTGCTTATTGTGTCCAATTACTGGTCAAGCTCAAGGTGCAAATTCAAGAAACTATCAACAAACAGGTAAAGACATTGACAAGTCTCTCTTCATATTAGAGTTGGTGCTGCGAAAACTGCTGTCAATTACAAGTCAGTATTCACATGCAAGCTAATAACTAGTGTTCTCTTAAAGAAGTTATTTTTACAGAACAAGAATGCTAGAAGCTTGTGTCAGATCCAGCAATATTGCAGGCTCTGCTCTGCCAGTTTGTTTCAGCTCTGTCCTTCCAAATCCACTGTTAAAGATGAAGGAGAAATATGAATCCTCAATTCTATTTCCATCCTAAAGGCTTGTAAACTAACAAACCGATTAGTCTCAGTGGCAATGGAATATAGTGAATCACTGCTATTTCCTTCCTGTCTCATCACCTTGACTTTCATATTGGAAAATGCAAGTCCTAAAAATTTGTAAATGTTTTTGTTGAGAAACCTATCAATCAAATTCAAACTTTTCTTCACTTTGCTGGTTTCTACTTAACTCCTTTAAGGAACAGGAACATCCAGGAAAGCTGGCATATTTGTTATAGCATGAAACACCATTCTGTATCTACCCTTGGGATATTCAGTTTTCTCTCCCCAGACATAACATAATTGACTTCAACACAAAGCAGCATGGTTATACTCACAGGTTTCTTTAACTTCTTCCGGAAATAGTCGTATTTCTGTTTGAACTCCCTAGAATATGGAACTGCCTATCAGAGAGAGAATTGTAAATATAGATTATTCCACGTATTTAACAATTTGATATTCCAGTATTATTTAAACAAATAAAAAAACAAATTTGAAGACATGCTATCTAGATATGTATGCCATAAATTCATCTAAAATAACCCAGAGTATGCATGAAGTACAGAACCCAAAATCTTCTATTTCTCAGTTTGTAAGTTGAGTTAAAAGGTATCAAAACTTTTACCCAATTTTTCTGTTTATCAACTACTTACCCTCATTTTTTTTTCTTACTTTAGGAACAGAAAAGAGCAAAAACAATTTATAACACAGAGAAAAAAGGATAAGAATGCAATGCTGCCAACCATGTGTTTCATTAGGAAATAATATGCACGCCATATGATACTTTTTGACTTTTAGAAATGACTGTTGTTATCGAAGAATACAGATTTAAACAGCTGAAAGTACTAAGGATTTTTAGGTGCTACACAAAGACATGAAATTCAAAGAACTTTGAAAACGCCCATAAGAACAAATTAAGGGGCTCCAGGTAAAGCTATGAAATTAACAACTGCCTTCCAAAAAATGCAGGACACATTGTATACCTACGCAGCCCAGTTAACTTGGCACAGGAATGCCCATGACTAGAAATTCTCTTTTCAGCCCCATGTGAACGAATCTAATTCTTAGAGAAGAAGTGATAAAACCACTTTTGTAAATTACTTATAATGAAAATATATGCCTTTATAATGTCTTTAATTCAGAATCTGAAAGCTCTTTAATTCAGAATCTGAAAGCACTTTATAAACTAATTAGCATTCTTCTGAACCAAATACAAGCCACTGTATAATACTTATCTGAAAACTCACTCAATACAGTTGCCTGTGAGTTAGACCACTTTTTAAAGTAAAAGTAACAACAGCAAAACAGAACAATTTTACAACATAAGTTAAAAAGAAAAAAAAAAGAAAAAAAACAAACCAAACCAACAACAACAAAAACCCATAAAGCACTGAATGTTGGTACACAATGAGTGGAGCTGGACATTGGTTGCTGGCATATGTAAACACCCATTATCAAATGCCAGAGGCCTCTGAAATATTTAAGTAGATTTCCAGATGCCAGAAAGGCCTCTCAGGATGATTCCAAGCATGTAGAAATCAAGCTGAATAGAATACAATAGAATAGAACAGAACAGAACAGTTGCAAGGAACCCGCAAAGATCATCCAGTTCAACTGCCTGACCACTTCAGCACTAACCAGAAGTTAAAGCACGTTAATGAGGGCGTTATCCAAATGCCTCTTGAGCACTGGCATGCATGGGGCATCAGCCACCTCGCTAGAAAGCCTGTTTCAGTGTTTGACCACTCTCACGGTGAAGAAATTTTTCCTAATGCCCCATCTGAACCTCCCCTGGCGCAGCTTCGTGCTGTCACCATGCACCCCGTCATCGGTTCCCAGGGAGCAGAGACCGGCACCTGCCTCTGCTTCCCCTCCTCGGGGAGCTGCAGAGAGCAACGAGGTCGCCTCTTGGCCTCCTCTTCTCCAGGCTGGACAACCCACGTGTCCTCAGCCTCTCCTCACAGGACGTGCCTTGAGCCCTGTTACCAGCTTTGTTGCCCTCCTCTGGCTGCTTTCAAGGACCTTAACATCCTTTTTATACTGTGGAGCACAGAGCTGCAAACAATACTCAAAGGTGAGGCTGCACCAATGCTAAATATAGCTGGAGAATCACCCCTTTTGATGAGCTGGCTATGCTGTGTTTCATGCATCCTAAAATGCAGGTTTGCCCTCTTAACTCCAACAAAGGTACTCACAAGCTCTGTCATTCATAGTCCTGAAAGATACTTCTGTTTTAGCACTGTGCTTCTCTTTCTTGCTAACATATTGTACAGGTAAGCAAGGATTTGACACTAAACAAGAAAATTGCCATGTTTGATGTTAATCCATATGCTATTGTCTGACCATCACAGCAGTCAGTATGATGACAGTATTCTTGCAGGCCAGAAAACCACTTGTATCCTGGGCTGCATAAAAAGCAGCGTGGCAAGCAGGTCAAGGGAGGTGATTCTCTCCCTCTACTCTGCTCTTCTGAGACCCCACCTACAGCGCTGTGTTCAGCTCTGGGGCCCCAACATAAGAAGGATGTGGAGCTCTTGGAGCGAGTCCAGAGGAGGCCACGAGGATGCTGAGAGCGCTGGAGCTCCTGTCCTGAAGACAGGCTGAGAGAGCTGGGGTTGTTCAGCCTGAAGAGAAGGCTCTGGGGAGACCATATTGCGGCTTTTCAATATATAAAGGGGGCTTACAAGAAAGATGGAGAAAGACTTTTTACCAGGGCCTGTAGTAACAGGACAAGGGGCAATGGTTTTAATGTGAAAGAGGGTAGATTTAAATTGGATAGACCGAACATATTTTTTTAATATGAGTGTGGTGAGGAAGTGACACAGATTGCTATCACTGGCAGTGTTCAAGGTCAGACCGAACAGAGCTTTGAGCAAACTGACCTAGTGGAAGATGTCCCTGCCCATAACAAGGGAGTTGGACTTGATGAACTTTAAAGTCCCTTCCAACCCCATCCATTCTATGATTCCATGACTATTCAGCCTTCAGATGAAATGGGCATAAAAATATGAATTTAACTAACAAACTGGAATAGACTGGAGAAGCAATACTATGACAGCTGCAAGTCTGGCTCTAACAAACATACCTCTCTAAGATTACTTAATTCTCTTTTTTTTTTTTTTTTTTGGTATGACAACATATGCAACATCAATTTAATTAGGGATTGGAAAGAGGCTTGAAGGAAAAAAAGAAAGGAAAAGGTTTCCTGGCCTTGATAATCATTTTCCAACTAAAACCTTACTTTCCTTTGCTCTATTGTTTCTTCAAGATGAAATATTAGGTCTAGCAAAACAACTAGCTAAACAAATGAAGTGTGATTTCTTGGGAGCAAAAGAATGATTTTGATAATCCACAGGATTGCAAAAGTTACATTTTCTATTCCCTGACGGATGAATCACAAACTGCAAAGCTCTGGTTCAAGTTCAGCTTCTGAGGGAAGCGTGGATTTTTGTGAGACGGAGGGCATGGGATGGTCTTGAAGTAGAATCATGACTGGATGTACGTGAGAGCATGAGGTAGAAATACTTCTATATAATCTTTCTCTTGCAAAAGATGAGACATGAAAAGTTAAAAAAAATCAAATCATTTTACTCTGATGATAATATGACTTTACTACTGCCATTAAAGAATCTTTTGATGTGTTTTCATTGTTTAAATACAATGTGAAATGCAATTTAAGTACTTCTTTGTTTTTGTCATGGCACCAAAAATACTCTTAAAGGCACTAAGAGGAATGCTTAATGGTTATATCACTGCAAAATGGATCTGATCTTGCTTTCTCTTAAAAACAAATAATAATACTATTATTTACTTAATGGGGTCAGGATTCACCCTGATTATCTTGAAACAAAATTCCCCAGTCTCTCTCATTTATGCTTAAGGTTTCTGCGAAAATAAGCAGAAGAATTTGTGTAACATTGTATACTAGTATCTCAAGCATTATGTGCATGATAAATGGGTAAATCAGTCCAAAAGCAATTATGTTCAAACAAGTGTTGTTATTAACCTTATTAATAAACATGAGCAACTGGGATTACTCCATCCAGTAGTTCATCTGCTGTGGCCTGCCTGAGATCCTTGAGCATTCACCCAAAATAAAAAAGTATTCTTGACAGATTTCTTCCTCTTTCCACCTGGAAACATCTTCAGGTTGGAAATCTGACCACTCAAAATACCGTGAAATAGTATAAGGCGGCATAAAAAGGTCAAAGAATCACTCCATATATTTAATATTTTGAAAAACTGATATTAAAGTAAAAATGTACTCAATTTTTCTAAGGTTGATATTCTGAAAACGTAGTTTATATGCAGGAACTTTTATGACTCTTAAATTTGATAGGCCCAGTTACTGCCTTTTTTACATCCAAAATCCACAGAGTAGTCACAACTCTTCGATATCAAGTGGAAACAGTTTTTTATTATCCAGAAAACCAAAATGAACTGTGCAATGTCTCAGCTCAATAGAATTGTCTTGACAGTAATAACATAGATGATGAGTAAATATGAACACTTCTCCTATACACATTCCTAAAACCTTACAATCTAGAATTCAGCACAGAGCACTTGGTCTGAAACTCTGAGATCTTCTGACCAAAGAATCAGAGCAGACACCCTTCACACATAGCTTAATACAAAAATATACTGTTTGAACACAATGGAGGAATAAAATGCAGCATTTAGTGCAGAACGATTCTGGATGTAGGAGGAGAATGGAAAAAATGAGAACTGATGAGCTTCCACATGTTTCAGTGTGAAACACCAGTCAGAGTATTTAGCTATGCAGTTTCAGAATGGATGGAGCTTCACTCAGAAATAACACAGCAATATAAAAGTAAAACCAGCCAAACAAAGCAGTCTCTATCCTTCTGAAGAAAGAGCCCGCTCTTCCTCCACACTGAAACAGAATCTCAGAAGTATTCTGAGATTTACTGTCACAAACTGATTGTTTCCTAGACACTCCAAGGCAGAAGCCAAAATCACATGCTAATGGCTACAAGAAAGGAATCATATTGTAACACAGGAAGAATTCCCTATCTAGGTAGCCATTGCTAGGAAAGAGTCCAAGAACCACCAACTTTAAACCTATTGTCTGACTTGGGAATAGTGTGTACAGCACTCCAGTGACAAATGTTCCAGTGATTCCTAATTAGCACAGTGCTGCTCTGGACCACTGTCAGCTGGCAGAAGGCTGGAAGAGTATCCCGTGCACTCCAGTTTGTGCTGAGCAAAATAGGGTCCACAGAGTGGCATCAGTTTTGGGGCACCTTGTCAGGCTGTCACATGCCAGTAGCTCCCCCTGTCCTTGGAGGCTCACAAAAGCTGGCACCTGAACCTCTCACGTCCCTCAGGAAAAGGCAATCCAAAGCAGAGGTTGGTCCTACTTCCTAGTCTGTTCATCAAGCAATCTGACCTCATCTGGAGAACAGGCATGACCTTGCTTGACAGTAACTCCTGCCTACACTGAATGTACATGAGTCACAGCATTTCATGCAAAAAGAACCATAGCACTACTTACTGGACCAGTAATTGCTGGGTTCTGCAGTCTGGGGTCTTCCCACTGGGTAATTTTATTATCTGTAAATAACAAAAGAAATTATATCATTACTTCTCCATTACCACACTGTGAATTTGTGTTGTTTCTTTTCTTTTTTTCCCCTATAAATGTTCTCCCTACCATTTCCACAACTTAGTATTTCAGGGTTAGAAAAGATTGCATTCACTCATCTCCATCAAAACCCCATCACACTGTTTAGTTGAAAACACTCATTCAAAAATGCAAAACTACTGCATAATCCAGTGTAATTACACTGCTTTTATTTCAACACCCGTAGTAGTAACCATGTTCTATTTGAACATGGTCTTGGATACAACTCATATTAGAAATACACAGATTTCATGCCTGAAAGGTAAAGGAACCCAAAAACTTTGCCAAATGACAGACTAAGTTGACTTATTTGAAATTCTGCGTGAAGAGAGCCAAGGTTTAATAATTTTAAATCAGTCTGAATTTAAATTTGGAGGGGAAGTGATAACATCTCTTTGGGAAAAAAAGAGTCCTAGACACTGATTTTAATGAAAAGATTATAGGATCACTAAGGGAGGCAAAATTATACAGTTATAGTCTAAGACATCATTCAGTTTTGACAAAGCAGATTTTGGCAGTAAGGTAACAGAATTCAGTTCTTTTCATCCACAGTTTTTAAGAGCACCAGCAGCATTATATGGTTATACAGTGAGGTTATACAGGACCATGGTGAAACTCTCCCTGCCTCCAGACAACTGTTTCTCACAAGATTCTGAACACAAGAGAATCACAACAAAATGATGATGTTGCAACAATAAGACAATGCTCCAAAAACCAAACTAAACGCCATCTCCAATGGCTAGGTTTAAATTATCTTTCCTGCACTGGAAGGGTAATAATTATACACCTGTTAGTTACTTGCACTGCTTTGATTTATGAACTGCATATTAAAAGAGTAGCCAGGATTTTAAGTTTTGTAATTGCTCTGTTTGGGAAGAAAAACACTAAGCTTCAAGAAAATTGTTTTTAAGGATACTATGGGTAAAAGCAAATAACCAAACCCACTTATTTTAAAACACAGGTATTTTCCATGCTTCTACAGTTGGAAAAGATCCATAAGTTTTGAGCATACCAAGTTAATTTTAAAATGCACTAGATTTTGAAAGCTGACATTCATTAAACGTTACTAAAGAAAATTCAAAAAGATCACAAGCACATTTCAAGAAGTTTGATCTATCAGTTAATTTATTATTAAACTACTGTTTTATTTTCCTTTATACATTAAGTCTATTTACTGCTCAAGGCAATTATGGAGGAAGGCTGTTAGATTCACAGCTCCAAAAACAACATGTAATCCACAGACCATAACCTGCCATGAAGGCGTGACTCCTGAGCTGGCCATTTTCATCTTGCTTCAACCTGTTCAGTCAAATTACCTTCTACAATGTTTACTGTTTTTATACCAATTCATTTCTTATGCCTACTTGAAACTGACAGCCACGAATTATGGTAGTAATTTTCTATGAAATCAAAGATAGAACTGGAAATGACTTACAGAGTTTGTCAATTCTCTCTTACTACCCTAGCACATGTTTAAGAGCACATGCTGTTACTGATAAATCTTTGTCTAAGCTGTTTTTCAGAATATTACAGTGATAGGGACTTCATATTACAAACACTGTTCCAGGGCTTATAAGCCCTTACAATAAAAAGAGCCTAACCTGAACCACTCTACCTGGAATTGTAGCTCAAGATTCCCTGTCTTATCCAAACTGGATGTGGATATCAAATTAAGTCCTTTTACAGCACATTTTTGAAAATCTATCATCTCTCTTGAGTCTTCACACAAATACAATATTCTCTCTTTCCTCACACACCTAGGGCTTTTGAGGATTCCCTCTGCTCCTCTGGTCCCTTTCTAAATGGTCCACTATTTTATTGAAGTTTGGGACACTATGCTAGATGCAATATTATTATAGCTGAGACATCACCATTGCTGATGAGATTAGGAGGATTATTTAAGATACTCCTGTTGATACATCACAGGATGAACTAACTCATGTTCAGTTGATATTTTTCATGCCCTTTTCAACAAAAATTCTGCTAATTATTCCTATTCTGAGTAGTAACTTGCAATTGTTATAAAACAGCATCTCCACACCGCACCTGCAACTCATCAGAATCACTCTGATTTCTAATCCTGTTCCAGTGAGCTCCTCTCACCTCTCCTATGTTGGTGTGGTCTGCTGATCTAATGAGTACATTCCCTCTAATTCATTGTTCAATATATTGAAGAATGGAGGATTCAAGACAGACTTGAGGGGAACCCATTTAATATCCATTCCTCAGTCAGTGAACCACTGATAACTATTCTGAGCATGGTTGGAAAGCCTTTGTGTTTTTCTTCACGATACCTTCCAACAGGCAAAATATTTTCCTATAAGGCTCCAAGGAAATGATGCAGAAGTTTATGCATGCTACAGTGAATAGAGAATACTATTTTATTCATGGATGGTAAAAAATGTTGACTCAGCTGGCTAAAGAACAATCACAGAAAACTAGAGTTTGGTTGTTTTTTTTGTTTTTTGTTTTTTTAAAGAATTTACTACTGGACAAATTAGAACTGTTTACACTTAAAATCTGAAAAGTATCATATTTTCACACTACTCTGTTAGAAGTAATACCTAAATTATTTTACCCATATTTTGCTTTCTTAGTTTGTGGCATGCTTCATATCAGTTTGTATGGCTCCACAAGAGGCAGCTTCCGTGCAGGCTGCATTGGACTTTTTAAAAGTTTTTCTCAGGGACGAGAAAAACGTTTAACAAAACAGCACAACAGTACTGGATAATTACACATAAGAATTACAAAACATATCCGCAGAGCCATGCCATTAATAGTAGCTGAATCAGTTAACACTTTCAACATGTATATTGTATTCTAATAGTGAAAGAGTCCATTTGTTGCGTCAACTAATCACTTTAGCAGAGAATGACTAAAATGATGGCCAGTTTATCATAGTAATGGACTATTGAGACTTGCATGTTTAGAGGAAGCACAGCTGATCATACCCATGGCTGATTTCAGCAGATGTTCTCAAGTTAGTCATGGAACAATTAAGAGCCAGCAGGCTCTGTCATAAACCTATCATTATGGTCAAATGTCGTTGCACTTCCTTACCAATGCTGTGCAAACAAATGCTACTAATTGAGATTGTTCAAGCCAAATGACTAAATGCTGAATGCTGTTTGCAGTCATTCACTAAACAATGAGCACGATGTTATTACAATGGAGCTGCAACATGTCCACTGTAATACCACTGGCATCACCTCTGCTTCTAGAGTCCCCTGGTTATTATAGTAGTATGGTACCCACAATGAGACAAAAAGGATATTTGCTGGAAGCAAGTAACATTATCCAAAAAAAAAAAAAAAACCCCACAACCTTTTATAAAATCTGCTATTTAAAAATCTAAAAAAAAAAATTCAGATCAAAAGAAGGAATAGAGAGAGAGAGAGATTTGAGATGCAAATAAATTTATTTTTATAAAAAATTTAAATTCTTTGGGGGAATGTATACCTTCAACACTCCAATTACTTTTAGAGACTGAAAAATTAAACCTTTTCAAAGCTAGGGAGGTTCAACAATTATACAGATAATTTAAAAATGACAGTTTTATTCTGTGACTCTTCAGTGGCAGCAGTTTACCATAATTTGCCAGATTTAAGTTTCCAGATATTTATTGGCAGAAACAATAATAGAAGATATAAAGAATAATTCTGTACTAATGTTTGAAAGAGGCCAATCTTGTTCTTGATGAGTGTACTATTTGTTTTTTTTAAAAACTATGTACGCAATTTTGAAACACACATTAGAGACAGTGTTTTAATAATGATTTAATAATGTAATATAGATATATAACTACAGATATGCATAGGATTTAATGTTACTTATACTGAAGGAAAGACAATACTGTCAAATATGCATAATAGTTTAAGATTTTAATTCTCTAAGTCTTGTGTAGCAAATATACCTACTTCCAATTGTTTTGTGAATTATCTATTTTTGTGAAGCTTATACTGTCAGTAGAAATTCCTCATTAGAAAGTCCAGCTTAAGTCTTTAAAAAAA
>VXAL01017619.1:344138-359407 GCA_013399475.1 Chauna torquata
GGGGGGAGGAAAAGTAAAAAAAACCCTTTCTGGGCTGCTTTCTTTTCAAACAACAACAAAAAATAACACAGTAGTTCTGAGATGCTGTAATAAGACAAATCTACAATGAAACATCACTTACACTAGAACTTCACTAACAGAACTGAATAGATATTAATGGGCTGGGTGCAATATAACATGCTATAAATAGGAAATAAGATCAGAATCAGCGCTGCCACAAGACCTTCTCAAGGGAAAGGAAAGAGTATTATCAGTGCTAATTTCTCCACTGCCTATATGTGGAGTCGTGGCTATATGATCTTTTCTCATCTTATTTTCTATTCCTAGTGTATATTTTAATTTATTAAAGTGCAAATAAGCCATGGGATCATCAACAACAACAACAAAGAATCCAAAATATCAACAAGAACAAAAGAAACCACAAAGAAGAAATGTTAATGCTTCACAAGTCAGAGAGGGACAAAGCTTGATGAGCCAATTAAAAGCAAGCTTTCAGTGAATATACAGTACCGTATGAGGGCACTAAGTCTCTGGTATCAATGTCTCCACATATCAACACCTGGCTTCCTAAATGAAGAGTAAAATTATAAAGCTTTCACTTCAATATTTATTACCTCCCTTTGTCTAATTGCTGCAGTACCTGAGTGCTTACTTACTATGATCTATATAAAATGTTCTTCCGTCCAAATGTATTCTTTCCTCCCAGCCAGGCTGGAATTGGGAAATAAAAAAACAGAGAAAATAAGTGAAATACTACCACTCTCATACAGCATGAAGCAATACATTATCCATGCCTATTTAAATTGTCTGAAAGGTGTTTGTCAGGTAGAAAACACAAAAACAGATGCATTATGCCAAGGTCAAAAATCTAGCAAGATTCAAAGAACTGTCTGTTTATCCAGGTGACTGTATCCCAAATAGTATTTTTTTAAAGCTTTGAAGTGGAAACTTCTTGCATCAGGGTTTACACCTGTTTCCTACTATGAGTAAACGATCACAAAGAATAGATTGTCCGTGATCTGTTAGGTTTGAGTGTTTCTGTTTCTACTTCTGAAACACCTGTGGGTTATTTACTGTAAATATATAAGCTAATAGATTGGGATAACAATGCCTAACCTAGCCCTCACACCGGGAAGAGACTGTTTATCATGGAGTGTAGCAATAGGATAAGGGGCTATGGTTTTAAACTAAAAGAGAGTAGGTTTAGATTAGACATTAGGAAGAAATTCTTCACTATGCGGGTGGTGAGGCCCTGGCACAGGCTACCCAGAGAAGCTGTGGGTGCCCCATCCCTGACAGTGCTCAAGGCCAGGCTGGATGGGGCTTTGGGCAGCCTGGTCTAGTGGGAGGTGTCCCTGCCCATGGCAGGAGGCTGGAAGTGGATGATCTTTAAAGTACCTTCCAGCTCAAACCATTCTATGGTTCTGTGATTCTTCTCTGAGTCAAAAAACGGCTTGTTTAATTGAATTTACATCTGTTACTAATTATACATTTCCACTAATGGAATCAGGCTACCCTGATTTCATAGCACATTTTACTTCTTGCAATTATAACAGGCTAAATTACTCCCATTCAGTGCCGCCTATCTATGCAACTTATCTGTGGACACTAACGCATGCTCAATGTATTTGAAAAATTACAAAAGAACAGCTACTTTCACAACCGTTTTCTTAAAGAAAAATCACATTACTGCTGTGTTGTAATCAGAAAATTCATCGTAATAAATATGTTCAACTGAACATAGTTTTTGATCTAATCAGTGTTTTGAGATACTGGGCCTGACAATTTGCCTAGCTTGATGTAAATACAAGGCAAAACTTCTTGCTAATCAAGACCAGGGCAGGGAGATTTTAGGATGTTTTAGAGGAGGATGTCTGATCATAGGTGGCAACAGACTATTGCCTCAAATGAAAGGCAGAATTTGTTACCAGTTGCCCAAAAGTAGCACTCATTCTGGTCCACTGACAGAGCGGTTCTTCTAAGTAAATTGCAACCTAGTTCAATGAAAACCAGTAGGATCAAAGACTCATTAATCAATCTGTTTAAAACTAAGATAATTTAACCTGCCATGTCCTGTACAGTGGAACAGTCACCTTTTCTACTGGCACAGCTGTCTGCAGACATCATGTCCATAATACATGCTGAGACTGCTAGTGACTAGCGGCTTGCTGTCACTAAGGTTTCCAGTGTTGTAAATACAATTTCAATGACAATTTCTCAAAAGCATGTTTACTATATATAGGGCAATGAGTTGAATTAACACTGTGCTGTAACAATCAGCACCTTAGAAAAAGTGTCAGCTTTCATATTATCCTCTGACATGAAGGATACAGCTGTTTAAAAACAGAGCAAAGCTCTGTATTTGATGTGTGTAAATCAGTATTACATATAGATTATAAATATGACAAAACTTTTGAGGTTAACACAGTGATTTTCTCTGCAGAATATGGAAGTTTCTTTCAAAAACAAAATTTCTTTAGATTTCTGAATGCCAGTATACACTGGTACAATAACAAAGTTTACTTTGAGCAATCTGCTTTTTTTCTAAAGCAGCAGTTAATTAGCTAAAATCACGCAGAGGTAAAACCAAGGCAAGTTTCTTCAAAGCTCAAAGCTTCAGATAAGCAAAGAAATGTTCAATCACTTCAGAAATACTATGGGCTGGCTTCAAAGAGCCTGACTGATTCACAGATAACAATAAAGTTTTTGGCATTATATACAACTATTGCTTTAATATCTCCATAAAAGCAATGAGAGCAACGCATGTGTCTACATACAATGTATGACTGCACTAATAGATCAGTTCTTATAAGATAGCAGATATATACACAAAAACATATACATTGTCACTTACAGGAAGAGGGCCCAAATCATTAGGATTCAAAGAAGCTTTTGATCTCAAATGCACTGGAAATTTCAGTCGTGGATCTTCCTGTAACAGATATATGGAACTGTAAATCCAACAGATCAAGTTAGATCTACATACTAAGTCAAACATGGAATTATCCAGAAAAGAAATCTTCCTACAATAAAAGTATTATTTAATTTTTTTTTGAGAATAAAATGCAAAACCAAAACAAAAGCGACAGAACATTTCATATTTGGATGTGTCACATACTTTATTAGGATTCATAAATTGCAATGATTTTTTTAAATGTTAAGAGGTAGTTAGGGTAAGACCTTGACTCCTTTAAGTGTGTTATTTCCAGAGATAGCCTTAAATGCATGCAAGCATTCTCCTAGGTGGCATTTAGATTCATATGCACATTTTGGCTCTTAAAGAGAAATAAGCCATCCTATCACAAAAAGGCTGGGAAATGATGCAAATGAGCTTATTACATTCTTATTAATGCAGAGATACCACATTAATGAACAAATGAAGTAAAAAGAGGCAAGTAAAATAGGCCACAGAAGATTGATCTGCAATGGTCTGTCAAGTATAAAAAGGTCAAACACAAAATGCAAAACACTATTGCATGGTACATGATATATAAATCCACCAAAATCTATTTTCAGTGGATAAGTACAATAAGTTTCCTTTCTCCGAGTGCAGCAGTGGCACCACTATAGTCATGACATGAAATCAGCTACTTAAGACTATCGCTATTGTGCATCACTGCATGCAGGATTCAGTCAGATTCCTACATCAGTTTTATGAAATGCTAGGCTGACAAATCCCTCACATAGAACTCGAACCTTAAAGATGAGACAAATACCACAGTAAAATAGAGGGCATATATGCAGGAAAACAGAGCGGTCAAGATGAAAACATTTAAACGATGGCAACTGATTTAAAATTCATTATCTAGAATTCTCCTTACCCATGTAGTAGTTTTAGTATTATGATCAATGAAGAAGGGCCTGCCATTGGGTGCTATTCGCATCTCCCAGCCAGGAGGAAGGAAGCTTTGTGCAACTTTGTGTTGTGGTTTAGGAGAGTTGTAGGGTGAGGGCTGTGGAGACTGTGGATTGGAAAGGGTGTCCTTCACTGCTCTGCGCACAGGGGAGTCCTTGATACCCTGAAGAAAATGAAAGATATAAAGATTTACAAAACGTCACTTAATACAAGAAACTGAGTAAAACTGGGTATCACAGCAAACAGTTTTTGATTCCAGATGTAATTCATACTAGAATTAAGTGCTAGGATTGATTTCCTAGAACTTAGCTAAATTCTTAGCAATTAGCTACTTCTTGTAACTTACTAAGCTTTTTGTTTTGAAGGACACAGTGTTTTATCATTTCTCTTTGCAATGATAATGTCCACGGTATTTACATTTGATCATATATTTTACTGAAGCTGCCCTGTATGTGTCAATGTTTCATTTTATGAAGGAAAAAATACAAACATTGCTTTGTGCTTCGTGGTGCAATATATCTCATATTTAAATAGGAAAGTATCCTAGATGTGAGGTGACATTATCCACTTTTTAACGGACCTCTCAACTACAACTTCAGACAAAACATTTAAACACTACCTTAAAACAAGTTTCTGAAATAAATGGAGGTCTAGACTCCTTGTATCAGTTTGAAATTATAGACTGTCGACAATTTGTCCAGGGTAAAAGGGGACAGAAGTAAGAAAGAGATGGTGAGAAAGGACAAATATGGTGCCACACTTTCAGTTTGAAGAAGAAATTTTTAACAACTTACTCTCCTCAACACAGCCATGTTCAATTGATTAAGGAGGTTTAATCATACTTTCAGAAGTAAAACACACAACATCTTTGATTGCATAGGAAGCCATGTAAGCTATTCTTCCGATATGTTGCAGTGAACAACATGCAATGGTATTCTGAATTATTGGTAAAGATACTTAAATTAAATACCCTTTTGAAAGACAAGGAATACGAAATTCAATCAGTATTTTAATTCCAAGGTTTTCCAAACTCAATTACACATATTATTTTCAAAGTTATCACCATCAAAATAAATGTTTCAACCAAAAAAATATTTCTGATTTTATACAACTGTAGCACTTGAAAGGAGTCACAACAACCCATGTTTCAGAAATGCACAGATTAGGTTTTAGCTGACCAAATCATCCTATATGAGACTATTCATTCATAGCTTTCAATGATCATAAAAGTTAAGGAATACTACCGTACAATATAAAGATCCAGATGGAAAACCACAAAAGAAAACAGCAATGTATTACGACAAAATTAACAATAGGGAAAAGTGGCTGTGTTACATAACTAACAAGGAAATAAGAAGTTATAAAGACAATAAAAAGAGAAGTCAAACATAAGTGATCTCTGTTGATAACGCTGTTTCTCTCACCTCAAGTGGCGCAGATAAAGTTACTGTGGGTGAACTGAGGCTGCGAGGCCGTCTGATCTGGGGTTCACTTAAATGGTTGTTGCTGTTTCCTGCTGACCCAACCATGCCATCTTCTGCAAGCTATATCAGATGCAAAACCAAGTTAGCTAGCTTTCAGGATCACAGTTCATCCAGAGTTAGGACATTTAAAAAACGATACCAATATTTAGTATGATTATTATGAAATACTAAGTATACTATTTTAAAGATCAAGTACATTATTTAATTTTAATTCCATTGGAAGGGCAAATAATATATAGCATTATTAATCGAGCAACCAAACTTTCAAATTCAATCTTAAGAATGCAGTTGCCTATATTTATTAGTACTGTGTACCTCTCTGTAAATTTCTTCCATTGTAGCAGTCAACTTAATCTGTACCTTAATACAGTTAAGAGAAGTAACAAAAAAAAATCCCAATCATTGCAATTTTTAATGATTATCCTGAGTTGTCATGACAATGCTAGGAATTTTTAAAAAAATTTCAGAGTTCTGAAGAGCTGCTTCAACTGAAACTATACTCCATACACACTAAGTGTGTGCAATCTAAATTGAGCAACATAACAGATCCTCATACCTGCATAATGGGCCGTGTCCATGTTGTGGTTCGGTTGTTATGATTGACATAATAAGTACGGCCCTTTGCATCCTTTCTTTCTTCCCAGCCTGAAGGTAAGCCTGGTGTAGTATGTACATAGGCCACTGAAGGCTGTTCAAGCAAGAAATTACAGTATTGTTATTTTTTAATCGCTAAAAAAAAAAAACCATGTCTGTTCCTAAAAAACAACAAACGTATAGAAAAATATGGCCTCAGATTTTATCTAATATAAGCTCTTCTTCACACCCCTTTGAGTGGAATCATCTTTTCTCACAAAAGATCTTTTGATTCACTTCTGCGCAGATTCAGGTATCTTGTTCCAAAATGTTTATATGCCCTTAAACTTTTTAATTTGTACGTTATGCATAATGATAAAAAGGAATTTTGCTTTTTAATGATTCTTCCTTAAAAAGGTTGAAAATTCCCTTTATATTAGTATGGATAAGTAAGAATTGAAGTGATCATGCTGTCTACTCAAGATCTCTCAAGTTTTGATCTTGTCTCTACCACAGGGTGTTTTGAGTCAGTTGCAGAAAACTATTATGGGTTTAGAAACTGAAGTCCAAACATTTTGTTAATTACAAATGTTGCATTCAGGGTTAGGTGTCCTGAAGACACAGGATACACCCTAAAACTGAGTCCAAACTTGAGTGAAAAGATGTTGTTATTTACAATTAAAAAGTTGCACCACAAATACATTGTTGTAAAGAAAACATATAGATGATGGGGCCAAAGGCACCAATTGTCATTAAACAAGTTATGTCACTACTTAACACAATAATTATGCTAAAAGAGAAGTTGTCTTTTGTGCTTTCTGTGAGGTACAAAATATTCAACGACTACAACAATTGGACATTTGTTTCTGGGACATACAGAGGAAAAAATACTGTGCAACACAAACAGCAAAGCCTCTTGGGGAAAAACATCCTAGAGAGAATTTCTAATCCTGAGCCTGTGTGCATCTGAATACATATTTAAGAAGGGAAAGATGCCCACGGAGTTACATTATAATTTGTGGACCACAGACTCTTCATCTACATGTTTAAGCTTAGTCACTTTCCAGTTTGGGACTCCTTTTCTCTTAAGACATCGCTTGCTTGTATAGTGGATAAAGAAAAGCTATCCTGGCTGTCAGTGAAGCAAAGAAGAAAATCAGGATACGTAGAGTAGGTGTTTTTCTGATAATAACTGATGTAAATACTAAGAGCTAGAGATACAGGAATTTCTGACATTCACAGTAGATAGAAATAAACTGCTAAATTCTGCAGGACAGTATTCTTGCTCTCTAATGAAGCTCATTCTATTAACAATCGCATCAAGGACTTGTCAGGTGCAAGGTGCTTTTCAATATCTATGCCCAGATATTTGGTTCAAAATGTACTTAGTTTAATTAATAGATTAATCACATTTAAATATACAGCCATATTTTAATTATCAGGAGTCTCCAATGCCAGAGGTTGCTTCACTTTTTCAACATAGCTGCCTTAATGGCAGAAGAATGGTGAAATCTAAATGTCTTCATCACATGACAGAATAAAAAAGTGTTTGAATTTCACTGTCTTATCAATTTGTGCATGCTTTATTTCATCATCAGTAACATCAATCCCTTTAGAAACAGGTAGCTTTATAGTGCTAAGAAAAAAACTAAAGCTCCTTCATCCCACAGTCTGCTTTTATCATGGCTTTCCTTGTACAGGCTGATGTAATGGACATGGCATTTTTCTTACGGATATAAAATGTGGTATTAATTGGTCCTTACAGAACTTCAGGTATAGATGCTGACAGGTAGAGCTGTAAAGCAGCACAGCAGAGGGAAAGACAGAACTTGTACTTTAAATGATAAACTTATTGTTTGTTGCACCTGAACATTAAGTTTTCTGTAACGTTGCAAGTTCCTGAGCTGATGTAATAGTCAATGCCAGTGTTCATCTGGGGAAGAAATGGTTCTGACATCTGAGCCAGAAGAAGGACTTCTACCAACGTCCAAGCTGCAGAAAGCAGCTGCGCCTGCCGCCCCTTCCACTCCCAACAATCTCCTGCTTACAGGAAGGTACATGAACTATTTTTAGACTGCTTGGAACAGAGGAGACATTTTCACAAGACCTATCCTGAAAGAAGCAGGATGCTGTATTTAAAAACACGGTCAAAAGAAAGACTGACTGTAAACCCAATGTCTGGTAACAGTTACTGGATGTAACAGTGGAAGGAGGTTAAGAAACACATGCATACTATGATCTGTCCTTTGCTTTAAAGGTCAAATCCAATGCTCACTCACCCAATTCACCTTACAAAGGGCTACATATTTAAGGCAACTGTCTACTGCAGAAGTCTGAGATTTAGTCTAGTTTGTCTATCTATTTCAGACAAAACTATTCTTTACATTAAAAAAAAAAAAAAACACAAAAAAAACCCCACCACCTTTTTGCAGTGATCAGCCCCAAAATGGAAAGAATTCTGAGCTACAGTCATGTTTTCATTCTGTCCTGTCACAGAAAATGTGTTATCATGTGTCAAACATGAAGGTGCATCATTTTCACTTCCACAATTTCAGGGCATCTCATGGAGATGATGTGCTGCTGTGCTAGATAAAGGAGAAACAGAGCATGCAGACTGAACTTTTGTGTAGAACAAGAACTTCTGTTGTCGCTTCAGGTGCAGTCTGCTCATTTTATTAATAACAGCAGTTGCTTTAACTACTGAGAGATGACAACTTCAAATCTGGAAGTCAATACAAATTCAGCACTACTCAGTACCAGTGTGATTTTACCACTGATCCCAGTACTTTTATTAGTAGTATAAAATAATTGTTCAGAAGAGTTCATCATGAGCACACAAACTCCAAAAAGAGATGTAGTATGTCTCAGCCTCACAGCAAGAGAATGAGTAAGTCAATGAGGTAGGGGTAGATACACTTTTGTCTGTTTTGGTTTTGGTTTTGTCTTTTCTACTTTTCTACTTTTCTTTCATCCAAAGTCTTTTGGAGCATGAGTTAAATCACTGTATACATACACATCTGTCTTTGTCTATCACAGTAATGATATCCACAATTTAAGGTAAGCAAAGGTGACTCTATTGTGGGCTTTTTGAGTATTCTGCCCACGCTTGAGATTACCATCTGAAACACAGCTTCTGTCTCAGAGCTGATTCATATACAAGGAACCTAAGTGCAGGCAGAAAGAGTTCAGCTCTACGGGCAAATGACTTTGGCAAAGTTACTGAAGACTCAGTCCTGCAAAGTATTAACACGTACACGGCTTTGAGCTCTTCAGTTCTCACTGGGTGAATGCAAATTTAATTTTGTGAACACTTTTAGAAGACACTCAAAAGGTAAAGCAGCTGAGGAGGAAAACAGACCAGGTTAAAACAAACAACCATTAAAGAAGAGGTCTTAAAAATACTGAGCTCTCTTGCAGAAAAAAAAAGGATGTTGGAATAAGAGTCAGTGCACATTATTAAGAGATGGAAGATGTTTAAAGAAGACTCTTCAAACTTTTTTGGTATGATCTTTAAATAAAACCAAGGGAAGAATCAGCCTTGGAGATTACCAAATACCTCCACATAAATTAGAAACTGATTGCTAAGCTTTCTAGTTTTAGAAAGGAGTCTTCCTGATAAAGTGACAACTGCACTGATGACCATTAGTTTGATGGAAAAATTGCTAAGTATTTTTGACATAAAAATTTCTACTCCTTCTAATTAAACTAAAAATCCAACGCATGATGAGAAAGTGTTATTCCTACCTTACCATACACTACTGCCCTGAACATTTAAAGAAACATTCAGATTGATGTCCTGGGAATTCAGGATACCTTCTTCCTCTTGCTCTTACCTGTCATGGCTATCTATAATATTGGATACTTAAAAAAATTTTAAATAGTATTGTGCTGTATAGCTTGATAACATTTATTTTTATTCTATGGCCATATACTTTGGATATTCAATTTATTTTAAACCTGAAGCAGTCACTATCAAATTATATACAGAAGTACTGTTTAAGAAATATATGGGGAAAGTGGTGAACTAGAAAATTGTAATGAAGTTGAATTAGCAAGACGCATTAACTCAGTGTTAAAAGCCAGGTGTTTCTTTGGCCACAAAGCAGTAAAAGGAAGAGGAATAAATGCTTAAAGGGACTGAAATTAAAAGTCATGAGAAATATCACAAATAGATTTTTAATTGTGTTGAATTTATATTCATTTAAAGGAAAACCTTATTCTGCCAGATTAAAAAAGAAAGTCACTAGCAACTGCATTATTATGATAGATGCAACATTAATCTGTACAACTGATAGCTAAGTACAATTCCAGTTTTTCAGTTCAATACAGAATCACAGAATGGTTAAGTTTGGAAGGGACCTCTGGAGGTCATCTGATCCAACTCCGCTGCTCAAGCATGGACACCTCAAGCAGGCTGCCCAGGACCACGTCCAGGCAGCTTTTGAAGATCTCCAACACCTGTTATCTGTTCATTAATACTTTACATTCCAGAAGAGTTTCACTGTTTTTTCCTTATTGTACTTAGATTCTTCAGTGTAAGTATTCTGCATCTTATTAAAAAATTTATTTTCTTTTCTTAAACTATATACCATTCATATTTTAAGTTACTATGCAGGTTTGTAAGACCATAGCAAGTATTAAGCCACAACTAACACTACTTGGATAACTACCTCTCTCTGTCTCCAGGTTTTTAGCTTTATTCACCATGCTAACCACAAAGCAAGCGAAGAAATTACTCTTTCAATGTCCTAATAAACAGTGGTTTGTGTTGTATGATCATTCTATTTAAAAATATTAATACAGTGGAAAACTACTACCTAGAGATCAAAGATGTGAATGACACTGCACAGTACGAATTGGTAACTCTTAGGCCCCTGAAGGCTCCTATTGAAACTCATAATACATTTTTTTTCTACACTCTACATTCGTTGCTCCAGCAAAGTAATTTACTGTAATTCTTGTTCTTGCTTCATATTTTTAAGACCTCTTACCCAGGACTCTTGCTTAAGTCAATATATTTGGCTTTTTAACAGAAGAGCATAGTTGACACAATGAGCTGGAGAACTGTCTAGATGATCAAGAAAGGAAGTTAGTAAAGATAATCAATGGATTAGAAAGTTGATGTAGTACATTGGGAAATAGGAAACAAAGGAAAACAGATGAGGAAACTAAGTAACACCCATTGAAACAAACTATGAGACTGATTTATTCATTTCCTGAGTAGTCAAGTGCTGGAAAGACTGCTATTTTTCCACTTGTCTTAGTTCACAGAGCTGATGGGCAATGGTAAGGAGACTAGCTTTCCCAAGACTGTTCTAATGGTTTCCAGACCATTAGTTAGTGATCACTAAGGTTACAGCAAGTGGTCTGAATACAGCCCACAGACCATGTTTCCGTTAAAAATTAGACAATTAAGGTAACATAGTCTGGGTTGTAACAACACGCATTCTATTCACTGTATGATGGCATGCTGCAAATGATCAACTTGGACTTACTAGGTGCTGTGAGGATACAGAAACACTAGAAAGGTGCTCTAGCTATGCCACCTGTTCCCTTTCTCTTTAACACTCTATCAAAATAAATCCAGCTGTCAGCAGCCTTTCTCCTTATCAGTCATCGTGGGTTAATGGAAACCATAATGCAATTTAATTTAGAATTATTTTAGAATTATTGCAAAACAGACAGTCTGCCCTTCAATCTCCTTTCCATATGTTAGGTACCAGCATCAAAGATATTCTACCATGTAGAATAGAAACTTAGGAGATTTTTTAAGAGTCTTTTACCCAAAAACTGAAGGCTTTTTAACAACTGCCTTCAATAAATAGCAGGGGGAAAACAGCCTCTATGGTTAAAGACAAAATGTCATGAGAATGGAGATGCTGGGACATGTGATGCATTAACTGATGTTTTGCTCAGCCTATTTTTTACAATGTACCTTTCACAGAGGAATGGGGTAAAGGTTCTTCAGGACTTAGAAATTCAAAGAAATAAATCCTGAAAAGCACAGTGGTTGATAACCACTGATATATTTACCCAAACCTGCAATTTATCAACAAACATCAACACCTACTTCATTACAGACACTCAAGTAACAAATTTACTCATTTTCTTTAACTGACCTAAGTAAAAAGATCGCTATGCTGCATCTAGGGCAGATGTAACATTTTAAAGTGTTATAAATCACTATTTAGCATATTGATTTCTTATGAGCTATCTAAATACTTAGACTTGGACCCACAGCGGGACAAAGACAGGTACTCATACTTAGTTGAGTATGAATATCCCCTTTAATAGCCTCCTCAGGCCCCAGAGCTTGCTACGACAATTTGCTATCCAAATTAATGCAGACTGTTTCCTACCTCAGCCACCCTCAAAAAAAGACCTGAGGCCATGCCTTATTTCTGGGACACAGGGCTGGGCCTTGATGGCAATAGCAACTCTCACCCGAAATAACACTAATTCGAGCAACCATGCAGGATAACACCAAAGTTCTGTTTAACTGCTGTTCCTTAAAGGGCTCAACTTCCTAAGTAGAGTGCACTGGTCATCAGGCTAGAAAGCCAAGCACAGTATCACTCCCTAGCCAGTGCAATGCAGCTGCCCTTCTCATTGCAAGACAGATTAGAGAGGAAAGACAGCCCTGCACTGAGACTATTCCAGAAAGACCCACATTTCAATCATCTTGTAAGTAGGAGGGCACAGAACTCAATTCTTGTTGCTCTTAAGTAACTCCAGTAAACCAGTTACAGAAAGGGGCATCACCACTGCTTCTTAAGACGCCACAGCATCTTATTTTCACATAGTCCATGCTTGTGCTTCTGTGTTAGGAATGCTCCCAGCATGCCTGCAGAAATCTACTCCTTTGGGGACTGAGGGTAAAGAATGCCTAATTTGTGGGTCCCAACCCAATGAGGGGCTTTACAGGAATTCTGAAAGCAAAACTGAAGTGCCCTGGAAACTAATGTTGACAAATTCAATGTCTACATATTTTATGTAACTAAAGCACAAAGAGAATGGGAATCTTCGAAGATCATGCTTCTGGACTTAAATGCATGGACTTCTATTTAAGTCCTGAGCAGTCTGTGGATTTGGGTTTCATAGTATAAATGCACACTGAATGAAAACAAAGTGGGAGGAAGGGTAGCATTAGTAAGTCGCAATAAATTTATGTAAAAAATTTATGATATAGTCCTATTAATTACCAGTCAGTGAAGTTTGATCTCAGCTAATAGCAGAAAATACTAATATTTTGTTCTAAAAAGTATAATCAACACAAGATCATCTGCCAACAGAAGACCTTCTTTACATTACAATTCAATATAGCGTACATTTTAACTAATGATGATCAAGTCAAGTAGGTTTTGCAAGGACGCTAAAAAAAATTTGCTATTCGCAGGAACAAAATACAAGTATGCTCCTCTGATTCTGAAATTCAAAAAACAGTAAATACATACAGTATTACAGAATGATGTATCAACAGCCAAATTAAGATCTGACGTTACTACATACAAATAGGAAACCAAAGTGTGAAATTACATTTCTTTCCCTGAAGCAAGTTATCTAGCAGAGCAAATATTCATGAAAGCCAATTATTACAGTCACTACAAAATGATTTCTATGAAATAACTTGCTTCAGACTGACATTTAATCAGGTGGAAAATGAAAACTGGCAGTAAATAAGACCATTAAGAGCTATAATGATATATCATTGTACCTCCACAGTTCTCAAATAAAGATCAACTTTAAGAATAAAAATGAATGAGTCTAAGGGACAGCAAATGAAGACAGAAGCACATTAAAAACAAAGATACATGCATACTGATTTGATGTCTCTAATCTTTGATTATTTCAGCATCAGTTATTAAAGAATTAGGCATTGTATCTCTCCTTTTTTTTTTTTTTTTTAGAAATTTATAATATTTTCTTAGTAAATAGCTTTGTTAATACTCTGGCATATCCTCATATTAAAAAAGTCTTGAACAGAGTGAAATTGCAGCATTATTTGAGAAAAATCTGAAACAAAAAATATATATATAACAATTGATTCAGTGGCTGTATTTCATTTAAACACACTGCTGCTCTGTGAAAAAATGTTCATTATTGTACAAGACCTAAATCTACCCATGTTTTATTTACAGATAGTTTGATAAAGAGTATTATTACCGTTGGTTCCTCACCACCTGTGACAGTTGAAGAACGTGCTCTCCTAGATGGGCCACTCTGCTGTTAAATGATAATTAATGTTACAGATAAGTATACTTAGTGATGAAGGTCACAAATTACTCTAACATCTTTAGGAAAAAGGAATCATCCACACTCTCAAATTTACTAGAAGAGAGCAATTAGATTGAAATAATGTTTAAGATAATAGCGAAAAAAAAAATGAAGCCATCAATCACTGATAACCAAGTCAGAATCTCATACAAAAAACACCAGGTGAACTAATTTCAAGAGTTCTGCTATCCAATTCTGTATGTTCAGTATTGCTAATGATAATATTAAGACCGCTTACTCTAAGTGTAACATGATTAATTTTCCCCTTTTTTGGGATACAAATTTTTTATGTTCCACCCATAAACATGGTATTTAAAAACAAAATGGGTACATTCTGGTCATCAATGAGTGCACAGAAAAAGTCAGAGCAAAAATATGAAACTGGTGCTTCAAATTTTCAGTAAGGATTAATACAGTCAAGAACAGCACTTTACTTAGAAAGAAAGTATAGATTTAGTTGCTAGAAGATAAATTATCATTAGTTCAGTAATGATTAAGGTCTGGAAACATCCTTTTCACACAGCAATGCTTTCAATTCTGCTGGTTTGAACATCTGCTGGAGAAATGAGTGTTCTACAATAGTAAACTGAAAGATACATCATGACAAGGCCCAATCTGACTACACCAGTTAAAGAAACCCAGACTCCATCACGTGATATTAAATTAAAAAGCAGACCACCTCTGGAATAGACTTCATTAGGAGTCACCTCCTTCTAGTAGGGAGACAAGACAGTTAAGGTGTAATTGTACTGGAAAGCACACCACTGTTTATCCAGAGAAGAAAGTAAAGAGGTGGATAACAATTCAGAAGCACTTCTTTGAACAACAGCTATTACATGCAACTATAAGCAGCAAATGTAAATACACTAAACATCTTCTAGAACACATGAAAAATTAAAACAAAAGAGAAAAATGGTGTGGTTACTGTAAATGTCTGCCCAACAGCAACAGAAAAAAAAACAAACAGAGGAGAGACATCAGCTTTAACAACGAACTTACTAATAATGCTCTATTTACTCAATACTTCCATAGCAAATTTGTGTAATCTTTTTTATGTGTGGATTCATATGCAATATATCTCT
>VXAL01017619.1:369317-519674 GCA_013399475.1 Chauna torquata
ATATTTACACACACACACACACACACACACACTTTCATACATGATGACAGAGAAAAAAGCCTTGGTTTTGAACCTGTAAGCTTCCTTCATAGTAAGAACACTCTCAGGACCCTGCCTCAAGATCCAGAGAAAGCATGGTTTTGGCTGGGTGATGAACCTGAGGTGCTGCTTTAATACTTGCAGTTCAATAACTGCTAAGAAACAGCTCAGCTGCCTCTGTACCATGACTGGAGTAGATCTTCCAAAAAGCAGTCTCCAGAGCAGAAATGTATGGCTTGGGATGAGAGCCCTCATTCTCAAGTTAGAGATGACTGCTGCAAGTTATTAGTAAATAAAGCAAACTTGGGCTAACTTCCACTCTGTCAGCTCTAATTGCAGTAATTCTTAAAATGCATGATGGCTGATAAGAGTGCTGAGAAATCTTTAAACTTGCTGTGCCTGCATGAGCTCTATTCTCTGTAAAGTCAGTGCTGCCAAGAAATAAAGAAAAATGTTATAACAGCTAATTGAAATGGCTTCTCAGGAAGAAGTACTTAGATATGTAATACAGACCGTCCGTCATGTTTATGTCAAATATAAATTACCTGGATAGAATTTCTGAATTCTTCTGCCCTCTTGGCATGACTTATAAGGTCTTGAGAATGTTCACAAAAATGAAAAAAAAANAAAAATGACAAAAAGAAGATATCAACTACTGAACTCTTGATTGAGTGTCTTACCTCAGATTCGTCCCTTTGATCAATATTTTCTTCCTCTTGGCCACCATTTTTAGGCATATAAGCCATCTTCAGTCTCAAGAAACCCTTTACACGAGATTTGTGGCTAGAAAACAAGGAGTAACATTTCATTCAACAACCCTTAAATAGTTGCGAATAATAAACCTTGGAGTAAGAAACGTTTTAAAATACAAAGGTTTTCCCCCTCACCTTCTTGGTCTGAGAAGGAAATCCTTAAATGTGTATGGCCTTTCCATGGTTGGGTCTTCAGTCTACAAGCATTTAAGAAAATGGCAAATTAAAGGGCTTACCCACAAGTACAGAGATATATAAAGAACATTCACATCGCAGATGAAGTAGAAATGCTAGAGAAGATGTTCAAGCAACAAAGTTACAGCAGGCAGACATGCTACAGTATAAGTTACCATAGGTAGATGTTTAATACACAGCTGCTGAAGAGGTCCACTAGATGTCACTGCAAATATCAGTAATGGGCTGAACTAAGTCTTGTTTATAAGTGTACATAAACATTCGTAACTCAGTGAAAGCTGGAAAAGACCCACTAAACAACCCCCCTCCATCTCTTCTGCAGTCACCAAACAGCACGGTCAGAGAAGGCTGCATCCACTTGAAGCAGTGTTTTTTCTAATAGGTTAGAAAGCTATTAAATAAAATATTCTTCAGTTGGCTTTCATTTTGTATTTCAAAGCTGCTGAGACTTTCAGAAACAGTTAAGGCTTTGAAATTCTTTATGAAGCAGATTAGTAATGTTATCAGGTTGACAGACTACATTTTCTAATCTTTATTTAAGTATGTTTCATAAAGCCTTAAATCTTAAAAACTTTCTATTACACGAGAATTTCAGCTTTCTTATCAAAGTGAGTTACATCCATCAAGTCTGCGAGATCAGGGACTTTACAGGTACAAAACTAGAAATTTACAAATGAGGAAGTAAATAAGAGAACCAGAAGTCCACGTAAAAACGTAATCTTCTGTTTGGGGTGCATGAACCAATCATAGGACAAATTGGAAGCATGAACTGTGTTACACTGAAACAGTAAGCACACTACCATCCATGCTCCAATAAAGACTAGAGATCTAGTACCTCAGATTACCACAAAACTTTCTCAAAATGAACACAGATTTAGCAGGAATGTTGCTCCTGTCTGTCATCTACTGAAAAAATGATAGTGTATTTGTAAATCCCTTTCCAGCCTTATCCTTACAAACAGGAATACCTTGTGTCCAGTTCCTCTACTAAGCCTTTCTAAACACAGAAAAACCTCCCAGATTATTATTCGTTACAAGCTTTATTGTCTGTGGTATTTCAGAGTCAATAAATAATAATGTAAAAATGAATCCCAACTCATTATCTCAGATTTTCTACCGCCATACAAGATTTCCTTTCACGGAATGAACTCTTATCCTGCAAGGCACTTCCTGCATTAAGTTTCCACTTCATCTGTGTGAGACGGATTTCCCAGTTTCTCAGTGAGACAGTAGATTTTAATCAAATCAACAGGTCTTTAAAAAACCTGTATGTAATGTACATTAAATAAGAAGCTGTATATTTTAACCAAATTTTGCAGATAGCAATCAGATAGTGTTAGAGAAAACCAGGATTTTGCCAAACAAACCAGCAGCACAGAACAAGAAAACATTTGTTAGTAAATACACCATGATCTCTCTTATTAATGTACTTGAAGGATGAATGAGGAAAATATTGATTAAAACATACAGACCCATAGTATGTTTCCCTGAGCATCAAATGAGTACGCACACCTTAATGAGCACAATGTAAGTAACTGTTACAGTTTGAGAACAGTCCATGGTGGGCAGGTGAGCACCCTGTGGAGACACTGCTATGTTACAACCAGAAACAGAATGACAGTCCTGAGATATGTATTACAAGTTCTCAAGGGGAAATTTTGGAGAAAAAACATAGTTTCTGGAGCTAAAGAAGTTACCTGCAAACATGGAGAGTGAGAACGGATTTTGTACAGGAATAACATTCACTTTTCTAGTGAGCCTCATTGGAAGGAAGTGGGCTGCTCTGGACTACAACATTTTCTCATTTTAGCATAATAGAATTTATTCTTCAACGGTAACCAAGTAGCTCAACCAGGAAATTGGATTTTCTACGTAAAGACAGTAGAAGACTTAAAAATGATATGAAAGAGTAAATTTAGCACTGCACTGTTTAAATATGAGCTAGAAAGTGAGATGCACACTCACGTGCGAGATAAGTCCTCAGGGAGAGGACAGTAGGGCTGTCATCTTCCTATAGAATGTGGAAGGAAAGCAGAAAGCTACTAATTGCTCAAAGCAGCTCCCAGAAAGTGTGACATGCCTGTAGCTCTACCTCAACTCTTGCTGATGATTTTTAATCATTAAAAGTAATGTTTACTAAAAAGGAACTGCAAAATGCTACCTGACTGCAAAATAGACAGGTACTATGCCCCTCATTGTTTTATGCTTCGGAGCGCAATGTTTGCAGTACACACGTAGCTTAGCACTGGAGGACTTTTTGTACAGTTGTCTATGTGCTACTTTGAGAGAGATAATGTCTGTGTGTGTGTATACATATAAATGGAAATACACACACAAATATGGATACAGTAATACTAAAAAATGCAGCTAACGTGATAGAGCATGGAATAATACACTTTTGATCACTCCATCGTATTCTTCAGGTACTACAGTTTATAAGCCAGCAACAACAGCGTTATGACTCAAGATCAACCATAGCAGACATATGCAAATAAGCATCGCCGTGAAAGTCACTGCAAAGCCATTTTCCTCCCAGGACAATGTCCATCAATAGCAAGAGGTCAAATTCAGGCAAAAGTAACAATACTCATGCTAAAATTGACACTTTAATTTGATGTAAATGTTTTTCAATAGTTTCCACCATTCCTGTTAACCCATTCAACTACGAAAAAATAAAACAAAACCCCTCCAAGTTCACATATCATAAGTGAATAAGATTAACGTGTACAGCATTTATGAAATACTAAGTAAATCCAGAACTCTGTTCAGATGCTAGTCATCCAAAACATTATAAAATAAAATATCAGCAAATACTTACATCAAGTATAAAACAATCACTGCACAGATATATACATATATCTGTAACCATATATATAAGAATTCACCAGAAAAACTTTGTGGTATAGAACGTATTTTTTTTAATATTTATGAAGAGGATGAAAAACCACTGCAGTGTTTCATACTGTTTGTGCCACATGACCTTGCAATTTCCATGCTTTCGTCGTCAATTCAATTCAGCTTTGAAGCATAGGGTAACAATATAAAATGAACACAAGAAGACAAAAGAAATATTTCTTTTGGCACAAACATTTTCGGCAAAGTTCATTTAGGCTTTTTGGCTACTAAATGAGAAAAATGGAAGCTCATACAATAGTACTGAAATAATGAAACTGAAGCAAATCTACCCATGAAATAAAGAATTCAGTTTCACTTCTCTTTGAAAACTGTTTTGGATGAGGCTTTTGCAGCATGGATGGTAGTACCATAGACATATACCTAACACCTAATAAAGTAAGCTTCCTTAGCAATGTACAGACTTTATCAGCTTGGGGCATAAATTAAGGTTTAACTTCAAGCTTCCCACAGTTTGAAAGGCACGCAGGCCCTCTTTGCTCCATGACTGTTTTCTCTGACGGCAGGCTCTGTGTAAAATGATTCCTCATGAAACACCCACCATCATTAACGCCATTTCAAAAATATCTTGATGTTTAATTATGTCTTTTTCACTACAGCATCCCTACAGAATCTCCAACCCAGCACGTCTTCAGCCTTTTCAGCAGTTGCCAACCCAAAGAAAACAGCAGAAACAGGTTTGAAGAGGGCCCATCTACTGAAAGCAGAGGCATAGACTTCTCCCTTACACTTTTTCAGTACTGGCAGCACACACTGGAGTCAGTAACAATTCTGCCACCGTCTTGGACTAAGATTACATTTGGACACTATTCGCTAGTTTCTGAGTGTTGAGCATCCTTCTATGTTACATCCTTCTGGAGTTTCACATCCTAATTTCTCGACAGCCAGTGCTACGTCATGTCTATGCTCTTAGAATTAAAGAGGAACCCCACCCTTAATTACACAGTAAATAGAAATTCCAATTAATTTAGGCTGCAATTTTACTCGATGTGTGAAGACCATACAGAATCCTGGTTGCTAGAAAGAAACCAACAGACAACTGGAGTTTTATAGGATTAAGTTGCAGAACAAGCTTTGCACTTAGAATCCTGCTGCTTCTCAGGAAACAAAAGCAAACAGAAAACAGTACCACTGTCAAATCAAACACTTCAAATATCTGATTGACAATAAAATGACTCAAGGTCAGTTTCAATTACTTTTAATTATTTGCTGTCAGAACTTGTACTGCTTGCAAAGAAATCAGTTTTGGCTACAATAATGAATATACCACTAGTATTGCAGCCTTTTGGTTTTCCACGCATTTGTTGAGGCAAATCTGCTTAATGGAAACTCAATTGGGCTTATCTACACCGCCTATTGTTTTCACAGACGGTTCTTGTGACTATAGACGTCCGTGCCTTTCTGTGCACAGCCAACGCCAACCAGCTGCACACACCTCTGTGTCATCAGACCTGTACATCACCGTTCCCAAGAGTGCCGCAGGTCACTGGCTGAAGGCACAAGTACGTCCTTCAGCAGCAGCGCTGACTTTAAGAGTCTCCTCCTCAGTGGTGATTCCTGCCTCAAGGCCAGTACAGCTGTTTGCACGGCTGTTTGATAAACTAGACCAAGGAGCTAGTCTGAGTTAAAAAATAAACCATCCAAATGAACTAGTTATTTATAACTCAGACCTAGGATAGCTGTAGACCCAGGATAACTGAGTGGACAACATGAGGGTGGGGATGAATGGCTGGAGTCTGCCCAAGCAGACACCACTGCAGACAGAAACGCTCACTGCACTACACCCAGGAGACAGCGACATTGGTGCCAACAAAACCTGGATTTGCATCCATGGTACGCGTATCTCTTGCAAACTTAACCTCTCCCTCTCCAGAAGGAGAAGCGACCCAGCCAGCCATGCACTGAGGTGCTCCAGGCATCTCACGTGTAACAGAGGCACTGGACACGAAGCTGTCACATCTCGGTAACTGAGGCTTTCACTAGCTGTGTAAAACAAACTGAGGTATCTGTATAATATTTGGTGTTTCAGAAAACATCTGTAAATAAATGACACTGGAAGCAGGCACTAACCCACATATCTAAACTCCAACTTAAAACAAAACAAAACCTTCAGATATTAGCTTTTCTAAGTTGTTTGATTCATGTTTACTTGCATATAATGTATTTGAGCTGTTTAAAATTAGAAAAACCTCTAAACTACATACTTTCCTATCACACTGGAAAGGCAATAGGCACCTACATGCCTCTTCCAGAAACAAGCTCTTTATACATGTATAGATGTTAGCAGTTATGTATATGATCTGAAAATACCATAGATTAAACGATTATTATCAATTATGTCTAATGCTGTTGCATGTGCTATGGCATTCATGACTATCTCCCTGTATTTCCACTATTACTTATGAGTCCTTTGGATAAGTTCTTTACTTTCCACTAGTAATAAATACAATAATTAATTTTACTCGAATTTGTTATAAAGATCAGTAATTTTATAACATTTTCAGAAGAACAAGGCTTTCAGTAACTTTTTAAGATCCTCTCATGCTGGTTCAGCAGTTTCTCTGATTTCAGGTTGTGGCTATCGGCCTTACAAGATCTGAAGTAATATCACAACGTACTATGCGCATTGCCAGACAGAAGAATTATCCCACAACCTTAACAGTACATTATTTAGACCGACAATTAGACAGATGACAGTCTACTGGCCATACGTTGTTCATCAATTGACTCAGACCAGACAAGGATTTTAAGAAAGAATCAGGATGAGAAGTGGATGAGAAGCGAATCCTGGATGTTGAAAAATTTAACAGATATCAGAGAATTGCTGTCTTCTTAGCTCCTGCAAAGGGAACAACTTCTCCAAACTCCTGTGCATGGTGGGGCTTTGCTGTCCCTAACATTTTTCTTTAAGCCTATAATGCTAAGCTGAGAATGCTTGCTTTAAGAAAATTTAACTGCAGTACTTACGAAAATAAATTTTACATAACATCACAGTTTTTCACATCTGCTGCTGATGAAATTGAGACAAAAGCACTGCTTACCGGAAGGTGACTAAGTGGTACATCCACTTGACCCAGGAAGTCGTCTCTAGTCTGACAAATAGAAGAAAAAGCAGAAAAAGAAGTAATTTTAACCCTAAGGTCATCTTTACATCAGAAAAGCAAAAAATTATAAACAGCAATCCAGTCAATGAAGCAAGAATAAAGATGGTTCAGGTTCAGTACCATTATTTTTAGTAATTACTGGTTTCTATGCCTTTATTGTTGCACATTATCAGCGGTTACAATTAATCTACTTCAGCAGAGCACTTTCTGTGACACTCCAAAATGCCTTTACACACGTCCACAGTTTGTAGGTTAAGCACTGATGAAATTCTAATGTTTCCTCTGACACCCCATGTGTAATTCAAAGCACAAAACAATAATCCACTCTTTGCATGAATTATAGTCTCCATATGCATTTAAAAAAGCAGGGTGAAATTACTGTTCATCGTGTAGTTTAAATGTTCGTGTCAAAGCTTGGTGACTTTTTTACTTGTATCTTAAGGAAAACCTTAAATCCACTTCTAACGGGGAAGGGAGGGGGAACCCAACATCCAAACAGTGAAGACAGAACTGCATGAAATGTAAACATTTTTCCCCAAAATAAGAATTTATCATTTTGCCAAAGAGAAACCAAAGTATTAGAACCTAAAAAAAGACAAAAAAAAAAAGTAAAAAGACTGCTGTTCCAGTGATTAAGAATGCTCACTATGCAAGGAACAGTTACACACTCCTACAACCAGCCTTCTGAGTCATCCTGTATCTCCCACCGGATGAGCTGACCATCCATACGGCACTTCGGGTCTGGCTTGTGGACGTGGCTATCCCAGCGCTCAGGCCACTCAGTGCCACCACAAAACGACTCACGCACAGCTACATCCATACACAGATGATGACCACTACTGTTCTGCATCTACTTAAACAGAAGGAAAAATCCACCCAGAACATGACAACGTTCTTCGTTGCCGGCTCGATCAGTGCCTTCTCTTGGAGCGAGCAGCCTGAGGCGCCAGCTCCCAGCGAGGTGCCTGCGGCCGAGCGGGCAGTGGGAGCTGGCCTCTGCCAACGGCAAGGCCTCCCACACGCTGGCTGAGGAGCAAGCACCACCAGCAAACACCTGAACACTTCCAGGTCTCAAGGTTCGTATTCTCCTTCTCATCTTTCCAGTGCTCAGTGATGCCTCACGATGGTCAGACTGGACCGTATGCCGTGGCCAAATCACCTGTTCATACCTACCACTTCAAGCAGCAGAGAGATTCACACAAAGATTTCTCAGTGTGCTTACAAGGACTGACAGAAGAAAAGGAACATGAAACAGCAGCAGAGGTGGACAAACCAAGGATAAACTTTGGGAGAGAGAACATGTGCTGTTATTACTCACTTGACACCTAAGTAAAACCTAGGAAGAAACAACTCTCAACAATTTTCTCACCAAACAATGTCTATTCAATCAATATATTCAATAACATTAGGTATATTTCCAGCCAAAAATATCTGCATACTGACTGGACTGTGATTTCTTTAAAAACTTTGTATCTTTAAAGCACTGGCTCAGGCACTATCTTTATCACTCAGAGACACGTCAAAATGAATTCAGCATTTAACAAGTTTGGCAATGAACAGTTTCACCCACAGAGCAGACAAAGTTGCAAATTCATCTAAATCTCAGGGGGCATTTTTCTTTAAAATTTGTCAGTTATTATCCATCCAACTTTAACACATCCCATATGCAAACCAGGCCATCACCCTGTTTGAATCACATACGCACAGATCTGTCGATCTTCCCTGTTGGTAAGTAAGAAAGGGCAACTCAGAAATGAAATCAACGAAAAGCACAGGCAGCATAGTTATGCACTGCATGGAGCGATTCCTTTCTGCCTCTTAGTGCTGCAACACCTCAAAATATCACGTGTCCGAGGAGCTTGCCGGTATCATGAAGTACCCGGGGACGTGCTGGAGCACTCACACAGAACACCACACCGCACTAATCACACGCTGCTACCAAGAGACAGCTTGTAATTAGACTGTGAGCAGCAGCGCACCGGCTTGCTGTGCCAGGCCCAGGAGCTCACGAGTGCTGTACAGAGTAGGGGTAATGGCTGGACCAGCAGCATTCAGAGGCAGCAGTGCAAACACCAGATATATATTCCAATTGTTTCTCTATAAACAGTTCACATCTCTGATAGCTTTTCATCAACAGGTTCGCACTTAACCTAAATGGACCCATGCAATACCACCTTTGACTGTATCTGGGAACACATCTCCAGAGCTGTGGGACGTTTCCCAGCAGCGATGCGGATGCTCTGAAAGGCAGCTCTGCAACTAATCTAATTGCCTAATTGATTGTGGTTGTCATTTGCTCGTTTATGACAGAAATACAGTGATTTAGCCACTAGGATTAAGACTCTTTCCTCCCTGTGATGTGGTTCCGCTCTTGCAGCTACTCCATCCCCAGACTGTCCTATGACAAGGACATTATACATAACGTCGTAAGTTCGTAAAACAGTCACAATGAAGCAGAAAACGTCAACTCTTGGAGCTTATTAACAACTTGGACAATGAAGAGAATACTTTCCTAAAGATTTTAAAAGCATATTTAATTGAATACAAATATATAGTTTCCAGTGCTATACACTCCTGCATAAATAAAAAAATCATTCCCTTTAAAATTAATTTATTTTAAAGCCAGAATTAAACCATGTAGTTGTAACCCTACGCTTACCACCATTTTTGTATCCTGTTTAAAAATGATGACTTCCAGCATCTTGATCTACATTTGACTGTTGAATATGACACTTCCAAAGGAATGGAATTTTGGCAACAGATGAGGTATAAAGTAATTAAATAGCATATATGTATTTGCTCTATGAGCAAAATCCACCGTGCTGGATTTATACTTGGTATTCATTAATCTTCTAAGATACTGATTTTCAAAATAAAGCATATTGCATTAATCAAAAATCAACTGTCTGTCAGGGAAAACAATTTCTGCCAGATACTATTAATGATACCAGATATCAGCCCTACTGAATCCCAAATAACCTGCTGCTTATTTATAATCACACTATGCACAGAATTCCAGGAAGTGCATGCTGCTGCTTTAAGCCAAGTTTACATATTTCTCATAGCAGAGCATTAAGTTTAATATTAAAATTTATATTTTATATGATAACATAATAAGAATGCTGTTTCTGCTACAAAGATAGCATAAAGTCTTGCAATCCCCAACGCATGAACACTGCTGTGCTATATGCTCATGTAGCAATGCAAAAAGAGTACCTACACCAAGGAGCCTCTCTTTTCCAAATTTAAGTAAAAACAGTTAACAGATTTTTACGTATGGAATTTTGACTATTAATCTTCTAATCAACTGCTGGAAGAACCTGGTAGCATGCACTGCTTTTAGAGAATTAACATGTTTCTCCTTTAATATTGGCAAATACTGAGTACCGTCCACATCCCACTTCAATACAATTACTCCAATATCAACTATGCAGAAAAAAAAAAAAAACCATACCTATTTCTAGGTCTGTTTATGCAGCTTTTCATTCAAGAAAAATGCAGCTTGTGCACACAGAAAATTCTCAGGCTGGCTGGAAACAGAACTGTGACCAGACGTGGCTGCAGTTTCACTCACTTGTGGGGGACAGGGCCCTACAGCTTGCGCCTGAGACGGGCAGGAACCCCGCCAGGGGTCGGTGCAGGAGGCGGCAGGAGACGTCGACCCACTCAGGGCCCTTCCCAATAGACATACACTCGGCTTTGTGCTGCACAGGTGACCTACGTGAAAGTGTCAAGCCCGACATACCTGATGTATATTCTAAGTAGACATGTTCTACGTACACCACATAGCTACCTGATCGTCAGAACTGCTGCATCTGCACTGAACACACTGATTTTGCCTCCTATTTCCAGATGTTCTGCAGCCTCGCTGTGGCTACTACTACTGCTGTAACCAGTCTGTAAAAATTGTGCAAATTCCAGACTGGTGTTGAAAGTCTTTACTTCTATCCAAACTAAGATTTTATGAGTAAAAACTAAACTTAACCTTAAAAGCAGCTGAATCAACAAAATCTGTGCGCCTGTGGTTTAGAATGGAACCAGAAATCTTTCGTTCTAGCCTGGCTTGCCAGTGAGCTGCAGTGACAGTGTTAAAAAATAAAAAAAAATAAAAAAATTCCTCAGCTACTTCTAGCACAAATATGGTCATCTTTACCAGTACTAAGGTTCTTGTAAACCTGAATCTTTATACAACACTTTTGACTATGCATACACATTAATAAAACAAATTATTTGAATTATTTAGCTTTTTTTTTGTCTATTCATATCTAGCATTTATGACATTTTTGTCCTGTGAAAGGAATTTTGTCTTGTAGCCCTTCACATTTCTAACATTTAGACACTTTTTCCTGGGGTTTTCTGCTTCCTGAAAAGGCACCTCACAAGCCACACGAACCTTTTTCCTGTTCTATTCATGTATTGAATTTCCAGTGCCTTATTTTTCACATTTCTTTTATAACAGTCAATTCTAAGAACCTCTTTCTCACTAACATAAAAACTGCTGATACACAAGCTTGCCTGTTAAGCTGCATATTACACTGCTAATTCCTGCTCGCCTAATACTTTTCCTGCCCCCTGGACCATGGGGTAAGGCTCCTCTGGGACTGCCGGGGGAGGAGCTGGGCAGCACATCTCTTTCTCAGATTCACCAGTTTGGGCTCCCCCATCAGCCACTGTCTCTCTGTGCTCCTTTGTGCATGTACAGGCAAAGGCATTTTTAATCATGTACCCTACCAGTTACCATTCAGAATTACTGAACCATTTATTCTGATCTGTCCGCTAGGCAATGATGCTTATACCTATCATTATAACCTTTATTTTTATAGAGGTCAGTGTATAACACTATATGAAGTTAAAGTTATCTCATTTTTTAAACAGTAAACAAAAGGAAAAGTTAGTTCACTGGAGAAAGACTGCAGCTGCCAGCAAAATTTTTACTGCCAGTTTTACTGTTCCAGGTTTATGAGAACATCTTAATGACCAGCTGGAGTTGTCAGCAACAGTCACTCTCAATACGACTCCGTCTTTAAAATGCCATGGCAGTACCCATGTCTGAGCAAAGCCTGGAACCACGATGCAGCCGCCCGCAAAGCCCACGACTGCCAGGAGGCAAACAGCAGGATCCCTGCAGGACTATGACCGCATGCTGGATGGCCATGTTTGCATGCGTGAAGCGGCTGGGACAGCTGGGAAGTACCACGAAGGGACAGTCCTGGTGATAAAACCAGCAGGCATTGCCCTTTGGAGTGGCCAATCTCTGCGTAAATGTCTTTGTTCTCTTCGTATTTATTCTGTGCTATCTGTAATGTGGCTTCTGTGGGGCCAGATAAGATAGGAAGACCATATGGCAGGGAGGGATAGAGGCAAGTCTTACATGCTCTGTAGCAGTCTTGCTGCAAATCCTAACACAAAGTATAATAAAAGCTATGCCAAAATTTCTTATTTAGTTTTTCATACTCCAGAGCAATTTTAAAAAGGTATGCCATCCTCTGTTCCAAATGATCACCTGCCAGATGTTTTGTTTGAGTATATTTACTTCCAAAGAGAAGAAAGTCAGTGAAAAGATGAACCAATCTGCTTTGTAAAGAAGAGACTCTCAGAAAGTTTTATTTTTATTTTGCACTCCACATTACAAACTAACAAGTACTCTTCACCATCCCTTTTCATTTGGAATTAGAGGAGGACAAAAGACACAGTTTAGAATAAAGATATTTGAAAGTAACAAAACAGCTCTTGACTGTTTGAGTTAGTAAATTAGTATTACCTTTAAAATCTGGTATTTACTTGGTTTCAAAGAGGATGTAAAATCTCATTGCTTCAGATACTGTGCTGTTTTCCTGCTAGCTCTCTCATAATGAAAAGCAATCACTTCTGTTCTTGTGGCAGAGACATAAATACACCCTGTCTATTTAGGAAACCAAAACCTGGACAGACATCCAGTTTATCTATGCATTCATCCTGTAGAAAGTAGTACTAATGCACAAATCCCTTCATTTCTCTTCTGTACACTCAAAGACAACCAGCATGTTAGGTATTCTGCACACTAAGTTTTCTTGAAGATATGAGAGTTGCCCCATTACATCAACACAATGAAACCTGGTCACTGTCACTGAATCCCTGTGTAGACAAAAAATCTCAGATATCCAGCAAACTACAATGGGAAAAAGGATGCTTAACCTTGGTGAGGTTCATGGAACCCATCCAGCACCATAAATCTGTTTTAAGCAGTGTCCAACACAAGGGAAATAAGGGGGGATAATCCTGCTTCAGTACTCAAATGACTCAATTCTACATTAAAATATAATCAACATTAGAAGTTTCAGCTTAATCTACAAGTCAAACTGATCACTGAATACTATTCACTTCAAAAAACAACACAAAAAATTTAGCAAGTCAAGTAGCTACTGAAATAGTCAGGAATAAGTTTAATAAAATGCAGTACAAGAACTGCTGAACACAGGCCCTTGAAGTTCCCAGAAATCCCAAGCAGAAAAAAAATAACCACCCATTCTAGCCTGAAACTCACAGAAATCCACCAACTGCAAATCGCGAAAGATTGCACACAGATATCCCACCCCAGCAAGAAGAACTCAAGATGCACAGCGAGAGCCAACGGAAGGAAGAACCAACCACTCAACCCTTAGGATCACAGCATCACTGAATATCCCGAGTAGGAAGGGACCCACAAGGGTCATTGAGTCCAACTCCCAGCTCTGCATAGGACCACCCAAAAATCAGACCCTGTGTCTGAGAGCGTTGTCCAAATGCTCCTTGAACTCCGGCAGGCTCGACCTCCCTCTGGGTGAAGAACCTTTTCCTAACACCCAGCCTGCCCCTCCCCTGTCACAGCCTCATGCTGTTCCCTCGGGTCCTGTCACTGTCACCAGAGAGCAGAGACCAGCGCCTCCCCCTCCGCTCCCCTCGTGAGGAAGCTGCAGGCCGCCATGAGGCCTCCCCTCATCTCCTCTTCTCTGGGCCAAACAAACCAAGGGACCTCAGCCGCTCCTCACACATCTTCCCCTCTAGACCCTTCAGCATCTTTGTAGCCCTCCTTTGGATGCTTGAACAGATTCATGTCCTTCTTATACTGTAGTGCCCAAACCTGCACACAGTGCTGGGGGTGAGGCCGCAGCACTGCAGAGCAGAGCGGGACGATCACCCCCCTCGCCTGGCCAGCAGGGCCGTGCCTGATGCACCCCAGGGCACGGCTGGCCCTCCTGGCTGCCAGGGCACAAGTATCAGTGGGGCAATTTGGCTGCCAAGACAAGTATCAAGTAAAGGCAGGAAGACTTTCAATTTTCTTGGAAGGAATGTTCTTGCAAGAGTACCTGCTTAATTCAACTCTGGAATAAAAGATAAATATTACCTCAGAAGTATACCTATTATTTAATCTCAATTCTTTAAGTATGCCTAAAAATAGTATTTACTATAAGAGAATACACGACATAACACAGTAACCAGTACACAATAAATCAATACACGAGTAGTAGCTGAGCATTATTTCAGTAACTTACAGGCAGCTTAAGTCTGCTTAGCTCCATGCCAGCCTGAACACAACTTAGATGACCAGAAACTAACAGAGGTACAAAACAGGCCAGTCAGGACAAAGGCTGCACGGATGATTCAAAGGGTCTTCAGGAGGAGGGGCTAGATATTGTAGGTCAACAACTGGTTGCTGCAGCTGGTGTAGACAACATTGATTCAGCTTTTATCTACGTGCATGAACACCTGACTGCAGGGAGGAAAGAAGATGGAGCCAGACTCAGCAGTGCCCAGTGCGAGGACAAGTAGCAATGGGCAGAAATTGAAACACAGGGAATTCCATTTAAACGTAAGGAAAACCTCCTTTACTGTAAGGCTGGTCAAACACTGGAGCAGACTGCCTGGAGACCTTGCATATTTTCCATCACTGGAGGTACTCAAAACCCAAACAAGACCCTGAGCAAGCTCCTCTGTTTGACCCGGATTTGAGCAGGGGGTGGACTAGGCAGTCTGCAGAGGTCCCTTCCAGCATCATCCATTCCGTTGAGTCTATGATTTTGCTACGAAGTAGCAAGAAAATGCTCTTTTTTAAGGAATTTGGTTTGGATAAAATGTTATAGCTATGTCTGACCAGCTGCAGATATGTTATACTGAAAGAAAGCCCAACATGCAACTGCAGTTCTCTCCAGGGATCTGTGCTGATGCAGGACCTTCCAGCTCCAGACATTCAAGATCTACTTCAAACTTAATTGCCTAACTCCAGTTATGTCAGGCAAACTCTACCAAATAATTCCCTGTTATTATTATTATTTTTTTAATAAATATTTCTCCTGAATTTTCACACACACTTTTCTGGTTTACATTTTAATTTTCATCTCGTATCTTTAAAATGACTATTCATATATATATTTCCACACAAGATCTGGGAGCAGCAAGATGTTATCATTCAATTGATACACCTTAGAGGAACTTGAAAAGCAAAAAAAAATCCTCATCAACAGAAAAATACTATTCAAAGAACTCATACGTGTATACAGACAAACACTCTTAATACACACACTTCTCCTCCCAAGCAAAGACTTCGTACTTTAATTTAGTAATAGGTCATATTCGGGAAATCCTGTGTGTGGCATCTTCTGACACCTAGGATGCACTTCCATCACCTACAACTGTCCCAATAGCACTGGGTCTTGTACTTTTGAAATACCTTCCTGCTTCTTAAAACAGAACAATATACCATATTGTTAAAACTGACCTCAAGTAAAGCAGCACAAACTTCTGAAAGTGCCTGGAAATTTTACAATGTCCAAATAACAGTAAGAAAAAAAACAACCAACCAACCAAAAAAACAAACAAAAAACCATAAACATTTTGGCTATTATGCAGCAAAACTTGCTACTTAGTTATGCCAAGTGCACAGCTCACTCTTGTATATCTTAAGACCTTACTTTTACTTCCATGTCATTAAAGCCCCCATGCCAATACATAAAGTTTCTGCTGATACACCATAATAATGAGAACAGAAAACAGGGACACTGCCTTTCTTCAACTCTTTAAGCTGGCATCTTGGATACCAAAAAAANCACGAATGGAAACAAAAGCCTCCACATAAAGGCACAAGACAATAGTTAGGCAGGAGAACAAAGACCTATCCAAAAGTACCTACTTTTTCAGCAGCTGGAATCAAATCTGGGAATTATGGTGGTTCTATTTTTGTGTGGTTTTAACAAACACATAAAACTAGGGGACTGCCTATATCTTTCATTTTAGCAGACAGAAGTTGATTAATGTTACAACATTCTTAGAAGTGATTGACTTTTACATTATGAATATACAGGTGTAATTCGAGTAACTAATATTATCTAAATACTTAGGACTAGGCTATATAACTGAAGTCCAACTGGCATGAATTGACATAGCAATGACTTTTAGTGATTACTTTTCCTTATCTTCCACATGGCCTACACACACTAATATTAGCGTAGTAGCTGTATCAACATCATACATGGTCAAGGATAAACATATTCATGTTGAATCCAAGAACGACCCCGCCTCCTCCCCCCCCCCAAATATTCTTACTTATCTCTTGTGATAGCCTGCCACAAACAATATGGTCTACTCATTTTACACTTTTGAAAGTTTAAACCTCTACGTAATTCAATTTTTCTCTGCTGATATTTAAAAGTTAAAATAAACTTTTTATAAACCAGCCTTCCTGAGAAGTTTCTCTTACCAAAAAGTTTATAATATAAACATCTGAATATATATCAATACTCATAATCAACATATGAAAAGAAGCATTTGACATATTCATACCTCTCATATATTCTCTATATTAACATAATTTTCATATTTATTTCATATAATGTAGATATACAATTTACTTTTATACTTGTAAATTGTATAAATTATATGTAATAAGTGTAACTATGAATAAGGAATGTGCGATTAATACAACTTCATACACACGCACATAACTTCCCCAACACTGTCTGGGATCACTGACTATTCAGCTTCATTGAAATGGCACATTTCTTGCATATAAATACATGTTCTGTTCTGAATTTTTATATTCAATGTTTTTATCAATAAATATTTATATTTAGTGACTGTGTAATTCTAATGCCACTGAAGACTTTGGAAGCATTCTTTACTGTCCAAATACGAGGCAGATAAGTATTTAACATTAGCAAAAATAACTTCATGGAAATTCTCTTTGAAACACCACCAGAGTAACCCTAAAATTTTTATCATACAGTTAAGAAGGCATCAAGTAGAAAATGCCTGGTGTTGAGGCCAATCTCTTGAGCCAGGTGACAGATGCTACAACCAGAAGAGGCGCTTTACAGGACCTGTTGCTCACTAACACAGATAATCTCATTAGGGAGGTCAGGACAGAACATTAATTGCCTGATCTAGTTTGCTACATGACTATAAATAATTTCACTGGCACAGCTGAGGAGGATGGGTGGTCAGCAAGGAGGCAGGAAGCCGAGCAGGACCGTCAGGACAGGCGTGTGTTGAGAAAGCTCACAAACAGGTTCCAACTGAATGCTTGTGTGAAACCGTGCTGTTCGTTGCCTCAGCCTGGGAGCCGGCAACACCTGCAGACCACCAGTGATGTCTCATCACCTGTATGCAAAATTTATGCAGTGTACAGAGATGAGGAAGACAGGAGGAAAAAAAAGAGAGATACAAGAAAATCCACATTGCTTTGTCCACACGTTGACACCCAATTGTGATGTGGAGGTGAGTCCTGAGCAGCTGTGGTTATCAACAATCCCGCAAGTTCAGAGATGTTTTGGTTCTCTGGCCATTTTCCACACTGTGTAGAAACACTCCACCCACCTACAATTCCCCTGGCATTTTCAGTTGATCATGATGTTCCCAGCTTCCTGACCTAAAAATTGTTGTGTACTATTTTTGTGCACTGCTTAAACAGATGCCACATTCCAACTCAGATATTGCTTGATTTCAGAGCTGAGTGACACAATCCCTGTAGTAACTTTTACTGCTTTTTAAGCCCTGCAGCTTCTGCCTAAAGAAGGTACTAAAAGTCCAGTCTTCTCAGACTGCAAATGCCATGTACCTTGTTTCAGTGCACAAGTATGTGCCTAAATTCTTAGGGCCCAGACTATGCAGAATGATGGCAGAAAGAGACTGATGAGTTTCAGAGCCCACGTTATCTTTAAATTCTGTTCTAAATAAATTAAAGCTATGCTATTTCCAATCTTTTCAAATCACTGAAATGCTAGTGGGTGACACCTAACGTGACAAGAACAGTTGTGTGAAGGACACTCGTGTACATTATTCAATGACTATGGATCACAACACAGGCAGGTAGGTACCCTGTGCAGGCACTGATGTGATGGACACACTTCCAGGGCCAGGTTATGAGAAAGGCTGTGTGGCATTGAACTGATCTGAGATCATGCTCTCCCTTGCAAATGCAGGGGCTGGACAGGTGAAGGCACAGACAAGAAGGCAGAACTGTGTATGTGCACTTCTGCACCGTACTCATCAACCTTACTGGGATGCACTGGAGGCATGTGAATGCAAGACCTACAAGCTGCAAACAGAGGGCTAGATAAAAAAAAAAAAAAAGCCAAGATGTTTTGTATTGTACAATCAGATCTCATGTCTTTGGTGAAAGGCTTATGGGTCAAATCTTTATTTTCTGTTGTTCAGCTTCTCATCATTCTTTCATGCCTAACACCAGGAGCTCCTTGTGCCAGGAGAGTCAGAAAGTCACGTAATGCAGTCCTCTGCAGTGACGTGTCCTGTCAAGTAACCAAACAAGGCTGAAGGGCTATTATCATTATGTGACAATTTTACCGCTGGCAGCCTTAGCTAAAAAGAATGATCAGTATGTCAGTGTAAATCATCCCCTCAAGGTGCAGAAGAACATGAGGCTTTGGGGACATACAACCAAGCTTTAAGCTGGTATTTTCTAAAGTCAGCAGCTAATGATGCACTTTAAGCTGGAACAATCTGGTAAAATAAACTAACCTGACAAAGTAAAAACTGAGATTGTGAAGAGACAATTACCACCATTAAGAAAATTCAGCTGCCAAATTCTTATAAAACAAAGTGTAAAATTAAGCAAGAACTAAGCACATTTTACTTATGCATGACTTAAGCCCTGCACTTGAGATATGATATACCATCGCTGCCAAGCGTCAGAGAAACCATTCCCAGAGTTTTAAAGACTCCCTCACCTACGTAGCACTAAATCTTCACAGCACAAATACAATAGAGTTGCACATACCAAAAATGAAAAAGCAACCTAAGAGCAGAGAATACCTGCTAGCTTCAGATAAAACTACATGAAATCATGTATTTTACCTGGACAGAGAGAACTCTTTTCACCTCAATTAGCAAACTCAGGAATATATTACACAGTGATGGAACAACATAGCAAAATCCTGGTTTCGTTAATGCTGGTTTTGCTCATGAAATCATTTTCTACTTTTCTACAGAAAGTGTTACTTTGTTGTAGAAGGTGATTGGGTTAGTCAGGCATGACTCGCCTTCGGTACATCCCAGCTGGCTTTTCCCAGTCATCTGCTTTCATTTGGCTTGTTACAGCTCCCAGGAAGACTTGTTCTGTTACTTTCCCAGGGACTGAAGTAAGACTAATAGGCCTGTAGATTCCAGGGTCCTCTTTCTATCCATTCGTTAGAACTTCTGTGGTCTCCATAGCTCACCTCCATACACTCAAAATTCTCTTGTACATGAAGTGCAACTCCAGGTCCTCTTCCTTTCCCATCTTTCTGAAAGAGCTTGTAGCCATCCATTGTGGTCTTCCAGCCCTGTGCATTTTCTCACCAAGTTTTGCTGATTCCCATGGCATCATAACTCTGACTGAGCTCCAGTTCCTCCTGTTCGTTGCCCAGATCATGTGTGTTGGTGTACGTGCACTTGAGGTAGCTCGACTCAGGGTGCCTGCCTTTGGAGAGGGCTGGGGAGCAGTCCTTACTACTCGGGTAGGTGCATTCATCCAAGTGTCACAGCTTTGGACACTGCTCCCCGTGTTCATTAATTTAAAGCACGACTCACTAAATCAGCCAACCTGCTAGCAGAGATTCTCAGATTGGCTGACTTGGTGAAGCACTGTTACAAACACTTAGTACGCATTTGTAGTACAGAATCTTAAAACTGGGTTTCAATTAAGAAGGAAAGCTCATACACCAGTGAAATTAGATAATTTGTCTAATCATATTTTCAGTCTCTCCTTACTACCACAATAATGATAAAAAACAGCTAAAAAAACCCCAGCCACTGATTCTACATTTTGTAGCAAATGCAGGACTTTATTTGTAAAATTGTTCATGTACCATGCATTTATTAAAAATGCATTATTACAAAACTAAGTCCATGCTTTTCACATATAGAAGTAACTCATGCTTTATTTCTAGTATTTTAGGCATGACAAAGTAAGAACTAAAGTTAAGAGAGGGAATACTTAACACTGATACTAGATTAGAAACCATTAGATTAGAACTAATTATAATCTATTATTACTGAAATTATTAGAACTTCTCTCTGATTTAGAAGGTAGTATTTTTAATTTTATTCCAAATGCTGACAAAATAGACATTCAGTAATCTATATTTAGTGTTCTTAAAAGTACAACCAACACAGAGCAGTATTTAGATCAGTTCTAACTGCTTTCATATTTGGAAAGGCAGCACTGTAAAATGTTTTTCTCATTAGCAATGCTGCCTTCGTAGGGAGGTACTTCAAGAGCAAATCAGAGATACCCTGTTTCCAGTCTCTCCAAATACCGATAGGTTATTAATATCCTCTGCAGATTTCACAAATCAGACTACCTTGTGGTTAAATATGAATTTGCAGAAATTAGCACCATCTATCTTGAAGTCCATACTGTGCTTGTCTTTTTTTTTTTTTTTAAACATCAAACATGCAATTATTTCAGTTCATGTCATTTTGAGAGAACAGAGAAATGCTAAATGGACGGCAACAACTCAAAAAAGTTTTTAGTCAATTTGACATTTAGGTAGTACCTTCAGTAGGTAAATTTGACTGCAGCTTTATTAAAATGTACATACGAAAAATGTTTTCATTCCCCCTTGCTGCATTTTGAAGGAAATGCTAAGCATTGCTTTGCACTATGGCACAAATCATACCTGAAACCGACCGCTAGTAATATCAGGCAGCCCATCAAGAGGCAGCATCTCCAACGCGCAGGGCATGACTAAAAATGGCAGTACAGGAATTCATACGTAAAATGTATGTGGCTTTTACTCCTGCATGGGGATGAATAACTCATATAGCACAATGGCAAATCTGTTTACTAACAGTATCTGGGTTAGATCCTTATGTGCACTTCACCTGTTTCACAATGGCTTTGGAGAAATCCAATATAGAGCTAGACCAACTCTTCTCCATCCTGTTTCAAGTTAGCACTGTGGTATACACAAAAGCATGTTCACTGCACTGTTTGGATGGTGGCTACTCACTGCGTTGCAACATTTCTAGGCTGTTTAGTTCAAACTAGCTTTAGCTCACACACACACTTTTCCTACAGAAAAAAGGTAGCCAAACATGCACCTGAAATTATCCCTTATTAAGGCAGGTGCCTGAAACAAACAGCGAATGGCTTTTTCCACTGACCAAAAAAAGATCCTCGACCACTAGCTTAGGCAAGACGCCTAACGTCTAGGTAGCTAACTTTTGGTAAAATTACTTTCATCCTAAATTTCTGATTTCTTTTTTTTAATGCCTGATGCAATGTGTTGTTCATGACATTCAGGATAACAGTATTCTTTAAGAATCTATTTCGTAATTACTGCGGACTTGACAGAACAGACAACTTATATAGTTGCTTTATCAGATTCTTTAAGTATGTAATACTATCTTCCATTTTTCACCTAACATACCTGAATGCTGGATTTTTTATTTTTAATCCAATTCTTCTTTGCACTATTTCTTTTGTAGCATAAAATGCTCAAGGTTTTACAAAAACTGAAGACATTTCGGTAATTCTTTCTATGAAGCAAAATGTTTTAGAAAACAGTATTTTACATTGCAGACAAGTTTTGTTGCTGAATGCTTTTTTTTTTGAAAAAGGCTTTACATGAAATTTTGATTTGGAGCCAGAATTTACTACCTAACAGTAATATAAAGTTAGTTCAGTGTTTGTGTTCAAGGCATACAACACTGTAAGGCATACAGTTTATCCACAGAAAAAAACAGAACACGTTCTAGTGGCAATGTTTTTTCCTATTCCAAATCTTCTCAAAGCAAAGGTACAGTGAAACACCAAAACTTCAGTTTATTTCCTAAAAAAAATTATCTTGTTATTCATTTGCAGTAATAAAAGAATATTTAGTGTTCCTCTAATAGCATTCACAGACACTTAATAGAAAAACAGCTGTTTCAGTTACATTTTCATTTCCATAATATTTTCCTTCTCACCACAAACTCAGGTCTATTGTGGTGACACATTAATCTGAATGATGCCTTCAAGCTATGGATTAGGTTTTTTTTTTAGGAGGCGTTACTGCGAAACAGTAAATTAAAAAACACAGAGTGAACCAGGTGTATTAAAAGGCTCCAGTACATCTCTATGTATTATTCTGCACATGAATATTATACCCCCTGGAATACTGCTGCACATCAGAATGAATTTGTTCTCACTCAGCCAGATATATCACGTTAAGACTTCATTACTGTAACCCCTCTGGTATCATCTCCATCCATTAGGAATAGTTAATGAGAAGACACTGCACAATGGGTTCCCAGGATATTACATACACTTGTGCATGCCTGCTCAAGGCTAAGTCTTATCTTTGACAAGATAAAAACGTGTAACATCCAGACAGAGGCCCTTCACAGATCAAGCCAGAAATAAAAGACAGTTAAAGCTGCAGTTTCAGAGATGAGGCAGTAGTGCTCCAAAACAGTCACAGCTGAGTGAGAAAAGTCTGTTTCCTAGCAGGTGTGGACAACCATGACAACTAGGTTCTTACTGAAATGGATTAAGTAAGCTGCAGTACATAAGCACAAATTATTTAAATTCTAAAATATTTGTCTTCTGTTGCCACTGCTTATTTAAACATACTCAAGAACATCAGGCACTTATGCCAAAATCTGGTGCATTCCTGAAATATGAGTAACATCCCCCTAAAAACTCTGGACAATGCCAGGAAAGATACAGCAAGTTAAAGATATATTCCCTTCATTATACTAAAATGGCTTCCTCGTTAGATCCCTATTGTTATTAAGCGCAACGGAGTGCTGGAAACAGACTCCTGTTGCCTCCCTCTAACAGGGGTCACAGCTACAAAGGGTTCCTCCACCTGCGGCACACAAGCCGAGGGAACACTCAGTCCTGGCAGCGTCACTGCCTGCAAGCAGCCTCCGAAGAGAGGTAGCCCACTGAGCAGAGCGAGGCGGGAGAAGTGAAGCAGCAGTCTTGAGAGGAGGGAGCCGATGCCTGAGAGACACTTAAAGCAGGCTTGAGCTCTGAGAGGGGCTGTGAAATAACGGACGTGCACATCGGAAAGGACAGGTAGAAAGTCCTGAGCACATTAAATGCATTAGGACAGTTTCTGTCCTGTGTTCCATAAAAAATGGACAAATAAGGAAATTTCATAATAAGATGATTTCATTTAACTCGAGAAAGAACAGTGAGGCACAGTGCGAGGAAGACAATGAGACAGACTACAGGCTTTGCAACGTGAAAATCAAGCAAGCACCGGTAAGTACGAGAACACCCGAAATATTCTGCAGGAGCTGATTTCGCTTGCCCTGCTGAGCTGGTTTAACCTCTTATGTATCACTCAGTATCAAATCCCACAACTTCCCATTTTTAGAAGGCTAATCATTCGGTATGGTTCAGAAAATAAAGTTATGAGATTGACATAAAACTAGGTGCGATTTTTTGCAATGAGTATTATGAAACTTTGTTAGCAATATCCTTGTAACGTGCCTCAGCAGACCTGACAGATACCGAGTCTGACGAGCGTACCCTGCATATGTATGCATACGTACAGGGCATTCTCTCTGCCCCAGGACAGAAACACACGTTTGCAGCATTTCCTATTTGGAAGATGGCTCAAAATGGTACAGACTAGAGCTACTGGATTACGTTCCTCCTTCTACATCTACAGGCACCTGTTGGAAAACAACTGCTCCTAAATAAAAGGCTAAATAGTTTTCTTTAAGTAATATACACACATTTATAAATATGCCAGGAATGATATATAAATATGCCAGGAACGGATTGTATTTCTTCAGTAAGAATTCAGAAAGTAAATGTCGTCATAAAACCAATTAAAAGATATCTTGAAAAGTGCACGGATAAAAGATAACGGAAAGAACAACAGAAAAGATAATGTTCCCTGTATTAACACCAAACTTACAATTCCTCTAATACTTTGCATTTTTTGAATTTAAGAAACTATCATTTACAAGAAAAATCCAGGCAAGCTGCAAAAAACAAAAGCCTAATAAAATTATTTTTAACTACCATTTCTGTGAGATTTACTAAATTAGATGCCATATAAAACAAAAACCATTTCTAGTAGTATTTAGATAATCCCAACAGCTGAAATCACTCTAGGGAAAAATTAAAATAAACAAAGGAAACCATAAGCTTGTGACTTCTCATTAAAACCGGGATGGGGAATCACCACACAGAAGGAGCCATTACTGGAACCATAATGCTGAGAGCTGAATGGCCTTTGTGACAGCAATTCATCAGTAATCGCATAATGGAAGAGAAAAAAATGGCAAAGAATGGAACCCTTATCAACATGTTCCTACAGCCTTATTTACGTATTGATTTAAGTTACTCCTACCAGCTGTTTGTTTTGTTTATACCCTTCTCTATTCCTGACGGAAGTGCCTGTATAAGTTTCTCATGGCAAAACATCAAGTATTCAGCAACAAGAGCTCAGCTGGGCTACCACAGCTGTACTAAGGAATACGCTTAACCTGTTGGTGAAAGTCAGTCGGAATGCTTCTTTTAACCTAAGTTCCCATGGTTGAAGAAAGATGGGATGAAAGTCCATCCATCTTTCAGCACCAGAACAAGCCACTAACACAGAAGAAACAATAAGAATGGTAAGCTGGTGGTGCAATTTTGTACAATAATTTGCTCTATGACATAATGAAAACATTTACCTCTCCAGCCTAGATCAATTTCAGCACATGATGCTACGTTCCCATAGTAGTCAGCTGCACTAAGGGGAGCAGCACAGAAATAGGGAAATCTCTAATTCATCCAGACCGCCATCTATTCAAAATCACCTGACTGCATGTAAAGGTATAGCATTTGGATAGCTAACTTGCAAAACCGTGCACTGAAGTAAGCCAATCAAACTGCTTCCTTTACACCGATTCTGTCACATATTTATGAAAAGGACAGCACTATAGCAGTGGTCCTCAGAACTCTTGGTGAACCTCTCTTCTTAATGTAGTAAGTTACATGAAGCATACTTAGCGACTATTTTAGATCAAGCTATCTGTATATGTTAGCAGCATCAGGACGCAATGCTGTAACCCATTTTGTGCTAATCAACTCTTTCTAATTTCACCGGGATATGACAGCATTGTAAGCAGTCAGAATTCAAGTCATCCACCAGCTGGAGTCAATAGCGGTGTGCCCCAGGGATTGATACTGAGCCCCGTAGCATTCAACATCATCATTAGTGACCTGCATGATAGGACAGCGCGCAGGGACCAAGCCCGTGCTCAGGCGAGGCTGGGGGCTGTTCGGAGAGCAGCCTTGACCAGAAGCACCGGGGGTCCTGGCGGACACCAAGCTGCCCACGAGCCCTCGCAGCAAAGCGGGCCAGCAGCCCCCTGGGCTGCGCTGGGCAGAGCGCTGCCAGCAGGGGAACGGCCGGGACCCTTCCTCCCAGCCACTGGGCCTTCCTTACCCGAGTTAGCGTCAGAAATCAATGGAAGAAAGTAGCATTCTCTCTTGACGTTGCGTCTAGAAATGTTGCTCTTCAAAACAGCAAATGTTTCGTAACAGAAACACATACACATCTCTGTTAATAGCTGAGGAATTACTAAATTACTGAAAGCATGCTACTCGGCCTTAGAGGCCTCTCCAGGAGCAGCTTACTAACCGTGCTTGAAATTCTCGGGAATCTCAAAATATGAAGAATCAAACACTGATGAAGGTGTCTCAGCAATCTACCATCATCCTATCCATCAACACTCCTGCAGCTATAAAAAAAATCTTACTGAGTGATCCAATCCTTTTTGCCCTTGAAGTTGTATGTCTGCTGTCCTCTTGAAAGTAAACACGTATTGCCACTGGTACAGGGAGCAGAGGCAAAAGCATTTTTCATGCTGTGCACGTTTGAGACCGCACAGAAGGATTCACTAGGGAATCACTGTCCCTCATATCCAACAGAAATAACTTTATTCAAATTCTATATTCTTGTGTATAAAAAGGTACTGAATTTAGAAAACAATGATATTTGATGTTGAAAGATTTCAGATGGGAAGCTAACTTTGGTAAAGTCAGAGAGCAAAATCCAGCTAGGTTTACAACAGAAGGGCTGTTACAAGGAAGAGATGCTGGTGTCTCTCCAAAGTACAAACAGCTGCACTTTACTACTTGGAACTTTCTCAGAGGCCCAAAAATTCTTCATTTGCTTGGACTCATTTTTCGCATTGCTTGCTGCCTGGGAGAGGCTGGCCCTCGAGAGGATGCACAGAAGCGTACCACAGCACCCAGCACTTGCACGACACGTAGCCGATCCGCAGGTATTCCTGTCTTACAACCAGTAATATGGGTGGAGTATGACTCAGAAGTTCCGAGTTACACTGTAGAAGAGTAACAGTGAATGAATGCAGTATAGGACACAGAAAACACCAACAACCTCTGCTGTGACTATGTGAAGAAAAAAAGACTGAACAGTTATGACATTTCACTAAAATGTGTAAAATACAGTAAAATGCAACGTATCAGAGCCTACCATTGGGGGGGTCCAATGCACTCCAATTAAGGGCCAGAGAAACACCTTTTTTTACTTTCAGATGTGCAGACTGGCAAAGATCTAAAAGAATGAGAACCTAGGTCAAGTTTCATTCCAGCTGACAGACCTCAACAAAGAAGGGCAGCTGCCTTCAGCTCCCTCTGTCAGTGAGGAGAAGCAGTTCAGTTGGATTACCAAACTTTTTGATCTGCTCAGACCTCTAATGACAAACAAAAGCCCCCAATAACTACATTTCTCAATCAGCTAGGTGCCTAAAGTGAGCTGGCATAAAAGCAAGACTGGGCACTCTCAAGACGAGAATTCTGTGATCTTCCCCACAGAACTGCTCATTTTATTTAAACTCATTCCTTGTGTATACTAGCAAATATTATATATGTTTTCCTTTCAGAATTATTCACTGTGAAAGACTGCTGCCCAGATAACTCACTTTCATAAACCAGTAATTCACAAAACTATAGTGAGTGGCTTTCTGAAATAAAGTACAACTGTAGCTGGGAACTATTTCTGCTAATAATGGTAATTGAGTGAGGCAGGCTTGGGAAACTGCAACGGTGCACAACATTAAGCAGATTAAAAAGTACAATTAGCTGGCAAATTGTTCACTAATATCACCTTGTATTGCAGACAATACGAACCATTCAAATGGCACAGACCTTTTACTATTACTTCTTTTTCTATTACCATTCCTTCTTTTCCTCTCTTCATTAATCTACTTATTGTACCTTTTTCCTTTGCTTAAGAAGTCCTACTTTTTCCCTGTTTCTTTTCCTGGTCAATAGCAGTTTTGCCTTCTGTTCAGCCTTTTGGATTTCACTATAACCTGTCTTTGTGTGTGTGCGCGCGCGTGTGTACTTTCTTGGCAGAAAGCACTTAAATGCGACCCTCAGAAAAGCCAACCAGTGTAAGAGTATAAATGCTCTAGTGTGCTAGAGGGATTTATGTTCCCTCTACAACATATTCCACCACTTATAATATATGCTGGACAATTGCAGCAATTGAGACGTAAGAGCTCAAGAAGCAAAATATATGTATAACTCTTGAAACCCTGCTGAAAGAATAGCAACAGGATAGCAAATAAAGTTAGAAACAGACATACCCTCCTCCTAAAATTTTAACTTTTTCTCCTTCTGCTTCTTGGAAAAAGACTGCTGAAAAGTATGACAGCAGTCTTTTCCTACATTGTCTTGACCATACGCTAAGATTTGACAGCCAGAAGTCACTAACAGGTTTAGGGCACGTTGGAATGCAGCTGCCTTTGAAAAACACTAGGACTATTTGACTTCTATGGGAATTGAGCATGGACAAAACTGAAAAAAATCCAGAAGTCATACTTAATCATCTCAAATATTTTTCTACTCTATTTTTTTTTTTGAATATTTCTTTCTCTTAAAATCTATCAAGAATAGAACTGTTATTTTAATAGACTTCAACAAATATATGGATTAGTCAGACATCACTTCCATAAAGCATAATATACATATATATATTCTGCATGCAAACAAAATGGTGTACTTTGTAAATTTTCTGACTATTGATTCTTCCCTCTGCAGCTCTTCTTCCACCATTTACTGACTTTCTCCATATTAATAAAAATAATTTTCAAGCAAGGATCTGTGGCACAAGAAATGTTTCAACAGTGCAAAAAAGCTTTTGAAGAACAACCATATTTTCAGTCATCCGTCACACACACAGAACACCTTCGTTACACTGATGTAGTATTCCTTTATTACTGAATAGCATTCCTGAACTTGTTTTCCTGAATATGTACATTACTGTACTAATATCAAAGTAGCAGTAAAATACAGCAATACGTGACTCAAGGAGAAATAAAAGCCCCCAATTTTCCATTCAACAGGCAGACTAATTCCTGCTATTTCATACTCTCCTTAAACATGCTATAGACTTGGGTGTAAGCCACTATAAACAGTTCAAGGCAGTCTGAGAAAGACCAGTAATCCCCACAGTGCTTTGAAATTTGCTGTAACCTGACCACATAACACAACATACTCAAATGACCAGAGACAGTTTTTGAAAGCCACTAAATGTTTATCTGACCCCTTGTGAACTCTCAAAAAATACTTAGCTGTAGGGGCAGACAAACAACTAACATTTATACAAGCTACGATTCCCACTGAGAGCATACCAGTTATGTCCAGCAACCACAGTCATAGCTCCTTCACCACAAAGCTTAATCACCTTTTACTCTGGAGAAGCTGAAGGAACATCTTTATTACAACACTCCAGAAAGCAGACGTTTAAATCAGCCTCAGTAAAAATGTAGGCTTTTGTTTAAAAACTGCATACTAGAGCTCCAGCAGTATTTTTAAAATCATGTTCCTCCTGAATGATGTGCGAGCGTCCTATAAATTGCCAGGGATGAAAGGGATCAGAAATCACATTAAGCACCTTCTCCAAGTATTTAGCTATATTACATTAGTACCCATCAACATGTTTATCTTGGACCATGATGCAGTACTTTAGGTATGTGGCCGATGGAAGAATCATAGACGGAGGTTAAACAAAAGAGAACAATGACAAAAAAAATTGTGAAAGTATCAGGAGGAGGCAGAGAAATGAGATAGCGGTAATGGAATCACAGAAAGCATGCTGACATTTATTCAGGCAAAATTTTCCAAAGCTACTAAGTAAGTTCTTTCAACAGTCTGATCCCAGTAGCACTTATGTTCAAGAAGGCATTACACTTGGCAGTATTTGAAGTAATATTTTTGCTTTAATGATTTTCCTAATGTTAAGTAAAAATGCAGCAAATACCTTGTAAGAATTCTAAATGCCACGTAAATCTGACACAAGAAGACATTATATCTGCTGTTTATTAAGGTGCTGTGGAGAAACTGCCATGCACTGCTCAGAGAGAAATTAGAAAGGTGTCTTGTGTTGAGGCCACTGAAATGCTGATTAACGGACAGTTAACTAGGGGTATATTTAAAATTTCTTTAAAAGAAATTTACAAAGACTCATGTTCAACCACTTCTTTTCTTGCCAAGACAAAGGACTTTGAGAAAATAAGACGAGCTAAAATTTAGAGGTTAGAAACAACACCTTGGTTAGTAACAGAAAGGATAGCCAAGATAACATTTGACTCGCTGGTTTTCCGTACTTCCAGTTCTGAAGCACACGTGCCCATGCTTCCCTTTGAGAACTTGTTCAGCAGCCACTTCTAACCTGGGCCTCTGTTTTGCACAGAGGAAGGAAGCAGCGTTTTAGTTTATAACCTGGACTGTTTGATGAATCATGCAATTACTAGACTGCTCCCTGGAAATGACCTTTTGGGGATCTGATATTAAAAAAAATCTATATTCCTACCTTGGCACATGTTGTGACAGGAAACCAGAAACACAGTGTTTGTAACTATTTCATTGTTCAGTGACTTTCTTGTCTAACTTCTTGTGTTGGAACTTAGGAAATTATGAAAATTCAACTTAGAATACTGACAACTTTGGTTTAATTAATTCTTCAAGAAAAAGATAGTTACTTGTTCATTTAGATCAGTCAAAAATATTTCCTGTAAAGTCTTTATAGTGGCCAATTACCTAAGTTGCAGTCAAACAGCAGTGTAACTGGTGATACAACTTATCAGGGTGAAAAATAAAGAACGGGAAAAAAACTTAAACTTTTGTTTAGTGCTTTATTTTTTGTTTGTTTAAATCAGTTACCAATCTACTTTGTTTGTATCCTGCACAACGAATTGATGCTTGCATATTTACTTTTGATTATAACAAAAACAAAACAAAAAACAGGAAGGGCACAGACTCCAGAAATATTTGCTGCAAGTGTTTGGTCAGAAATGCTAATTCCCATAAAATTCAGGAAGATAACAAAAGGCAGTAAAGAGTTCTCTCCAGCTCCAAGCTCTCAGAAACTCAAATGGAGAAGACAACATTGGCTGTGGAAGGGAGCACAACACAAGGAAAACACACACATCAGCTCCATGGAGAATGGAGCTGGCGCTGCAAACTGAAGACTCCGAATTCTTTTCTCCCTCCTCTTCCCGCATCTGTTTTGGCTGGCATCCGGCACAAGACATCCAACTGATGTCACCTGCCCCATCGAGCCCTGCTGCAATTCACCGCTCAAGACAAAAACAAATCTGAAAAGCAGGCAGACAGCTCAGCAACCTGGAGACAGGAGAGGGACTTTATGTGGAACTGCTGCCTGGAACAGCACGGCTTAGACTTGCCAGCTAATGTTTTCTCCACCACAAATCGCTGCCCTGTCACCTCTCAGATTCCCAACTGCTGTTTATTAGCTCCTTCATGAGCAATGTCAGGGCAGGGTGTGATGGGTCACAGGACAAACAAACGTTGACCAAAACAGATGTAAAAAAAAATACAGAAGAAAACATTTTAAAATCATTTGCAGAGAGCAGACCACCTGCCAACTCTCAGAGACAAAGTGTGTTTTGCAAATCTGACTCTCAAACTTGGGATTTCCTATACAAAACGAAGCCACTGTTCTCCTGCACCATGTTTTTAAACAGAGAAATACCTTGTTGCATGCCTCCCAGTTAAACTGCCTCCTCTATTTCTGTAGTCTATCAGAGGTATGACAGAGGAAGTACGTAAGGTAAGATTACACAATTTTCCCTGCTTATTTTCCCTACTTATTTTCCAAATAGGTAACAAATTAAATGTGTATTGAAATAACACCCATTTTTAATATCAGGAAAAATTAAGTGGGATTGTTAAATTCTAAAGATATCTGGTCCTACCGTGGGATAAAGATTAATCTGTTTAATGGAAAACTAAAATATTCTATGTTTCTGTGTACAGATACAGCATGCAAATTTGCACATTAATTGATCCAAATTCACAGTATTTACAAGTTTATATAGAGAGAACAAACAAATTCTCTATGGAAACCCTACTCCACCCCCATTTATTTTTATTTGGGGTAAGAGAAAAGTAAATATGAAAAAAATAGCATAACACAATGCTAATTCTCTAAGATAAAACCACTACAAGGTTTCCTGTTGGGAAGGCAGCAGTAAGACACAGGACATATACTGTTTTTATTTTCAGTTCTCCCATTAAATGTAAAGCAAGTAAGGTTTGCCTTCAATTGAGATGTTCACATTAGGGTGAACATTGCAAGCCCAAAATACTAACAAATGGTGACATCAGACAAAAAGAAATCTATCAACATCAGCTTTCCACATCTAAACAGGCACTGAGAGGTTTCTCAGTACTCGGTTACCATTTTGTTACCTACAAAGCCCACATCTGCAAAGAAGAAAAAATTGTATTTCACTTGCTTCGTTAAGATCAGGCTTTTTAACCCAGTGAATTAAAAACGTGCAATGGAGCTCAAATAACGTCACCAGAAATGCATTGGTTTCAGAAAACAGCTTTGGTTTTGGCTCTAAGCAACAAACAGCTGCTTTTTTGCATTTCATAATGCATGTATTACCTAAAACTTTCAGAAATTGCTAGTATATAGCCTCACTCCAAAGGAATAGTATTTTTTAAAAATTGATGCGATTTACTTCATTATTAAATATTTATGCCTAGAATTTGACTAACAAAACCATATTCAGGACCCAGATTACATCCAAAATGAAAACTGATGTTTTAAAGTCTGCTTTCGTTATAATTCCTAATGTTCCTAACATTTACTCACTTTTTTTTTAGTGCTGTACATTGAGAGATGAAAGTAATAACAGAGTTGGTCTCAACTTCTATTTTCTAAAATTTAGAATCAAATATTTTGTCTTAAAAGAAAGTATCATTCTTTGAGGTGCTTAGTGAACCGTAATACCGTTATGGGATTAGGAAAAAAACAACATAGTTTTGAATGTAAATCAATGCAACAAGCAAGTATTAAGTATACTAATACTTCACTGCCAAAGAAACAGCAAAGTACACCTTTCCAGAGGTGTTCTGGTCTGAGCAGCATCAGGAAAATGCAGAGATTTGCACGTCTCCTTGAGAACAGCTGTTTTTCTGGCCCTCAAGCAGTTGCTATGCAAGTAAAGCAGCCTTTTTATTGTGAGTACAGATTCTCCTTTTAGATGAACAACCACCTTCAGCATATGTCCTTCATTCAGTATCATTCGTTTACTGAATCTTTCCCACAGAGAAGTATGTTCAATTTTATTTACTTTTTTTTTTTTAATACACGCACAGCTGAATGATAAAACTTGCACAAGTGAAAGGGTTTATCTAGAGCAGGAGACAAAGCAGACAATCTGCAGTACGGTGCCAATACGTGAACAAAGCAAAAGACAAATTCTTTACTTTAAAATATGTGAGAATTTCAAGTTCTTCCAATGGCTCGGGAAGATCGGTAATTGCACAAGTGGGCAGACAATCCTGAGGACTGGAGGACTTGGTACCACTTTTGAAGATGTTAGAAATTTCTGCCTATTAATTTGTCAATAGAGGACAGATTGAAACACACAGAGAATTGAGACCTACAGACTTGTTGCTAAGCATACAAATTCTCCAGCGTAGCTGTGCTGACTGGCTAATGGCAACCAGATTATACTGTGCTTTGAAGGTGTGGTGTTTCTGCCAGGCTTGTATCTGCCCCTAATCATCCACCCCCTTCCCCACCTTCCCTCATCCTTTTTAAAAGAATTGTTTGCTGTTATGCCTAGAGCACGCCTTGGGCCAGAATTACTGCACTGCAATTACAACTCGGGATTTTGTCCCGCGCTCTAGCGGATACGTTTGCATGTAGGGTACCATCTAAGTACAGAGCATGCTTCATTTGGACAAGACATCCAAGTAAGTAGCTGGTCTGCACTGCTTCTTTTTGTCTTAGAAAAGCTATCCAGCTGAAGCCTTTGAAATTACTATGGCTACATGCAAGAAAGAAACGGCAAAGGGAAGCTCATGAGTGCAGCTTCAATCATACTGAAGTCAATGGCAGAATTCCTAACAGCTTCAATATGGACAAGATGTAGCCCCATAGCTTCAAATCAAAACTGTCAAAATTTTACATGTTTATTTAAGATTCACACAGCAATATGTGACAAAAACAAGTGAGCTAGACCTGCTAGGCACAGATACCTTTGCTGTCTTCACTAAACATTTCCGTTTCCAGTGGTTATGACCAGCTCTCTGCAGGAGACAAATCCTGCTCTTTTCCCTCAGCTAGTTTCTCACTGATATTTGATATTTGGTATGCTTTCTCCCTCAGCCCGCGCAGACAGAAGCCCGCTCCTCTGACTCACTGCGCGCGAGGCCAAGTGCGAGTCACTCGGTGATGCAGTGCTCCCGCATCAGCTCCCAGCTGACCGGGGAGCTGCAGGAAGAGCCTTTCACAAGGCTGGAAGTGAATCGGGAAAGCTGATAATGTCACAACTACCATAAAATATATAAATAAAAAAACCCTTCCAGAGTTGCTCTACAGCTTGATTAGTATGCCTTGGAGAGCATCTATCGCAATCCTATGCTTTATAACTAATTGATGAATTTATTATTTATACGTACTACTTATTTTGTGGCAAAACAGATTACTTGAAAGTTAACTTTCTTTCAATATCATGTGGTTTGTATTTACTGTACAACTTGTGTTAGCAGTTGAACAGAAAAGAAAATACAATCTCCATGTATGTATTTGTACTCATTTGATGTAGAACACCTGAAAACCAGTGGCTCCAATGCCAAACTGATTTTTCAAAGTAAGGAGATATGCTTTGAGTGCACTGTAAAAAAAAAAAAAAAAAAAAAAAGGCACCTCCCACCAGTAGACAATTTTCCCCCAAAGACACAGTTTATATAAAGATCTGAATGGGTTTGTTTAACAGAATTTTGGAAGTATCCGGAAACAGGACATCAGTTCTAACACCTACAAAGATCTTAGATCCCTTTGTGGTATATTCTGCTGTTGAACAACGCAGACAAGCAAAATCCCAACACAGGAAGGCAGAAAATATGCAGTAAATAATCACTGAAGTCCAACATAAAAGAACAGAACCGTTGGCTGGCCACCCAACATTGAGACAAAATCAGGAGCCCTTAGATGTGTCTAACCTCTGCTTCCCATCCGTCTCACTAGCATTCTCTTTATCTGTCAAGCTCTGCAGCACCAGTGCTCTCAAATGGCCAACTAATTCATTGAATGCTCTTTATTTGACACTACAGGCCTAAAATCACTGCACTCCAGGCAAATCTTTGTTTTATCCAGAAAGAGATGATGAATCCCATTTCTGGAATGCTGTAGATTTAAACTTTTTTTTTTTAGCTTTTCAAATGTGTTTGAAAATACTGATGAAGCAATCAAAGGCCCACAACACAACTCTGGGTTCCCAAATGCAACGCAAGCTCCCAGTTGGTAAATTGCAAGACAGAAAATCCTCCTGCAATTGCTTAAATCCGAGCTACTCCTGAAAATGATGACAGACTATGTTCACAGATTTGATAAAAGCACAAGGCTACTATCGCAAACCACACAGAACACATATTCTGGCAAACAGCTTCTAAACCCCCATTTTTCTGTATTAGAATATACATGGAGAAATCCATTAGTCCCATTTATCAGATCTAATTTTTGCAAATTACACACACTGCCTACCTGTGGACAACAGACACAGTTTCTGTAGGGCACGCTAATGCAGACCCATAAGGCCAGAAATTCACCACGAACAGCATATTTGCTGCTTCAGGGAGAAATATGTTGTTCCAAAAAGAAACATTTTTGATTAAGATCTTCTTGGTTGTAAAACAAAAGAATACCAACAACTAGTGTTTAACCAGATATAACACATGGACGCAATGTTAATGCAAATAACTTGCGTCCGAGGAGATTTTAAGTGTTGCACTTCATTCCATTCACTAAAAAAAATTAATTCATTAAAAGGTCACAACATGCCATCTGAAGCTTTCTGAACTGCAAAAGTAATGCTGGCTATGTGGATTAAGAAGGTAATTTACAACTCTAAGCAATTCTTTTGGGCATTAGCATAGTCATTTGATTTTTTTTTTTTAAACTTAAAAAGATAGAGAGAGAAAATACTAAAAACCTTGTGAATCTTGCAATTCAAACATTGAAAAAGACGTTCTGTCCAGGGTTAGAAACCTGTATTATGGATTACCAAATTCTGAAAAGCTGTATGTGAGCAAACACACTGCTGCATAACTGCAAGCTGCATCACCAAATATATTGCAATCATTTCCCAACAAGTATAGTTCACTTGTGTTTATAATAATTCAGTGTGCTGGCAGGCACACTCTGATAGAGTTTCTAAAAATAATGAAGTGTTAGTAATACAGCAACTACAGCAGCCTCCACTTTCACGTCTTTGGAGAGAGAGCACGGGATTCTGTGCGAGTAAATTGAAGGAGATTCTGTTCAACTTTTCAACAATAAAGTTTAGTTCCAGTTTTACAGAATTTGAAGCAAATAAATGTCTTCTGGTAATATAAAACCATGCTTTAAGCAAATTTCAAATAACTAAATGGTTAGCATATTTGTAAGCCAAAGTCTTTACAACACATATACTAAAAGGTAATTATATTACTGCTAAAACGCACAAAACTTAAACTGGGGGGAGGAGGTTCAGCATCCAGGATATATGCAGAATGTAGCAGATAAAATTCTTAGCTTTAATAATAATGCTTTAAATTTTATTTAACAACATGAAAATATTTTAAATAATTGTGATTTGACATAATCCCTTTTAAATAATCTTGCTATTCACATATGTGGATATGCTGTGCTCTTTACTTACAGGATATTAAGTAGAAATAAATTTAAAAACAGCTCAAAGCAGAAAATTTTTTTTTGGAAAAAAATACATGAACTGTTTTAAACACTATCTTTGTGAAACTTAGGCTTTAACTTTGTCAAGAAAGATAACTGTCAGTCTCTGATACCTTGTTTGAAAAGATTTTTGCTGTTTGATGAATATCTGTTCAATTTTGAAGTAGCTTGTTTTCTGTAATAAAAGCATTCGAAATATCAAACTACAGGGTTTTGTTTCCAGCAATCTGTTGAATATTAAAATTGATGTTGAAAAAGTAGGGTCCTGTTGCCTTGCTTCTGCTCATTATAAAAACTGATTATATTACTCTTTGCCATTAAAAAACTCTTTTAGCTGTACAATTAAGAATATAAGTAACCGAAAAGAAGGCTAGTCAGCTCATACAAGTTCACTGCTGAATCTCCCTTCTACTGCGGACAAAAATCCCACCTTATATCCTCTCATTCTTTTCTAGAATACACCAACTACAGCCTGGAAATGCTGCTCACCAGGGAGGTTATTCTTTCCAATCCAAAGGGAAGATGAAGCTTTTACCAAAGCAACTGAAAAACTGTCTGAATTCATACCACAGTACATAGTGCACTACCCATTTTATTTGCACAACTGATCTAATTAGAAACAGATTTTCCTTTTGACTTTCACTTCCAGAACACTGTATGTGCCAGTCCCTCCCCTGCCCCCGGCCAACGCCTGAGGAGTTGGCAAATCACAATCTGGAAACAGGAAAATTTTTTTGGTAATGATAATGCCCAGGCCTTTAGAGTTAGCTTTTTCCACACATATAAGACAGTCCAGCATTTTGCTGGGTATATAATATCAGAGGATTTAGAGAGTAAAGGTGAATTTTTTCCTTTTTTTTGGTGATGGAAATCTGCACAGTCATACTGCTGATTTTATCATCTTTTTCTGTACACACATGCTGTATTTTGGAAGCTACCAATGCCATCCTATTAAATCAAAAATATATAAATAAAAAACAGATAAAAGCCCCAGATTTTAGATGAATGTATAGTAATACATTTTACAATGAGATTTAATCCAGACACTAAGTTAACAGGATACATTTGGATTTAGAATAGCTTTTTTGAATGAGAACAGTAACAAAACACGTATGTTCCTAAATTCTTCACTACTTGATCACCTTTATCAAACAGCTGAATACTATAAAAAGCCATTAACACTCTGTATCTGTTTTATTATGTGCAATTCTAATTCTCTGTGGCTAGTTCTCTACTGAAGCTGCTCTGGTTGGTACCTTCAGTGTTAAGACTGTGTCAGCATTTCCATTGTAAATTGAGGGCCTTATAAACTCAGCTTTAAAGAGATCATTGTGTACTGAAACTCAGCACACAATTTTTTCATGTAGGAGCAAATAGTTTATTACTGCTATAAAAAAAAAAGTGATTTCCAACTTTTTTGTTCAAGGTTTTATTGTTTTGTTTTTTTTTTTTCACAGAGAAATACCAAAAGCTACAGCTTCCAGCGAGAAAAAGAAAACTGCCTAACAACGAAGTGTAATAAAATTTTCCGGGGAATATGGGGATGCGTAGGGATAGGGTAAAGACAGTACTGCCAATTCCTGGCTCTTCGAAAACTTGACTAAAAGAGACATACAGATATATAGACATCCTATATGAATAAAACCATGCTTGAAACAGATTTCAAATAACTAAATGGTTAGGATATTTCTAACCACTGAGGGACAGAATTCTTCACCTCTACTTGCAGGTGTGAACAAAGTCCTCACCTGCACAGAACAGCGGCATTCCAGATAGCTATGTGCACTCCTTGTACAGCAAGTGGAGACACACAAACTTCATATAGAAGCACAGAATCACAAGGTCGGAAAGGACCTACAAGATCATCTAGTCCAACTGTCATCCTATCACCAATACTACCCCCTAAGCTCCTAAATCATGTCTTGTAGCACCTTGTCCAGGTGCTTCTTGAACACCGCGAGGGTCGGTGACTCCACCACCTCCCTGGTCAGGCCGTTCCAGTGCTTGACCACTCTCTGAGAGAAAAAGTTTTTCCTGATATCTAATCTAAATTTCCCCAGGCGCAACTTGCGGCCGTTACCTCGAGTCCTATCATTAGTTATGTGGAAGAAGAGGCTGACCCCCTCCTCATCACAACCTCCCTTCAGGAAGTTGTAGAGTGCAATGAGGTCTCCCCTGAGCCTCCTCTTCTCCAGACTAAACAACCCCAGCTCCCTCAGCCGCTCCTCATAAGACTTGTGTTCCATACCCCTCACCAGTTTCGTTGCCCTTCTCTGGACACGTTCCAGGGCATCGATGTCTTTCTTGTAGTGAGGGGCCCAAAACGGAACACAGTACTCGAGGTGCGGCCTCACCAAAGCTGAGTACAGGGGGATGATCACCTCTATTCATTTGAGATATGTTAAACATCTAGCTAAGGGCAGCATGAATTTTGTTCTAGAAATGCCTATTACAGTCCAGACAGCAATCCCTGAAGTAGATCTCCAAACTTAGACAAGTGCAACATAAAAGATAAAAGCAAGAAGACAAAGCAGCCTTTTAAAGGTGCAGAACACTTCCCACACCACTTGTCTACCAACGTCTGTGCGCGAGTGAGTTGTACCGATTCAGCTGTCCATAAAGAGACTTGGAAAGAAATACTTACTGCTGATATAGCTTTCACCTTTCTGTTTTAGAAAAATCTCTAAATCCTCAATATACAACTAGTATAATGAAGAATAGCACATAAACTGTTGACAATTTGTCTTTTCTTGTTTCGTACCATTTAAAACTGTACTGCACTCAAGGACTGCTGCTGAAGCAGAAGACGCAGACAGTTCAGCGTGGCTCCCCATAAGCACCACACACGTGAATCCATCCGAGCCACCTCCCACCCCGGTAACTGCCATGATGCCAGCCTGGACGGACGAACGGGCAGGGGCAGCCCGACGCTACGTGTGTTCTCACTCCTCATGTTAGATCTTAATGGATTAGAGTGCTGGTTCTAGTGTACTTCACCGCCCAGATAAAAACAGGATAGGCAGTTATAAAATATGTTCTTAGGGGAACAGGATTTGCCCCATTTTTATTTATTTATTCTTTGGATTTCTCAGACATTCAGACTCAGTTCAGAAATTATAAGAGAAGCAACTAAACCTCTTTTCCAAATCAAAAGCACTGCTGTTTTCTACACCTACTCAGGTCCCAAAAAAGTATCAGAGTGGGGGCTAGGTGAAGCTGACAAACATTATATTATGTGCTGAATACTGTGTCAAGGACAGACTGGAACGACCACAGGAATCAGCAAGAAGTGCAACACTGAAAGGAAAATTAGGATTTCGCTCTCTCTCAGTGGACTGGATTAGCTAGCCTTAAACAAACTCTCTTGCAATGGTTGAATGAGGGTGGGGGAGTGGGAGGGTGGAAATCCCTTTCTCATTTTATTTTATCTTTAAGTATCTCCACCAGTTCTTCTTGTGAGGATCAGCAATATATAATCCATTTTTGTCTCAATACCATCTCAGGAAAGAGACTTTCAGACTGTATCATAGTTTACACGAAAATATTGAAGGATTTGTTTCATTAGACCAAATGGATCAGTTCACATATGCATGAAAAACAAAAAATTCAGTCCAGAAGTGAGTTTCATACTAACCAAAATGTCTTGTAGTTTGCAGATCACACTGGTAAAATACAGAACACTTATTCCTCCTCTACCCTTCTTCATTACCACAACGTGGTACATACCTTACTTATTCAGCACTGTGCAAGGACAGACAATCGCTACCTGTTCATTAGAATTGTTAGAGCTCTGCCAAGTTACAGAACGGAATTGCCAGTTAAGAAATTATTCTTTTATAACACAACACCCAGCCTAGAAATTAGAAACAAACAGGTAAGGAAAGCAGATACTGTAGTGGAAATGTCACCTAAAGATGTGGCCAAAAACCATTTCTCTGCAAATTCATCAGCCTTGAAGGACTGCAACTGATGAAATTTATTTCACTTTTTCATATCTTGCAGTGAAGGGTTAGCTAGTTAACAGGGAGTCAGATATTTCTTCTTTAAATATCACTGATAACCCACGACACAATGATACACAGGAACGTAAAGAGGATAGCACAGCAGCACTAAAGCAGAAGCTGATGAAAACTACATAACTTCTTGAGACTGACAGCAGAATAAACATTCAAGCTAAAAAAGCAAAACGTTTGTCTTCCTTTAAATAGCCTTTATATTGTATCTAAATTTTCTGTTCCAATGTGTATAATTAAATAAAAATTGTATTTCCCCTATTTGATTTTGAGTCAAATGAAAACATCCCAAGACTTTCATACCGTAGACTATAAGCATCTTGGAGCATTGTGTGTCAAGAGCTTTTGACCACAAAAAGGGTAATAATAAACATCAAATCCATAAACAGTTAATTGGCATATTNGTATGTCATGATCACATCCCTGTCTGGCAAACTGCTGTCAATACATACCGCTGATGGGTCAGCTATTTATACTTTGCATGGGAAATTTGTATGCATTTCTGAGCATGCGATATTAATTTGCAGTCCAGCTAAGGCAGAAATATTGTTGTAGTGCTTATCTGTGAGAAAGGTCACTAGAAGTGTTGAATTCTTTAGACATCCACTTCTAATCCTAGATAGAGCAGAAATGTGTGTCTTTTTTACATACATAATTTAGCATTAGATACTGTTCCAGTAGCACAGCTGAACACTAGCAAATATTCACCACGAGTTTCTCTAATTCGATCCCCAGTCTCATTGACGTTTCCTCTTAGGTCAAAGCCACAAATAAATAACCCCCAGTATGACTAAAGAGATTTGACTCATAGCTCTGGTAGTGGGATAGAAAAGCAGACTGTACAAGGTTTTAGCTTGAGTAATAGCAGCAATTTATTGTGTGGATTGCTATCTTCCTTCGCAAAATTTTGCCCTCTTAGGATTATATTCACAGGAAGTCACTCTAGTAAGAAGAGGTTACTAGCAAGCACTTACACTGAAAGTGAGAAAAACGGCAAGCAGAACAAAGGAACTGAGAGAAGCTTGCACCCCCCTCTATAGAGGTAACAAGTGTCAAAAGCCATTGTACTACGTCGTAATGTGATAATGCATTAAAATACATTGTTATACGATTCTGTACAAGAGAATGATCCTCCTCATTTGCAACAGCACTGTAGTCATGTAATTGTCAGTTGCTAATTACCAATTCTGTAGAAGAGTTTTTAGCAACTAACCCTGCCTTCCCCCTGTGCAGCTTTACTTACAGGAGTTGGCTGTGCTCTAGGTAATGAGAATTGTACCTGGTCCAGCACAAAACTCACCACTGGCACATCTGAAGTCCGTTGCCTCAATGACAGGCAGAGGCCTCACATGAGAGCATTTTCATTAAGACAATGCAATTAATATCCCTTTCACACCAGCACCCAGGGCATCAACTGAAGCATGAAGTTTTGAATGGTCTGGGACAAAGGGCAGAACAAGGCAGGGAGGTGGATGTTGCAGCCTTTGGGACAGGCAGCAGCAGAGGAGCAGCAGTTCCAGCTCCTTAATTCCATTGAGTTCCACATTCCGAAGATGAATTTTTTAACCACTTCACAGAGCCTGTTTGAAAGCCACCACATGCATTGCATATGTTCACCCAACCCTGCTTTCACTTTCTAGAAAAGAAATCTTGCCAAAGTCCATCTCAGCTGGAGTTCAGGCACTTAATCGCTAGACTGCCAGGCAGCGCCAGCCTGAACGGGACATGTGCCTTTAGGTGCCCGCATTCAAGTCTTCTGGGCGCTCTGCAGTGTAGAATTTTGGCCCTTTGTGATGGCTGAGCTGTGTTTATTCCAAGTTGCTCTCTTAGGTTTAAATGCCCCAATCCCAGCTGATACCTCAGTAGATTCTCAACTTTCACAACAAAATTTATTCTAAAATTATTTTTAAGGAAGGTATGAAGGAAAATAAAAGCTGACTTGTGAAATGCAGACTGGCAGAGTCAAGCATTGCCATTTCTGTTTGTCAGCTAAGTATAATTCAATACTTACAACATTTTGTCAGGGTGCTTTGTATTTTTTAAGCACAACAAAGATGCCTTTGTCAGGTCTCTAAAACAGTTGTCCAATACATGAGATTTTTGAAGGGTTTCCCACAGATACAGATATGCACTCAGACCCCAAATTAAAAACAATGTAAGTATTTGTTATATGCCACAGTATATATACACACTTAGCAGTAGTCTATTGTATTACGTATAAAATATCATAGTAGTCAGAAGAGTTTGCAACCATGCTTCCAAATAAAACTGTTCACAGTTGGGCACAAGCTCATATTTTACTTAATATTTTATAACAACTTGTAATGAAATACATCCTGCTTGCCCCAAAACACTTCTGTCTAAAACAGAAGATATTTGAAAGGTCATAAACACTTGGTAGCAGTAGGACTGCAGACGCCCGCATGAATGTTTTCACTCAAGATAAATACGGCTGTAGCAGCTGCTGCTTACAGCCCCATGCCCATGCCCTATATCAATCAAATACACACAAACTTGTTTAACTGGAGGTGTCCAGATTTTTTTTTTTTAAACCCTAACAACTATAAAACACAGCAACTTTTCCCCTCATCTTCCTGGAACAAATATTTCAGGCACACCCTTCCTTAGCACCAGAGGTCCTCCATCAAACTTCTGTGGGACAGATCAGAAATGACACCATACTGAAGAATGTTTTGTACGCAGACAAAACTAAAGCAAGACTTTCAACAAGACACTTTCACTGCCCACACTTCCTATGGCAACTTGCCTAGCCAATCACTTCTATCCACAACATTTCTGGACTTACTAGAAATACGAGAAAACACCACAAAAAGTTTTACGTTTCAATTAATTCTTCATTTTTGAAATTTTTTGCACTAAAGAATGAACATTCTGTTTGGACTGAGTGCTTCTCCAACTGCCATGCCTCATGGCTGGCTAAATTGATTTCACATGGTAACTAAAACTAAGAGCATGTAGGAACAAATTAATTCTCTTCTGGAAACACTGAAGTACATCTTTGGTATATGAATCGTTACTACAACGATGATCAAAGAAGTGACTTTGGGGGGTATATCCTTCAGGAAAATGAGAACCACTGCAGAGACACCGGGTGAAGACATTAGGCACATCTCCACAAGCTGCTCAAATCCATAAACCTCTGACACTTTTGTACCAGGTTTGACCTACTATGGCTACTTATATAATTGGTTACGGTGGTTCTCTGTGAACAAGGGATAATAAATAGGAAATGGAAAATCAGACATACATTTTTAGTATGAGATAAAACAGAACACCTAATGTATTTTATACATGAAATTCAGAAGAAAAATCAGTGAAGATTCTGCATTCCAAATTTTCCTGCTGAAATGTTCTCAGGCTGGCTGGAAAGATACTGTACACTACTTAATAAAAACTGCTAGCCAATAGAATCTGAAATGAAGCCTGTCCTTCCCTGGCAAGGGATTTATTTATTTATTTTTAATTAACACTTAGGGGTATTCTGTGAATTGCTACGCATAATAATGCTTGAAGGGCCAAAAAGAAGGTTACACTGGAACAGCTTTGAGACTATTAGCTTTTTCATAAGAAAGCTGCAGAGTCATCATATGGCCTTGCTGCAGTGAGCAGCTGTCTTTCTGTACGACATTTCACTGAAAGAAAGCGCAGCAGAACGAGAACACAAGCAATGAAGAGCAAAATCTCTTCTAGTGAATCTGTTTTCACAGCTGGAGATTGAGTGCTTACTATTCTACATACAGCATCACCGAGCTTAGGAACTCAAGTGGGTAGTGTTAAATTGCACAGTAAAGCAATTTAAGCAAATGACTAATCTAAACCCTTAAATTTCATTCCTGCTTTGGTCTTTTAAAAAATGGCTTAAAAAGAAAACTTATAGCAAAAGAAAAAAGCAGAAGATTAATTTTGTCATCTTAAAGCAAATCAAAGCGAATGCAAATGACAGTACAGTTTACTAAGTTGTGCCAAGCTACTTGCATAGCAGTTTGATCAGGACTTACGGCACACAAAAACCAGGATGTTTTTCATTTACAGAAGGCCAAAAGCAAGAAAAAAAAACAAACTGAAAGATTTTTTTCTAACTTCTTGGTACCTTATCTGCTAAGTCATTTTCTTCATTGGAATTATCATAAGATTTCTATAGTCTTAGCTCCTATTGCATTACAATGCACATTTTTAAGTCACAGAGGTACACACACGTACACTATCCTTAGAGGCTATCAAAGTATTTGTTTTTAAAAAAGCGCATGAAGAATTCTTCATGCAGCAAGGTATCATCCAATTAAATTAACACAAACAATTTGCCATTTGAATGTTCAGATTTAAAAAAAATCTTTTCAGCTCATGTAACACTGAATTGAGTAATGTGTGACATTAGAATCTCAAAATATTACACTGGATGTAACCACAACTGAGAGCGAAGTTAAGTTAGATTAGAAATAGAGATGATCTGTGGCTTGTTCCAGAGAAATGCAGAACATTCTAGCTCTAACAATGGAAGCCCCTCAGTTGCCTCAAGTTTAAAAGCCTCTGTATGGCAATTCTGTATTTTATTAGCACAGCATACTCCGCATCATACTTACTGTGGTGCCGGCTGCTGTAGGACCTGGAGTGCCACGACTCTCTTTACCAAGAATCTGATTTTGTTCTTCTGGACTACGGGTGACCAGGATTCTGAAGTGCTGTTGCCTCGTGTTTTGATCTGGTCTGATTTTAAACAAGCATCCCTGCCCTTGAGGAATCCTCTCTACTGAATTGCTTCTAGATATTTCTGACCCGTTCCTGCCATTTCCATGTAGTTCTGAATTTAATCCACCATCTGTGGGGCTAATTTCTTCTGGTCGCGGCTGGACAGGGTAGGAAGTACTCCTTTCTAGCCGTATCCGAGGATACCTGACCAGTCTGTCCCCTTTTGTTCCAGTAAAACCAAAGTTGTACTCGCCACCTGTACCACTTGCCTGCGGTTGCTGTAACTGGAGAACAAAGAACTTTTTCCCTGAATTTGCTGACATATCTGGCACATGTTGCAAAGACCAACGCCGGGGCTCAGGGGTGGGAGCATTATTTTGAGCCTCAGAACCAAAGGGTAATAGAGTAACCTCAGGCACATCTGCACTTGAAGCACGATGCTGAATCCTCACGCCACTTATGTTTAAACCTGAAGCTGCTTCATTTGCCTCATCCTCTTGGGCAGTAGATGAGGCATCATTGCTCTGGTTATTAGAAGGAATAGTACGGAATATCCTACGATTACAGCAATGAGTTCCATTAATCTGTCGCCCTAATTCTTCTGTCAGTCTGGGTGGAGAATTTTCAGGAGTCACCTCTGGACTGCTCAGAGAGGAAGAATGGTTTTCAACAGGGGATGCATAATGTTCCCTAAAGTCTGAGAACTTACAAGGAAGTGTCTCCTTGGGAGAGTCCAGCGTTGCGCATTCATCCGCGCAGTCGTTCGCAGCTTTGCGCTGAAGAGAGATCTGCATTGACGAGCTTCTTGTTGGACGCACATCAATACTGTTCAGCAGCTGGGGAATAAACATGGATGTACTCCTTTTTAAGGAGCCCACTTCTTGAAAATCGCTGCCACCACCATAATCTGCTCCATGTCGGGAGAAAGCGTGAGGACTGTTTCTTCTTGGCAATGTGTGGAATGCCATGAAAAAGTCATCTTCTCTCTCCCGGTCGAGGATCTCTGATTCGGGGGCTGTGTTGCTTCGCCCAGAGCCAAAATGAAACCGCAGCCGATGGGCCATGGTTTTACAGAGAGAAGAAAAGGAGAGGGAGAACAGCAACAATTCAGGCACTGCCAGAAGTTAAAAACCAAAGACATAAACTCCAAGAAAAAGTGTCCCATCTGCCAAACTGTTAGCACTGCAGCACTGATAGCGACAGATAGCAGAAATAGCCCAAGTGGCAAGCAGCATTCCAGGCATGATTGGGTAAGAGCAGTCAGCGCTCCTACACACTGTGACATAGGGTAGGATGGTGCGAGTCACGTGGCCTGGTTCCCCCTCTCCAATCTAAGCTAGTGGAGGTTTTGTTTTTTGTTGGGTTTTTTTTGTGTTTTTTTTTTTTTTTTTAATGCCAGCAAGAGACTGAAACAGCACCTTCACAGCTGCTCCTTTTCCATCAGAGAGGAGCGGCCCCAGCGGGAGAGCTCTCACAGCTGACTAAGGCAGCAAACACAGTCGGCACTGCTATAAATCTAAACCACATCATATTCACACGGCATATTTGTATAAAGCACACAAAGTTAACTACAACAGAAACACTTTGATTTAATATTAAAAGTAAGTCAATTCTACATGCAAATAAGAAAAATTATTTCAAGCTTAACATTTTGGTGTGTGTTACAGCATTCAGCTATCATGGCAGAACATGAATAAATATAGCACAGTTATGCTTTCAATTTTAACTGTGCTCATAACATGATTAAGTAACAAACTTCTTGCCTTTAAAAAGCCACGACTTTTACGTTGTCCCTACGAACGCAATACAGCCTACACTAGCCTGCACAGTCCCTTTTAATAATTAAAAGTAACAACAAACAAAGCAACCATATATATGGCAAAGATTTCTCACACAATAAAAACAGCAGAAATGTGCAAAATGACAGGAGACAAAGTTTCTTTTTCAGTTTTACCAGGCAGTAAAGACGAGTGAAAACCAGAGACGGGTGTTGCATGTCGTTTTGTACTGATTTGTCTTGAACACCGTACAGAAACTCTGCCCATTGCTGGCCAGCCTCCAGTGAGAAAGCTAGCAATATTACCACGAGTGTGACTGCCAGCATGGAATACAGTTACACTCTCTGAGAGCCAAAAGACCTCAGAAGAAGAACAGACAGACAGGATACACCAAAATGCAAAACAAACACCCTAAATATGCTCTATTGCAACGCAGAAACTCCGTGATCAGAGGATAGTCACATTTGAAGCATGCTCACCATAGCACTTGTTAGCACATACTAGAAAAGAAACTGTTTAGCAAAAGGCATATCTACGAAGAGAGACAGTACAGCTTCTATTAAATACATGGACATCTGCTCCTTTGGAGAACTCAAAAGTTTATTAGTTTTGTCAACAGCTCTGAAAATTTTTAGGTGGCAGGTCAATACTCTATCTAGACATTTAAACCTCTGTTTGCAAGCGGCTTGCTTTCAAAAGACAGAAAATGACCAATCACAAGAGCAATGGAAGCTTAGAATGACACAACTGCCAACAGACAGCACAATCCCCTATTGTTTTAAGTGGACTACGAGCCAACAAGAAGAAAAACATGAATAGCTTCTACACAGCAACAGCACTGTGGAATTGGCTTGTGCAAGCACGGATGTTGATATAATTTTTTCTTATTTTTTCAGGTAAAACGTTATCCAATGTTTTAACCCCCAATGGTTCTTTTGGGGGTAAAAACCATGCAAGTATTGACAATAAGAATTTCACATGAAAGCCAAATAAAGTCAAAATAATCTGCTCAACGCCTCTTATTCTGTAAATATAGATGATGGCTATTTCCTATTCTAAAAATCCCCCTGTACTTGCTTTCCTTTGTCAGCAGCTCAGAACACCTTCTGAAAGGAAAGCAACAGCTCCTAAACCCGGGGTTACAGCGTAAGGGAAGACTGTCTACAGAAGCAGGATCACAGTAAGAACAGCCAGAAAATAGGTCAACAATAAAGTAGTACTGAAACCACCAGTGTAAGGCCAGTATCGCATAAATAATAAAAAAAAACTTGGAAATCTTAAGCCACGTATCTGAAATGAGTATACCAAAACCATCATTTCTCAGCCGTCACTGCATAGCTGCACTGGAATTTATTTTCTGGACTGTCACCCCTTTACTGTCACACATGGACATCCCTGTGCATGCCACTGCCCTCTACAGGCTAAAACGAAACCTCTTCCATGAGTTTCTGGTTTGTCCTCCACGCCAACACAAACTTATTCCAACCATCCTCCACGGCACACGCAAGCCATGCGGGTATGTCAGCGCAGTCCTGAGCCCGGGCTTACACACCCTGTGCGCAGTTATGGTTACAGGATTTCTGCTTCAGCGTTGTTCGCATCCGCTGGCAACAAAGGACCTTAAAGCCAGGAAGCACTGACTGATGATCTCCTTTAACTTCAAAAAGTATAGGACAGTTCTAACAGTGCAAATGTTCGTTATGATTATTATGTCAACAAATATGGTCACAGTTGGCCCAGCCTACATATACGCTGTCATTGACTTACCAATTTACTTCCTCCTAAAAGAAGACTCGTAAGACAGAATTGACTAAGTCCTTTTCCCCCCCTAGAATATTATAGCTCGTATGTTTTTCTTTGCTCTGTATTTAATAGAATGACAGAGAAAGATAATACATTTTTGGAGACTGATATTTCCGTGCTGGTTTTGCTTGGAATAAAATGATCTTCACAGCACTGATCCTAATCTTCACAAGGCAAGCAAGTTTAGTAGAGATTGTACTGTTCCCAACCAAGAAATGTAATACCTCATCTCATAAACAAAAAAATGGTGCTACAATTTTCAGAAGACAAAAAACAGAAAAAAGTCATTCACCCAGTATGCCATTGCACTGATACATTTAACCCAATGTTTTCAGAATGACAGTGTCACTTATTTCACGTAAGTCTGCATGAAAACCTTATCTACTAAATCATAACAAAAGCAACAAGCAGTAAGATTCGGGAAGACTTCTCTAGAATAACTATTGAATCAGTCAAATGAAGTTCAAGGTTAAAACTCTAAAAATATGTTGGGCATCACCCGGGACAGAACTGAACATAAAACGCAGATCATTCATTATTTTACCATTATCTAAAACCTTCATGTACCCACTTCTGGAGTACTAAGTGGAGCCCTAGTTACCACATCCTAAAAAAGGATGAAGTAGTATTAAAAGGTACAGGAAAGAGACACTAAAATGATCAGGGGATGAAGCAGCTGCTTGGTAAGTGACTAAAAAGGCTAGGACTGCTTATCAGTTTACACCGGAGAAGCCTAAGAATCTGACGTGGCTTTCGCTGTCAGAATACTAGGTTAAGGATGACCATTTTGGCCTGAGCCGGTAGGGTACTTCTGTGTTTAATGTTCCATTAGTCCATAAAATAGACGCTTCTTATGCTTCAATCTGCATTGCTTAGCACACTTATGTACAAACAAAAATACACCTTTGAGATGTGCTATGTTTTCATCAGCTGTGTTACACAGCTTTGTGATCAGTGAAACATAATCAAGACAAGCACTCACCAATCTGTTTTCATCAAAAACTTCAAACAGGAGACGATGATTGGTTGGGTTTACCTATGAGAAAATTCAAATATCACTTTAGGTTCATTCGCTTGGTAACAACAATATACGGGTACTAGTTCACACAATGATTAAACCAAGGCAAACAGAACAGGACTAACAGGCCTTATGTAAATCTCTAGTTTTACTTAAACTGGAGCACTTGAACACTTTGCTGCTAAACCCTACAGGATCAGAACTAGCTTACCAGTTAACATTAAAAGCTCTTATTTACTGCATTCAGTGCAAGGCAGGTACGGCACCTCTTTCTAGAGACAGCTCTGAAGAGGAGATGCCTGGCTGCCGCACACCACCGAGCTGCACGCAGCCGTAAGGCGGACAGGGATCTGGAGGGGATGTCGCTGGGCAGCATCCCAGCTGCTTCTCCCTCCCATAACCCTTGGCGGGTGCGCACCGGGGACTTCAGCTGCCCTGAGCACGCCAGCAAATCCAGCCTCGTCCCAGGAAGGGTGGCCTGGCTGAAGTGACAGCTCGGGGCCTGGGGCACAGGCCCATGCTGGACAGAAAGCCAGGGCTCACAGATTTTTTGGTTCCACACCTGCAAAGCTCAACTGAAATGTACGGAGCAAAAGCTTTACAGTATTTCTTTCAGAACTTCCCCATCATCTATACTTCAGTCTGTTCATCTGTCACTGTTTCTAGCCAATTTATCATGCGTGTCTGTGGAAAACCCAACAGAAGTCAGAAAACCTTCTCTGCTCATTTTTGGCAAACTTCTCTAACACTTGAAAACAGCAACTGTATCTCCAGGAAATAATTTACTTTGAAATAAATTTAAGCAGAAAGACTGCCAACACTTAGGAAAAAAAAAAAGAAAGAAAGAAAGAAAGAAAGAAAGAAAAAAGAAAAAAGACAACTCTAGGAGGAAGAGAAAGCAGCCACTATTAAACAAGAAAAAAGTTCTGTAGTAGTTGATCCACTTGATACATTTTTTCGGAAAAAACTTTGTAAGCCAGGTTGCTATGTCTACCTGTTTAATTAAGAAAATTTAGATAAAATAGTCCACAATGGATTGATAACTCTGTGCGGGTGGTGAAGAAATTTCCAGTTTTGAAAAGATGAGAGAATTGTGGCACACAAAAAAAGGCATGCATTAATTTAAATATTCACGTTGTTGTTTAGAATTTTCAAAATATTTTAAGAGCTTCTATGAACACTTTACCATAAAATGTTCTCCTACTAGGGTAACAACTCTGTGGTAAAATTACAAAATCACAGTATTAAAACCCCTCCCCACTTCTGCAGGCAGGTGGCAAGTTATCCCATGGCAGAGTCACCTGTGCAGCGAGGGGCGTGCAAATGCCAAGGACCACTGGGATGCAAATGGAAAACCTTGGGGCCAGTCAAAAAGAACTCAGTGTCATGACAGTTCCTACAGACTCTGCGTAGCTTGAAGACACAGGTATAAGTCCATATTTCACCCCCCTGAGTATATTATAAAAATCAAAACATTTAATTAAAGACAATTTTAGAGATTTAAATATGTATTAACCAGTTGCAAGATCTAGAAAAGCTACTTGGTACATGTTTAAAAATAAAAATTCCATTTTAACCTCAAAAAACTGTGTATTAAAAACAATATTGGTGGGAACTATTTAAATGCTCTTATTAGCAAGAGGGTCAAGCACTAAAGCCCTAAATAAAGTTTGATAGGATACCCATTTTTAACAATCTACAATGACAATGTCTGTTCTCAAGCAGCTGTTTAAGATTAGATGTTAAAACCATTGAAATTTTACCTAACCTCCTTTTGTGAAAGCTACAGCTGCAGTAAAATTAAGTCATTCTTCCTTGGAAAAATATTTTCAGCAATTAAATAACAAAGTTATTGCCCTTCTCGTTTATATTATGTTGTTTTTGATAATCACAATTTTAATCTCTCCTTTACCATTTTCAAATATTAAGTTATTTCTTTCTGATAAAAAGTCACCCACTAACTGAAACCGTATCACTTAGTTTTAGGTGAAACTTACATTCATTATAAGAAAGATCTGTAAAGATAATAGTTAACCACAAGAATAAAAAAGCATATTTTGATTTTTTTTTTGGCAAGTAATATAAAGGCCAAGAGAAATTACTTTTTCAATCTTCCTTTTCTACATTTGTATTTCATTACTTTTTGCCATGACAGCTTAAATTTCATACAGTTCTCGGAAATATTTCTGATTATCTGCTGCTACATTAACATTTTAAGACCACAGCAAACATCAGGACAAGCATTTTTATGAAAACATATAAACAACAAATAAAAAATAAGCTTCTTCCCAACCTTATAAAATACCACACGATTAATTGTATGTTACAATGATTGCAAGTAAAAGGAAACTTACTCTGAAATAAAATTCTTCATTCCATTTTGGATTCAGTGTCTGTAAAAGAAATTAACATTAACATACTAAAATCTCTTTAGGTTTGCAATTTTGCAATCATTAAAATGTGTATGCAAGTGACAATTTTCGAGGAAAACACAAGGAGAAAAAAAGCATGCCATAACAAAATAATACAAATAAAAATATTGCCATAAAATGATTTAGAACTTCTCTACTGAGTAAACCAAATGTGGGAGGGTATTTGAGTCAGATGATCTGAAAATAGACGTTAAGTATAAATGCTGTTCTATGAGTAAAAGGCAAATCACTGGGAACCTTCAGAAACAAAACCTGAGGACATTTCATTCTCCAGATTTATGTACATCAAGACAAAAAAACCCTCTCTCTTTTAAATACAAGGTCAACATTAGTATTGCAAAGATAAGGACAGTCTTATAATATAGATTAAAAAGGGAAGAAAGGACAAAAGGAAAGATTATTTCCTTTGAATAGAGACCATACTTTTCCTAATCTCCTCCAAGCCTATGGAGAATTATAATTCTGTTTTCTTGCCAAACCATTCCCTCATTCTCTCACATAGCAGAGATTTACCAGAAGAGCTGACGGTAGAAATTGGCTGTACACCCACCAATATTTTGTTAGAGCAGAGAAGGACAATCTGGGTGTTTGTCTAGAACTCCTTGATATAGATGCAACATACACATCTTGTCCGGGACCCAGCGGCTCACTACACTGCGTTTCTCTACAAAATGGAAAAGTGAGTCATAGTGCAGCTCAGCACACGCACGGGTGCTCACATAATGCTGACAGTTGCACAGCCTCCCTTCCCCTTTAAACTTGGGCTGAGTCTCAACCCAACATACATACAACTAATAATCAATCAAGTCAAATACTGAGATTTGAAAACCCTGTTCTAGAAAATTTAAAGAAATAAAGGAGCAGAAAATGAAATAATTCTACAAAAAGAGAGAGATGTAATGAAAAAAGCTCAACTCCTAACCTGTAATAAACAGCTGTGCAGGTGGTTAGCATTTGTATTCATTTTAGCTATTTATCCTGAACAACTTCATGATTCAGTGCAGGAAAATATTTCATGAAAGAAAAGACCAGTGATTGGAAGGGTGAGGTAGGGGGCAGAGAGAAACTTTCAGCTTTTTTTTTTTTTTTTTTGCTATAACGGCAAAGATGTGTTCACGCAAACAATGAAGCAATAAAGGACGAAAATATTACGTTTTAAAGATTTGAAGAACAGCTGCAGTGACTGAATACCAAGAGAGGCCTTGCATGTAATTTAGCAGCTAAATTTGAGGGCATTACTACCAATCAATAATGCATTAATTTTGAATGCCACTTAACCACAATTACAAATTTCAGGAAATATCTGATGTATTAGGCAGCACAGGTTTTAGTAAATGAACAGGTGACTGTTAGAAATTTCTTCCACCTTTACAAATCCAACAACTGATAGGTCAAGTCAGAATTGCAGCAAAGGAGAAAAACACTTGTAATGAAAGTCTCCAGAAATAAATGGATGAATAACCGCTTCAGAAAGGATATTAGCATGGAAACAACAACAAAAAGACTCACCAGCAAAAAGAGCTACATCCTAAAAAGGGCAAGTATTGTGGAGATAAAGAACTGCCAAGAGTCAAGCTGAGTTAGATCTTCCACAGGATATTAGAACAAACACAAAGAAAGATTTTCAACCATATAAATAAAAAGAGAACAAGGAAACAAGTGATGCTACTACGCAATGAAGCTCTAAGAGTAGATCAGACACTTTTAGATGCAGGAAATTATGTTTAACACTACGGTAAAGGCAGAATAGCTGACAGGGATCAGTATGAAGATATTAGTTGTCACAACTGAACCAGAAGTGATGTCTTCAAAGCTCAATGCAACCAAATTGAGGACACTGGATAGTCTTCATCCAGACCTCCAAAAGGATTGACATGTGAAATCACACGCTGAGTAGCAAAAATTTTTTAAGAGGTCATACTAAGTAGCTTACAAGATTGTAAGACTACAAATGGCAAATACAGTTTTTCTACCACAGAAAGAGAGCAAAAAAGCATTCCTAGCAAGTCATTCAAAACAAAGCTCCAAAAGGAAACGCAAGGCTTTAATCAAGTGTTACAGTTGGACTAATTAAATGCGTGGAGGGAGGTAAACCAAAACAAAAAGCCTCAGAAATTCAGCATAGCTAGATCATGCCAGATGAATCCAAAATTTTTCTCTTATAACTTTACTTTTTTAAAGTAAGGAAAATGTAGATTTACAGCCTGCTTGGCTCTAACTAAGCACTTCATGAAGATAGGTACAGCTGTACTGCAGGATACCTATCAGACAACCGCTCTCATCATTTAAAAGGAGAATAAAAAGAGGAAACTGCAGTCCCTTCTGCCTTCTTAGAGCACTCCTGCAAGCCAGTGCCACACAGAAATGTACTCACTAAACTGAGGAAGACAAAAACAAGTAGAAAACTAAGGAACAGGAAAAGGGTTAGATGCCATCATGCTAAAAGTTTCAGACTTGGAGATATTTGGTCTTTCAGAATCACTCCTGACTGTGATTTTGCTTAATATTTTTTCATTAATGATTCTAATTCAAAATGAAGATGTACTAATGATGTTTGCTGTTTAAGAAATAAACACAAGTTGTAAATTGCACAGAAAGAAAACTGCTCTGAGGGCAGACAACTTAAGATGAAATTCAACAATTCAAAACAGAAATGACTGACTAGAAGTTTCCAAAGGATGAGTTAATATTACTGTTACGAAAACGACTGAGAGAGTCCAGGCTTCAAGTGACAGTTACAAGAAACTGTGAAAAAAGGCAGATGCAATCCCCGGTGTACATCATCACCATCTCACCCTCAGCAAAACAATCCAACTGTAGACAAACATTGTCCTCCTCCTCCTTCCCAGGGCAGCACAAGGATCCCGGAGTTTACCATTTCCCTTGACAGTATCAACACAATGCTTCCATGTCTTTACTACATCTTATTTACGGTGGTCTTCTCAGAAGCTTTCTTGTTCTCCTGCCTGTCACACACATCCGAAGTTGGTAATTATCACTTCAGCAATAATGTTACAACCTTATTTCCAATCTAATGTTCTAATTTCAGCTGCTTGTAACTTTTTGTACTGTACTTCTATAAGCCATCACTTTTCAGACCTGTAGGAGCCAAATATACCATCTATTTAGTACTCATGTTTTTACACCAGCAACACCCTTCCAAATACAGGCAATGTTATTCTAGTAAGAAAAAAAAAATAGGTATAAAAAATTGCCTTATATCTATCTGCTTTGACTGTAACGCCCCAAGAATAAATGAACTGCTACTGGAAGAAATGAGAAATTTAATAAAACTCCGGATGTGATCATCAACTTTTCCTAAGAATCAAGGGGAAAACAAAGTCTTATCCATGCCACACCTCCCATCCTCCCCATCACACAGACTTGCTACAAAGGATCTCTCACCAAAGCCAAAGGATCCTTGCACTTCATGACCTGTCTCACGTCCTCTCTGCCATCACAACTGTCCCGCGTTTTATTTGAAGTCACAGAACAGCTGAGGTTGGAAGGGACCTCTGGAGGTCATCCAGACCATTGCGACCCACGCTACCTTACACTGAAATTCTTTCATTTCATTGCAGTGAAAGGTGAAAGATGAGAACCTCCCTCCTACCTACAGGCACGTGCCAGATAGCAGAAGCTGCCATACTATTTTAAGAGAATAAACAAGCACTACAAGGGCTGCACTTGCCTATGACAAGAAGAAAGTCATTATTTTTAAGGAATGCTGAAGCACACATTTCGCAAACAAACCCATGAAAGCTAACACACAGGTTGTCGGAAGGGCGTAGCTGTTCAAATGCCTCTCACTTCTGCTGAGCTCACTCCAGACGAAACGGGCAGCCTGTCTGGTAACCGGTCACGTCTGAGCCCGTATCACTACTGGTCCAAAACGGCTCCAGAAGTCAAAATCATTACTTATTTTAAAGAGAAGAAAGCACCTACAATCATTTTATTCTTTTAATCTAACCTTTGCCACGTAAGAAAGATTTTTCAGTACACAGACGCCGGTGTACTGGTGTAATAGTTTCTCATGAATACTGATGTTCCATAATGAAACAAAGTCAATTTTGCACTTCAGCAAGAACATGATAGTTAATATTATACCATAATTAAAATAGCCAGGTATTCTGTAGCCTGAAAATTACCTATCCAGCCTATGCATTTTTCACTGACATGACTCCAAGAACAGGAGTCGATTCCGTGCAAATGTGTCCCAGGAAATGGCATACCCATAAGCACACACACTACAAAAATGACATATGAGTATCGTAAGAAAACCTCCCGCATACTTATATGGAAGTGGCAATAAATCTTGAACCTAGTTAAGGAAACAAAAAAACATCACAGTCCATGTTGTTACTATACCAACTAACTAGGTACTGCTTTTCTGAAAAGTTAACATTTTTCTCACAAATTCTAATTCTAAAACTTTACACAAAACTAAGCTAGGTAAGCTATAAAGAAGGTATTTTAAAGAGACAATACACGTAAAAGTGCTATTATGAAACAAGCACCAATGGTTAAACTGGAAATCTTTAAAAATTACTTTTATTTTCCAGTATTACATACGCCCTGGTTCCTGCAAAAAGTTCTACTTGAAACTTCCATGCTGATGCAGGATGTCACATCAGTTACCATAAATGACACTTAATGCTCTGATTTTTGAACAGCATCTTTCTATTTTGCTTTTTAGATAACAAAATTTTCCTCACTATTCTGTTTTGCAATAATGATTTAAATTGAATCTTATTTTAATTATCTTTATAAAAATGACAAGCCACTATTTTCCCATTATTCTTCACAAAGGTCGTGACTTTTTTCCTCTTTGCCATCATTACCAGTAAATTTTATTTACAATAAAGATCTGTTCTAAAACTTTAGGGCCACAATAATGACAAATGTTTCCTGGTAGAATTTTTGTTTATGTGGAATGAAACTAAGAAAACAAAATTTAATTTTGATTCTAATTACAGATTAAAACATTCTCAGTACATTTCCAGGCTTTTCTTACAGTATATTGTTTGTCATTTGGCTACTTTAAATGCCTATACAAATATTTTGAAAATGGAAATTTTGAAAGGGGACATTTAAAGAATGACCATTTTTGCTAAAAGTCAAATAAATGGTAATTAAAGCAAAGATTCTTGGTTCTTTATTTCCAATGTTTTTCATTAAAATATGACTGATAAAATAAACAGCGAATGATATACAAGAGATTCAATAAGCATAACTTAAGAGAATATGCAACATATTTGTTTTTTACAGTCAACAGATCACACACACTGAACATGTGTGCACTTGTTTCCTCACTTCAGTTTGAAAGAAGAATGCATTACTATGTTTCTATACATGTATGTAACAAATAAGTGTTGTATTACACTATAGAAGCATGTTCCAGTATTCTTAATGTTTCCAAAACAATGAAATAAAAAAAGTACATACATACCTTTTTAATAGTTTTCGTCTGCACCAAAGCAAGTTCTCTGTTCTCATCTGCTACATACAAGGAAAGTTTCACGTAGGGATCACTGCAAAAGAAGATGTCCTATTTAATAGTAATATAATTTTACAGCCAAATATAATTTTAATATAAATTTGTCATTTAATTGGATAACAACAACTCTAAACACTTTTAGTGGAAACGTTTTTACTGAAACCAAGTAACTGTAATAAGCTACTGCAACATTCAAAAGATGTGTTTGAATATGCTCAATTAAATACTGACCATGGCATTAACTTGCAGCTTTCTCCCATCGCTATGGACAAACACCACTTGCTTGCATACAGCTTCTGCTCACTAGCATGCATGAGGCAGTCCATTTAAAATAAGGGCCAAGAAAAAATCTGAGCCATGAGTTTTAGGAGAGACTCACTGTAAGCACTTGGGGTTGATAGGAAAGGGAACAGCAATTACCTTTATTGAAGAGGTGGTTGCAATTTTATTGAACCATAAAAGCAAGCTGCAATGGTCTCGGGGCGAGTACTGGAAGGGAAAGGTTGGTGGTTTGGTGCAGATGTGCCCCGCAGGTGCGTCCCAGGTCAAAGCTCTGTTAAGGGCTGTTTTTTGGGGCTGGCAGCCACCATCCCAGCAGCCATGGGGCCGGGGACCCCTCTGCCTGCGGCTGGAGCCCAGCCTGGGCTCCGGGCCAGGCTGAGGGACGTGGCTGCAGGTTCAGGCAGTAACAAAGCTGAGCATGTACCCCAGACGTGCGCACAGGACAGCAATGCAGCCGGCTACGCAGGCTGATTCCCAAGTACCAGCAGGGCCCCTCTGTCCATCTGCTGCCCCGATCCAGATCCTGAGCACTCCTGCCAGCCCCACGTCTGCTCCTTGCCAGCCAGTGGAAAGTGGTGGCTGCTGCAAGCAGACCCTTACACACTCGTGGGTCCCCCCGAGCATCAGCACGGCCCCGCTGCCCGTCTGGTACCCCTGCCCAGACCTGGGTCCTCCTGCTCCCCAGCCTGTGCTGCGCTACTGATCGACGTACACACCCCGACCACACAACAGGTCCAGGAGAGACAGACACTTGCCCAGCCCCCCCAGCAGCCAGCCCCACACCATGACCAGCAGCCCCACCGCCACTGAGCCCCTCACCTGCACCTCGGGTAACCTCACCAGAGCAGATGCTCCTGCCTCCCACATACCCTTACATACCGAATAACACGCTGACATGGCTTCAGCCTTTCAGGCCTGTCTCATTACCAGGTCAATGAATATTAAACGTCTGCATAAATGGTATCATAAAGGCTTGCACAAATGCTTCAGTCTCCCTTCAAATCCCATTTCCAAGCTTGATGAAGCAGAGCGAACATCAAATTTGCAGCCATGGGGTGTTCTAAACTCTACATCAAGCTCTACAGAGTAGAAAGCAGAACCACCAGTACAGCCAATCTCCATCAGTTTACTTAGGGAAGGGTCTTGCCCACAGCATCAGAATCAACTAGCACAGACGAGTCTCGCTTCAGATTTTCTCTCCCTGACCCCTCCTCTTCCCCTTCTCAGAAGGAGAAGGAAGTAGAAATATTCCAGAGACCATACAGCTCTGTATGTCAGACACCTTTCCGACAGGTTGTGGCACTAAAGGAGGTCACTCCTTGTACCCTGCCTCCTGCTGCTCATCACTGTTGCTGTGCTGCAGGTTTTCTATCCTCCAAATCTGCGTTTCCTAATTTCTTTCAGCAGGGAGTAGCTACCAGTAAGGGGTGACGTGAAGCAGTAACCTCTTCCATTGGCACAGCCTCCTGGTGCTTTCTCTTCCTAAAATGAAGAGCATTCTAGAACAAGATGAAGGGGGCGTTCAAGGAGGATAGTTAGGTTTACTTCTGCTTCTCCAGCAGGAAGGGCTTACTTAAAAACAAAAAACACTGGGCAGCCCACTGAACAATGGTGATGCAGGAAGGCTCCGTGAAACTTGTATGAGATGGCAGTCTGCTAGATCCTTCCCAGTCCTTTTAGGAGAACACTACATCTGTTGGGAGGGCTAAACTTTAAAGGACTCCACAAGAGTGAAGAAGTGAATCTTGTATGCTGCATCAACCTTAAGTATGCTAGTACAGTTTCCACAGTATCCACAAATAATGCAGTCAAATAGCCTGTCTTTTATGGAATACACTATATTGTTACAAGGACCCAACTGGGAGAAAAACATCCTGCAGTACAGATTAACTTCATGCAGATATAATGTCAGAAAGTGAAACTGCAGCAGTGCCTCTACCTGAAATGAGGAAATGCACGCAAGAATAAAGGCAGGACACTGAAATGCTCCCATGCTACCCCTTCCAGATTACAGCAGTCAACAGGATGCAATCTAAAGCTTTCAAAGAAAGAATAAACAACAGACAGTAAGATTATCAACTAATTCATTCAGACTTGCAGAGATTCTCTCAAACACGTCTCTGATAATTTGTAAAATTAAAAAACAGTTTTGTGACAGTATTGCTAAAGAATAATCAGCAATTGAGTGTTCATTATACTGGATGTTTAATTTACTTGGAAAATAAAATAACACCGCAGAATGAAAATAACATAAGAATAAACAAGACATCATGTTGGATTGATCATCGTATCTGTTGATGCACATAAATGCATCTACTTAAACTGCAATTAAATTCAACATTAAGCACCAAGGTTTGAAAAAAAAAATCCAAAGCATCACAGTGATGAAAAAGAAATGCTAATACCACTCTGAATTGCTTAATGTACTGTGCTTTACTGGCACATATTTACTGGCAAAATGACCTACTGTAAGAAGCAGTAGAAACCAGACATTCAAAGCAAATCCAGCTTTGATAGACCAGGGTTAACACCATTTCTTCAAAATAACTAACTTCTACTACTTGAAACCCTGCAGCACCGATTGGATTTGCATGTTTCAGACTGTGCTGTCACTGAGCTGGAGAAAGGGGAGAGCACTGGAAGGGGAGCGATGCAAGGAAAATGCCACAGGCATTCACAGCTCATAAACTCCTTCCGATCTTGATCATACAGTAACAAAACTGGAGGAGTAAACCCATTCCCTTTATAAAATGAGCTCTAGCCACAGGTTAGGTTCATCCTTCTGTGCTGATGAGTAAAAAACCATCTAAAGAGTATTGTGAACACAGTGCGAAAAGGCCGCTCGTGCCTCTGGAGGCTCAACTATGTACTTCAGAAATGAGAAGCATCCGAAAGTTACAAACCACAGCAGATGAGTCCTCAGGCGAGAAGGCAAAAGAGCAGAAAGAAAAGCACTACCAGTTCTGTACAACAGAGCCAGATGACAAAGATGACAAAGGCAAAAACAAAGACTAAAACCTATGCCTCAAGCCTCCCTCTTCTTCCAGCATAAATTACTTTTGCACACGCTGCCGTAAAAAGTTCTGAAATACTTCCTCTCTTCATGAGCTTTATTCCTTTACCTTCCTGGAGTTTACAGCTTCACTGTCACAGTATCTTATTCTTCCCCCCAAAAATACCAATAAACGAGCAGAAGAATTCCTCCCTACTAAATACACAGGCTGTGGTTCTTCTGTGCCCCCTTTTCTCCTATCGGTCTTTCAGCACATCGTATTTTGCTACCCAGTTGCCCAACCTTAGTGCTTCCCACACTCCCCATTCCCCTTCTTCTCTTCAGGGGAACATCTGGCCAGATGGGAACCCCCAAATCATTACACCCAGTGAGATGACTGCAAGCAACTACGTCACGCAACTCCTTTCACAAACTCTTTTTGTCTCTTTCCTCTTCTTATTTAGTTTGACATATTTAGTTTGACAATCATTCTGTTCTTCCCAGGCCACGAACAATTCTTACAAAGAAAACTCATCTATATCATAGATTGTGAATAAACCAAAATTCTACTAAAACAAAAACACGGCGCAAACTGTGTCCTTAACTTGCATAGCACACTCCTTTCTCCCCTCTCTTTTATCAATAACCATCATCTGCTTTGGTTTAGAACCGTACAGCGACCACCACATTTCCCTGTTCCTCACGAGGGGAGCGGAGGGGCAGGCACAGATCTCTGCTCTCTGGTGACAGTGACAGGACCCGAGGGAACAGCATGAGGCTGTGACAGGGGAGGGTCAGGCTGGGTGTTAGGAAAGGTTCTTCACCCAGAGGGTGGTTGGGCCCTGGAACAGGCTCCCCAGGGCAGTGGGCACAGCACCAAGCCTGCCAGAGCTCAAGGAGCATTTGGATACTGCTCTCAGACACACGGTCTGGTTTTCGGGTGGTCCAGTGTGGAGTCAGGAGTTGGACTCAACTATCCTTGTGGGTCCCTTCCAACTCGGGGTATTCGGTGATTCTATGATTTGAATAATTACAGCCACTTGTGAAAAAGCATAGATTAAGGCAAGTTTAAAAATTAAGTAATATTATTGACTAACTTAAATCACATTAAATAGCTAGTAGCAGTCTAACCATATCATTACCAATCCTTAAAATAATTGTCCATCTTTCCTCTTTTTTTCACTTATGTGGTAACACAAAAAGACAGAGGCACTTGTATTTAAAAGAACAGCGAAAAGATGAATGCAATTGAAATAGAAACGTCATGCTTCAGGTCAGCAACTTTGCACGCTGTAAGTTATTCCTCAAAACAAATCCTCAGCATCACAGCCCCTGAAAAAAACTTGCAGGAAGATCAACACAACAGCATGGTGTAATGACACTGATTTAATCTTTAATATTGGGCAAGAACTGCATCAGATAGAGTGCTCGCAGAAATCACATATATGCATGGAGGAAAAAAACAGAAGCCTTCTTCTTATACTGTCCTTATTACTATAATAAAGCTTGAAACAAAACCAGCTTTAATAATGAAGTTCTTCACTACTGCTCCCAAGAATAAAAGGCGGCTTACGAAGAAATTACTAGATTGATTTAAAAAGCAAGGCTGATAAGGAAACCTAACTCAAAAGTAGTAAAGGATGCCAGCATTTTCTGAAATCATAACTGTGGGGCTTTCAGTCCTGCAGGGAGAAAACTGTTTCACAATAAGTAAAGATTTTCCAGTGAATAAAGAACAATTGTTCCTCTAAAGAGACAAAGCTATTTTTGTGGGGATATACAGAGTAATCCTGTACAATCAATCAGAATTGTAAGATAAATGTCTTTAAAAGATACATATGCAAAGGTCTAGGTGTCTTTACACAAACAAATCTACTATTGAGAAAAAATTATGCATTTGCACTGTGGTGAAACCACTGAAATTGCAACTAAAGTTACATTGTAAAGAACATATTCATTAACAACTTGTCCAATCCTAAAGTTTTCCTAGCTACGTATCTTAAGGCAAACTGTAAAATGAAAACATCTTTGGTACAATTATAGCTTCCGCAAGCAGATACAAATTCTCTCATCATTGCAAAGTGACTGCCATTAACTTGAAAAACAAAAAAAACAACAGTACAAAAAATAATTCACTAGGAGTAGTCTTTTGGAGAATACATTTCCAGCTTCCTAAATTCACAGCAGTGTGTTCCCAAAGGCATGAACTATGCAACCCCACATCAACGACTGCGCAAGGCAAAACCACCGCACTTCCTCTGCCCCTCCTGGCCTCGCACCACGGAACTGCTGCTTGGCGCTGGCAGCTCTTGGCGCAAGCGGCGGGTTTACTTCTCAGCTTGCCGGGTTGCGCACTTCAGTATCACACGTATGCAACAATATATGCAAAAGCGACCTCATCTGTACAAAACGCAGACAGATTCCAAAATGTTACCTTTGTCACCTAACTAATCTCAGGTGCACAGCTCCCTAAAGAGCATTAACTAGGCTCCTCATAAAGCAATTTCAAACAAGCACGCTGGGGACAGTTGCACGTTCTGCAGGGACTAAATATATCCATTGCAAATGTGCTCTCTGAGCAGGGATCTCACCATTTTACGGTGNACAAAACCAGCTTTAATAATGAAGTTCTTCACTACTGCTCCCAAGAATAAAAGAAGGCTTACGAAGAAATTACTAGATTGATTTAAAAAGCAAGGCTGATAAGGAAACCTAACTCAAAAGTAGTAAAGGATGCCAGCATTTTCTGAAATCATAACTGTGGGGCTTTCAGTCCTGCAGGGAGAAAACTGTTTCACAATAAGTAAAGATTTTCCAGTGAATAAAGAACAATTGTTCCTCTAAAGAGACAAAGCTATTTTTGTGGGGATATACAGAGTAATCCTGTACAATCAATCAGAATTGTAAGATAAATGTCTTTAAAAGATACATATGCAAAGGTCTAGGTGTCTTTACACAAACAAATCTACTATTGAGAAAAAATTATGCATTTGCACTGTGGTGAAACCACTGAAATTGCAACTAAAGTTACATTGTAAAGAACATATTCATTAACAACTTGTCCAATCCTAAAGTTTTCCTAGCTACGTATCTTAAGGCAAACTGTAAAATGAAAACATCTTTGGTACAATTATAGCTTCCGCAAGCAGATACAAATTCTCTCATCATTGCAAAGTGACTGCCATTAACTTGAAAAACAAAAAAACAACAGTACAAAAAATAATTCACTAGGAGTAGTCTTTTGGAGAATACATTTCCAGCTTCCTAAATTCACAGCAGTGTGTTCCCAAAGGCATGAACTATGCAACCCCACATCAACGACTGCGCAAGGCAAAACCACCGCACTTCCTCTGCCCCTCCTGGCCTCGCACCACGGAACTGCTGCTTGGCGCTGGCAGCTCTTGGCGCAAGCGGCGGGTTTACTTCTCAGCTTGCCGGGTTGCGCACTTCAGTATCACACGTATGCAACAATATATGCAAAAGCGACCTCATCTGTACAAAACGCAGACAGATTCCAAAATGTTACCTTTGTCACCTAACTAATCTCAGGTGCACAGCTCCCTAAAGAGCATTAACTAGGCTCCTCATAAAGCAATTTCAAACAAGCACGCTGGGGACAGTTGCACGTTCTGCAGGGACTAAATATATCCATTGCAAATGTGCTCTCTGAGCAGGGATCTCACCATTTTACGGTGGGACAGAAGATGAAGCAGCACACTTGATAAAACACAGCCTGTGGCACTCATGTATAATCCGCAAGTTCTTAGTATTTTTCCCCGCACTGAACACCCTTTAAATGAATATTAGAAATGGTTCTAGGCTTAGTGCAAACATTCAACCCTGTAAATTAGTGGTTCTTAATATGCAGTGTATAAACAAAGAAGAGGCGATAGATTTAAATTTGTATTGTTCAATTATTAGTTTAAGTAGACGAGTGGTGTTTATTTTTTAACCATAGTCCCCTGATCACTGGAGATTCATAGAACAATTGACAACAGAACAACAGGTGGTTCCCAGGTAGATCTGTAAAACCGCTTTTCCAATGGAAGATTCACTGAGGAATGAAGAAATTGGCAAGGCTGACAGCGGACTGCCAGCCCAGGAAGTATTTCAGGAGATATACCAGCAAACACCGTTTTGGTTGGGAAGCTTTCACCCCCTCCACCCCTGCTCCTTGCTACCACAGAACGAGCATTCCGGTGTTCTTGCTTCCCATCCCTGCCACCTCCGGGGACACATCCGCTTGCATCCCAGGATTGCTTGCTCGGCTCACGGTGGCATCTTTTAAAAATATATGTTCCCTAATATATATCCTCCCCCTCTATTCAGCCCTGGTGAGGCCACACCTGGAGTACTGTGTCCAATTCTGGGCTCCCCAGTACAAGAGGGACATGGAACTACTGGAGCGAGTTCAGAGGAGGGCCACTAAGATGATTAGAGGACTGGAGCACCTATCGTACGAGGACAGGCTGAGGGAGCTGGGCCTGTTTAGCCCGGAAAAGAGAAGACTGAGGGGAGACCTCATTGATGTATATAAGCATCTGAGGGGAGGGTGTCGAGAGGATGGAGCCGGTCTCCTTTCAGCTGTGCCCAGCGACAGGACAAGAGGCAATGGGCACAAACTGAAGCACAGGAGGTTCCGGCTCAACGTGAGGGGGCACTTCTTTACTGTGAGGGTGACAGAGCACTGGAACAGGCTGCCCAGAGAAGTTGTGGAGTCTCCTTCTCTGGAGATATTCAAAGCCCGCCTGGATGCCATCCTGCGCAACGTGCTCTGGGTGATCCTGCTCGGCAGGGGGGCTGGACTAGATGATCTTCAGAGGTCCCTTCCACCCCTGCCCATTCTGTGATTCTGTGATTAATTATGACCATGGGAAATTTTAAAAAAAAAAGTTGTTTACTCTTTAATAGATGACCCAGGCAGCTTTTCAGATGCCTTTCACAATTTTAATTTATTAAATTTATCAAATTTATCATGAAAAAACATGAAGTACTTGTACAGATCTCTGAATGTTAATCCTCTTTTCAAATTTCTTCTCAAGGTGAGCGTCAACATTATTGTCTAAGGACAGAAGTTTACTGTAACTGTATGGTGCAAATATAAATGCTTCTACATAACTAAATATTAGAACCAAAACAAAGATCAACATCTGAGAAATAAAAACCCAAATAATCTCCATTAGGATACCAGGCAAAGACATGCATTTTCTGACAATACTCCCTCCAACCTTATCAAAAGAGACAAACAATATGCTTCTCAGGAACTGGTCAGGATTCCAGAAAGAACAAAGTTATACGGACAAAATTATACGGACTTGTAAATGTAGCAAGGCTCCCATATAGTGGTTTTCTACCAGGAAAAGCAGTTCTTAGACTTAGAGACTTAGGAGGATGAAAAAACTTTCTGGTATGTGCTGGAAACATATAAAATTGGCTATGCAGTTCTTTAGGAGAAAGTTCCTCAATTACAACATTACTAAAAATTATTCCCAATGCTTACCATTTAGTACTATAAATTAAGTCTTAAGAAGCAGCAACCTGTATGCAGTCTAACAACATCCGGTTACTATACAGGCTGTAACAGTACAGTTTGTTTGAAAAAGCAGCTAAACACATTACAACAATATAAGTAGAACACCATTTCCAAGAGTTTAGCTGGGGTTTCTTCATTCAAATACATGAACAGCCACATACTGAATATGAATGATATCTTGAATCTGAAGAACGACGATTTCACATTACGGTTAGCAAAATTTTAAAATGAAAGGGACTTCTTTTTAAATGGATCTAGCTAAACATTCACTAAAACAATTTGGATTAACCACCTCTTTAGCTAGAGATCTCAAAGCTCGGCATACACCACTACTTCCTACAGTTTGATGTTTCAGGCTGAAAGATCTTTACGATTAGGTTGCAAATATATCTTACTGCGCTTCAAGTTCTGGCACTTCATTTAAGCATTAAGCATGAATTTTAACCTGCTGAAAACAGTAATTTTTCCTTAGAAAAAAATGCAAGAGCTCTAGCCCAAGCTATTTTGCAGTGTGCATTTAGATGGCACAGTACAATTGTCATTTCTAGAAGATTTGCAGTCACTGCAACCTTCTCTCCTAGCATCAGTCTCAATGGACCGTTTCAGCCTGCAGTCCACTGCATGGGGGAGAAATCAAACAGCCCTGATGTAAGCCAGCATAAAGAAAGAAGTTACTACAGAAGAAGGAGGATTGAAGGTGAAAAAATTAAAGGACCTTAACAGGGCTATGAAATAAAAGTCTTAATCCCAGCACTGTACTACATTAAGAAACTACGACTGACTGCTAACATTTGAATTCACTGAAACGTTTATGTATGTTTATGCATCTGACATTCGAGCTTTTCTGTGATCTGGCCTTTATTTCAATCCTAACTCAATGTGACACTTAAATTCTTTGGTTTTAGCTGGTCCAAGTCTGCTGCTGCTGAAGAAGTTAGACTATCCTCTCCCCCACCTTTGGCCACATGTTCCTGCATCAGTGCCAGTCAATCAGATCCGACAGCTGACGTGACTGAAAGAATACTACAGAAACGAGAACAGTACTGACTACAAAGTAAGAGTTTTCAGACAGGACAGCTCCCAGAGGGCGGATAGGGAAACGAAAGCCCCACTGGGATAAGGGGAGGGTAGGACATCACCTCCCACAGAGCATGGACCGACTCGCCCGAGCCAATGTAAAGCCTCGTCCCTAGCTGCTTCTGGCCTGAAGCCTAGGAAGTATAATTTTGGTAGCAATTCTGCAGCACAGGACATTGACAGTCACAAAGAAACGAACAGATCAGAAGGGTATTGGTGGACCTACATCTAAACATACTGCTACTAGCTATGCATGCCTGAAAAATATGAAGGTTCTTAAAGCCCTCTAGTGCTCAGTAAGCAGGAATAACACCCTCCCAGTTTCAACCCACTATTTGGCAATGCTGTTCTTGTGAACCCTTAGAAACATTAGAATTTCGTCATCCTAAAATATTCTGGATGAGTAATCTTTTGTCTACAGAGAAATAAGAAATGGTGAAAGAGGCAACAGATTTTTTTTTGGCAAGACTTTTTTTTTTTAAACCAGGGAAAAACAAATTTATTACAAAATTCAGTAAGAAAACTTAGCCTTTCCTAAACAAACTCTCTGCCTGCTCTAAAGCAGAACAGACTGCGTCAATATAGAGCTGCCAATCAACTGTACCAGCAAAGCTCCCGCTCCTGAGTGTGAGGCGGGAATTTATCCAAATGCTCAGAAGATCTTTGAGACTGTTTACTTATGTGCGATCATTTACTCAAAATAAGTATGTAGCGTGACAGATGCTAAAGCACTGTAAGCCTGCACCGCACAAAGCAGCCTTGCATCCCGCTCTGCCCCAGCCACTTGTTCTGTCCCTTGTGCTGCCCGTCTTCAAAGGAGAACACCTCTGCACGGAGCTACGCGCAGATACAGATGAGAGGAAGGATTTGAGTCAAAAGCAGCAGGCACTGGGGAAAGAAGTCGTCACTTTTCAGCCCAGTCAGTACCTTGGCTCAGCTCAGTGCAGGCATGCCAACATTTGCTGCTTCAGGAAAGAGAGGGTACAGAGCAGAGGCAGGAATGAGCATCAGGAGGAAGGGCAGAGGTGTTTCTCTTTTTTTTTTTTAAAGTCATAACATCATCTTAATGTCTTCTAATGTCTACCATCTGAATGACTTTGTCAAATTAAACATTGCAAACAAATAGAAAACAGCACGTGTTAGGGACATCTTTAAGCCACATGAAATGCAATGCCAGCTTTGTTTTGGTTTTTCAGCTTTTTTTTTTTTAATAACAAAAAGCATCAAAAAAGAAACAAGAAAACTGTTAAAAAGCAAAAGGACACAAGCAAAGAGTAAAGGAAGAAAGAGCTGAGATTCACCCACCGCAACAGTTGCTTATCCAAAAGCTGTGACTGGTGTGATTTGCTGACAGCTTATAGAGAAAGTGGCTTCAGTCACGCTATCTGCTTTACCTACTGCTAAATTGAGCATTTCATTCAGAACTCTGGAAGCTGCAGCTGCTTAAACAGATCCAAGAGTTGTCTTTTTTTTCTCTCCTTTGAAATCATCATCTGTCCTAAAGAGCCAAGAAACTTCCTGTGAAAGAAAAGCTTCTTGTAGCACTAGGAAGTGAGAATAAGAGCACCAAACTCACTCAGCAGCAGGGGCACAGACAGCACCTCATTCACAGACTGTAGCTTCCAGGCAGAAGTTTCCTAAAAGGATTTAGTTATCTGAAGAATAATCGCCACACACACAACTTCTGCTCATTCCGTCAGAAATGAAGATGACATAAGTAGGAGATAGCAAAGAAGACTGAGTTTATAACCACTTTCCATTTAGAATTAGCTGTAAATGAGAAATATTGTTAAAGTCTACTCGGTTGTTTCTCTCACCATGTAGCTCTAGCTAACCCAGCACAAGTGTACAGGAAATCATCTTAACGCTGTCGTCTTTACACTGAGTCAATCACACTGAGTCATGGCAAGAGCTAAGAACAGATACACTTCCAAAGTCATGAACGTGGGTGTCTTCTGTGTCCACATAAAACAAGGATCAAAACTCATTTTGAAGCATCATATACACTAGTTCTTAGTTTAAGAGAGATTACAGAAGCCAAACGTTCAAGGAAGCATTTCAGTCATTCCTCTTGAGCTACACCTTTGTTCTCAGAAAGCTGTTTTTACATGAGTCAGCTCAAAGGAAGCTCTTTGAGAAAACAAAGCAGTCAGTCATAGCTTACAGTTTCCATCAATTCCACTGGGGATGGGTTCCACCATATCTAATTTCACTGAAGTTAAGGTCTAAATGAAGTTGAAGTATAATAAAAGAAACTGTGTCTAAATCAGCAGATCTTAGAAGAAAAAAAAGTGGGATGACTCACGTGTCTTTCTACTGCAGTATGTAGCACTCCAAAGCTCAGGAAGTCTCAGTACTTTCAGCACAGTGCTGAACTGAGCTACTTCCAAATATCTGAACTGTGGTGTAACTCAGCTAACAAACTGTGAGAGGAAGAAAGCAGATGCTTCAAGGTGGCTCTGCAAAAGCTGGCTCTGCCCAGCAGAGCTGATGCTGAATTTGCTGGATCCAGAGCCGACTTTTCCATCAGGTGCCAGCCTCCTCCCCTCCCTACAGCGCGACAGCACCCGCGCTACCACGGCCATGGACAATTAGATGTCACAGGCCTGCCTTGATGAAAGACCTTTTCATGAGGCATGCTGTTAAGAGGTCAAATTTACAAGAATTAAGATTATTCGCTTGGGGGGGGGNNNCCGGTGGGGGGGGGGGGGCGGCAATATTCATCTTACATGTTGATGCCCTACCATCTTTAAAATTCTATTGATCATGAATGAAAGCTCTTTCTCTTGAACTCTAGCATTACCTGCCAAACTTCTTCAGGGGGGGCACAACAGAAAAACAAGAAATGTTTCTGGGCAGAGACATAGGACACCAAGGGTATTTAAATATCTCCATAATGAAAATGTACATGAGGCCGTGCCACTGTTTTAGAAAAATAACTGCCGGTAAAATCTAAGCAAACATTCAAATACTCTAGTCATGAAAACTTAATAATGTGGATTCCCTTAGAACACCTGTTCTCAGATATTGATTTAGCTAAAAAACAAAGTCAAAAAAAAATCAAAGGCCAAAATAAACCACCACAAAAACCCACCCATTACATCTAATCTGTGTTTCTAGACTCCCAGTAAGAACAACAGAAACACAAGGAAGGAAGATGAAATATTCAGAACACCAGAATGCTTACAGAAATATGTACGGACGTGCTGTCAGCCTGCCTGTGTTTCTCATGGAGAGATTTCATAGTGGAAACAATCAACTCAATCCTAATCTCAGCTATTTTACCTAAAGGGCATTTATAAAGCAAGTAGCAACGGTTCTCCCTACACAGAAAGTGCCTTTTACCAGGCCATTCACCAACTAGATCTGCCACGTACAACCCAGAATATGCTATCGTACTTTCTCTCTCACATGGTTTTACCACGGGACTCTTAACACAGACTCACAGACCGGCTGGATGGGCAGCAGCCTCTGTGTCCCTGTGGCCCCCCCGGCCCCAGCAGGGCCGCCCCGAGCAGGGTGCCCAGCACCACCTCCAGGCGGCTGCTGGAGATCCCCAAGGAGGAGACCCCAGCCCCTCTCTGGGCAGCCCGTGCCAGGGCCCCGGCACCCGCACTTACATACCTGCATATAACTGCTCAGCTTTACAGAGATTCAAGACTGCCCCCTGGCAGCCTTCCCTTCTGATCCCTGCCAGCTACACCAAACGTTAGCACACTGACCACGAGTGGAGGAGCAGCTGGGCAGGGGAAGGGAGGGACCAGATGCGGATGCAGTCAGCGTGAAGGGCAGGTTAGGCACAACCATGGCAGGTGACCGAAAGCACACTTCGCATCGGAAGGCACACAATTTACCAAAGAAATTCTAGTAGTTAGAAAATACTGCTGATAGTACGGGGGAAGGACGGTAGATGCACTCAATATCCTAGAGTGCCATGAAAGAATATGCTTATTACAGAAACCCCCATTTACCAAAAACTGAAAAATAATACAGAGATTCAAACAGATTCAACCCCAAACCCAGCATGGTATACACATCTTTTTCCCAACTAAGAAGTCTGCTTTGCTTTATGATTTCAGATTATCCATTCAATTCTGAATGGCAGATATACTAGATGTACCTGGATGGGGCACTTACTTGAGACAAGAACATGAATCATACTGATCCTGAACACACCGAGTGCTGGTTGTTTGCATGCCATTAAGCAAGCAACACATCATTCTGGGCCTGCTCTGAGAAGTTTTTCCCCTGTGACTTTTTACCAGGCCCACTTTTGATGCCAATAGGCAGCATGGAAACAAAGCAACTCATCTCAGGCAGCTACCATGACCAGAATTAAGCCAACTCCAGTAGTCAAACGCACACAATAAAAACTTGTCAATTATTATTTTCTACACTCTTGTAATTCTCCACAATGACCTGGTAATGCTTTTTAGGTAAAAAGACTCTCAACAAAAAGTTCTGAAATACACTTCTGCGTGCACTTGTGCATGTACGTTCATGCACATAATGCAACAGAGGCTTAAGCGAATGAAGCACATAGCTCTTGTTCTGCATGGCACTGTTCCCTTAGACCTCCACTGCACTACTCTGCTGCTGCACACCACTGTTAGAACAGAAGATGATCACAGCAAGATCCACCAAGCTGTGGGAGGGATGGACCTCACTGTCAAAGACATAAATGAAACACAAAAGAAACAGTTCAGTGAAGTTGGCCCAATTTTCTTTTTTTTTTTTGGAGGAGGGAGTGCTTTTACTGAAAAACTTATAGCATTCTTTTGCTCATCTGCTGCATTTCTGCAGAAAGGATGATGATTAATAATGGAAACATGGCAATTTCTCATCACTTGAGCTATACTGCAGCACTCGTAGTTATGCCTGTTGGAAAAGCACGCTCCTCTCAGAATCAAAACTGTTTGAAAGGCCTTTATAACTTTGCAGACTCTGAACTGCTCTGGCCTTCTGCATAACCACGTCTGAGCAGCCCAACTGCCTTCTGTGATAAAATGACTGGATCTGTAAACAGGGAGAGAGCAGTCATGTTCTTCTATCTTACCTTTCAACACCACCTCCCTCAATATTCTTGAACCCAAGTTCATGCATCAGTCCGGAGGCATAGGTAACTGCATGGGTGAAAGACTGGTTGGACAAGTGGGCTGAGAAGGTAGCGGTTAATGGTGGGGACTCTCCCTGGAAGCCCTTAACAAGAGTACCACCACGGGGATCAAATCTTGGACGCGTCGTCTTTACCATGTTCCTCAATGACATGGAGGAGACAACAGAGTGAACCCCAAACCAGAGAGGCAGTCCCTATGCTGAAGTGCAGGGCTGCTATCCAGGTGGCACAAATCAAGAGAGATTCAGACTGGATATATGGGGACACTTTTTCACCGAGAGAACTCGAGCAGTGTCACAGGGGCTCAGGGCAGTTGTAAAGCCTGTATCTTTGGAGGCTTTAAGGTCTTGACTAGAGAAAGCCCTGAGCAACCTGGTGTCACCCCAAAGCTAACCATGCTTTGGGGACAAGGGTGGACCAGAGGAGAGACCTTCTGAGGTCCCCTCCTGACTGAGTTTTCCTATGGTTATACTCAAAAGTATTCGCACTCACTGATCCTAGAGTCAGTTCTTAAAAACACATGCACACAGTTCATACTTGTTTCCTCCCACTGATGTTTAAAGATCTCTGTACCCAGTCTATTTCAGCCCAAGCTGAAATTAACAAAGATCTTACCCCAGCTGTAAACTTCCAAATCACACCGTCCACTGCTCATTAATTTAGATCGTCTTCTATACAGAAAATAATTAGAACACTTAAAAATTGAATATTTGAAAGTGTAAAGGAGCTCAAAGGACTGGATAAGTTTTTAAAAATGAATAAATCAGACAAAAAATTTTGTTGAGTAGTTTAAGTAATTATACTGCAATTTATTCCTTAATCCAGCAGATTTAACCCTTTTCTTCTTCTTCTTCCAGTTTTGGTGCCACTCCCCAGTTTCCAAACACGTCTAATTACATTTGGCTCCTCAGCGCTGCATGTTTCAGCAAGCCAACCGCGCAGCATTGTGATCATTCTTCAACAAATTTCTCAAGTAACGTGACAGAGTTTCCAACAGTCATAAATATAATTAGGCAACTCTTTACATCGCAGTTACACAAACTCCTGTTGACTAGAATATACCTGACTGATATTAAACCTCTTGCGTTTGGAAGTCTATAAATAAATCACACAGTTAAGCTTTTAAGAAACTTGTTACTTAGAATTGCGCTCAGATTGCAGCCTAATTTTTAAGTTCCTCTAATTTGGAAGGTCCAGATGAAATATGGGTTTCACGTCCACAGACAAAAAGCCTCATTTTTCTGAAATGACTGCAGAATTAGAGCTCTTTTAGCAGAGTAAGGACATTAACACACCCTTACAGGATTCAACATTAATCTTACAAAAAGGGTTACAGAAAACTAGAGAAGACCTGCCAGAAAACCTGTGGTTGTATAACATTCAAATAAATCCATCAAAAGCAATTTATATTACAATCTGCCTTTTCATCCTGAACCACCCAATTCCATTTTTAAAAATTAAATTCCAGTGAAAAATGCACAATATTTTAAACATTTGGCAAACACGCTACTTTTCTATTCTTGTGGCCAAGAAAAGTACTTATTATTCAATAATATGTCTTGGTAAGTTTCTAATAATTCTGCATTTGTTATATAACAAAACCATTACTAGCAAGCACCCACTGTATTCAGTTAAAGCGGGAAACGAAGAAACCATTCATTCCACTACCTTCAAGTGTTCCGCATGGTCTAGTGCACAATATTCTTAAATGTACTCCCTGCCAATAATTCGTAACTTGCAAATCTCTTCCTGGTATTAGAATCTGTTTAATCAGAAAAAGCCAGAAGTGACTCAAATTCTTAATGAACAGTAATAGGCCTTCCACTCAGGAAAACAAACATCTCCCCCCCCCCCAAAAAAAACACAAAAAAAACCCACACACCCCAAGCTTCTGTTGCATAGCGAATTCATTGCATAATTAAACCCTTGATTTGTCTTTTCTGCTATAATCTGTATTCATCAACCAGAAGGTTCTGCTACTCGCTAAGGAATCTGACCAGAATCAGCAGAGCGCTCGCTGCACGGCAGCGCGCAGCATGACAGCACGTGCTCGGTGCACATGGGCAGTTCCAGAACAGATCTTGCTCTCGCCCCCTCGGGGGCATCGCTGCTGCGGTGGCCACAGCTCCTGCTTGGGCCAGTGCCTCAGCAGCCTGTGAGCACTGCAGCCCCGGGCTCTGTCTGTTGAGACCTCCTGCAGGGCCTTCAGGAGGGACGACCAAAACACACAACTCCCCCAAAAGCACGGCTTGCTCCTGCGGCAGTGCTGGCTCGGCGGCTCCCGCACAGCTAAGCTTCTGAAGACGTTCAGGTGAACCAGCAGGCTGGTTCCCCCAGCACGCCGGGCTGGGAAGCAGCAGTTCAGCTGGCGCATCGCAAGCTGTTCAGCTGTCACCAGCACAGGAGGAACAACTGCTGCAAGGCAGACAGGACAGACAGCTGAGGTTAGCAGCCCCTTCAAAGGTTGGCAGCCCCTTCAAGGGGATCGCCACAAACTGCATGCCAACAGCCTTAGAGAAAGCAGGCCTGTCCCACCTCCTTGCCACAGCACTTCCAGAGCCCCAGCGCGACAACCGCGGCTGCAGGATCAGCTCCTCTCTCCAAGGAGCTGACACTCAGCCTGCAGCCACCCTGCAGCACCTGGTGCCAAGCAAAAACAGGGATATGGAAAAAACACACTGACCAGATCAGTAATAGGCCCGTAACGAGAGTGCCGGCGCAGGATTTTGTAACTCATGCTCCAAGTCTGCTTTACCTCAGTTCTTGCATGCCTTTCAGTGACCTCTTTTCTCTGTGCTTCTCAACATTGGTGACCCTTGGTCACAACGACACGTTCGCAACTAGACAGAATTCAGCAGGGTGTCAACGAAAACCAAACCAACTGTTATCATCAGTAAAAGGCAGTCTGCTGTTCCTTATCTCTACAGCTGTCAGGTAGCCTGGAGATCATGACATACCAACAGGTTTCCTCAAATACCATGAACACATAGCCACACCAGGTCTCGGTGAGTTAAAAGAGCGTGTCCCTAACAGAGAGGCACAGGTTAATACCTACAGAATGATGCTGGCATCTCATTTCTGATTATTAAGAAATCTTATCACAGAGCAGATGAGAGACCTCCACAGAAGTAACACAACAGAAGTTCCTGAGATCAATATGTCTGCTAGGAAAAACAAAACAAGCAACAAAGTAAAATGACAGAGTAGCTGAGATTTCTTGCAGAGCTGACATAACAAAAGCACTGAGCAAGCTGGTGATGATATCAAAGAAAAGGAAAACAGGGCAGGGGATTAAAAGAAAGTATTATTTTCTTGACTTTTATACAGGAGAAGAGTTCATTCTTGAAGAAAGCATTATAAAAAATCCTATATGGCACTCCACAATTATAAGCGATGTATGAGTACTTTTATTCTGCTCTAAAAATAAGTTGCAAATAAAGCAAGTCATTCCACAGCTCCTTCTCAGAATCAGTCTCCAGCTTGAATCACTGCTGATTTGCATCACGTTTTAAAACCGAATGCTAGATAAATTTAAGAGCATGACACTGGATGAGTAGAATTAAGCCATTAGATCGTGCAGATGACATCATATATCTGACAGATGTGTTTGAACTAATAATAGTTTTGCAATTTGCTTCAAAAACTTTTCTTAGAAGTAGTTTTAAGAAAAAGTACTGGTTTTGTGTTGCAAAGAGGGTAGAAGATGAAATGAAGAAATGCAATGAAATAACACAAGTAGAAAACTCGATCTGAATGAATTTTTTATTTAAACCAGTATCGGTGTTACAAGGCAATCTTAATGAAGCCTGCTACATGACACATTAAAAATATCATGGACTTCTGGAAAGCTGTTGAAAGCTGTTAACGTAGCTAATGTCTAAGTGAAAATTTACAATGGTGTTCTAGTAGCATTACTGTAATAAAGTAGATATAGGAATGGGAACAGAAGTCTGGAGCCCAGGGACAGCACAGATGGAGCTCTTTACAGGAAGCCCCGCATTGATTTGACACCAGCTGGATTTCAAACAGAAGGATCACAATGCCAGGGACACCAACAAAGAAAGATGACAGACTGACACAGAAAGCCACAGAGTGCAAGCAAGGTCACTGTGACCAAGAGGCTGTCCATTAAAGAGACAACCCAATTATAGCAGTTGGACATAATAAACCTACATTTAACGGAACAAAGAGTAATGCTGTAATACCCTCTTCATCTGTGAGGATGCTTCTTGACAAAAGAGAAGCTATTTATATAGTGAAGATTCAGGGGGAGGGGAGGAAGCATACAGAAGTTTCTTTTACCTGCTGTAGGACTCTTCCTTCCCAAAAATTGCTGCAGAAATTATACCAAAAGAGCCAACCTCAGCTCCATTCATAATACAATCCATCAATATAAAAAAAAAGAGGGGGGAACCTCCCAGGTGCAGTGCGGGAGATCAGCACAGCTGTTCTCGCAGTCCAAAAGATTACAGGGTTTTTAGTGCTTTGAATTTCTTATACAATGTCATCACCCACTAGTATCAGGAGTCAGCAGATACATTCCGTATGTATTAGGCATTCAAAGGAATGAGCAGGGCTTTAAAGTCAGGTTTTTGTAAATAAAGAGAAATGAGCCCAGTCATTATCTTACTAGTGACTGGAGATGAATGGAAGTTGATTTCTTGAACACCTATCTATAATATTCCTCTTTACAAAATCCCAAAATGATTAAAAACAAATCTCATCCATCTTGACATAATTTGCCTAAACCTAAAGAAAACGTCAACACTCGCCCAGATTAGCAGCACCTTGCAGCTGATAACAGGTCTTCGGAGAATAAATTGGAATCCTAAGAAAACTATGTTAATAAGAAGTGTTATGCTAATCATAATCACAAGGCAGTGTAAAGTGGGTTTGGCAGAACAGCCATAAAAACCTTGAGGTCTTAATAGATCCTTTTCCTGACCTGAAATGCCTCACACATTCAGAATTACCCATTTGTCATCTTTTTACCAACTCTCAGTATTTGGTATTTCTTAAAGCTCAAGCAATTGTAGATGTTTAATTACCATCTTTCACTACAACTGCAGCTTGAAAAGGCAGGCTTCCAGCTCTTCTTATTGTGAACTGAAAGCACTGATTACTTAAAACAAAACAAAAACTCTTAAAAGAGCAAATAGACCAACATCCTTTAAAAACTATGTTATTTCAGAGTACTGTAACACTGGTGCAGTATAAGTATAATAAGTGGTTTCTTATTTGTTTACTTGAGTCTGGAATTACATTTACCATACATTCTTGAAACAACTTTGAAAGCAGGTCTCAAAGCATCCTTTGCCAATGATCCAATTTATTATTTCTTTATTTTAAGCCATAAGAAGGGGTGGAGAGCACAGGCACACGTGAAAGAACAATGAAACTACTAAGTGCTACGCTGCTCTATTTTTACTTTAAAATATGAAAACGCCTCCCCAAGTATAAAATTTCATATCACTTGTTATGCAAGTGCATGCATGCCAAGCTTCTCACATGAAGGCAAACTTCACATTTCAAAACAGCTGTGTTGTTTCAGAGGAAACAGGTCTTGCATGAGATGACAATTTTTTCTTCTGTAAGAAATGTGTATGCATTCCCTTTGTGCTATCCCTTTCCCACCTCTGTTCCACATACGTGAAAGGGACTAATCAATAGCTCACATCATTCTGTCTAGAAAAGTACAAACATCTTCAAACATGAAGGCAGAGCAGGCTTTTTCTTGAAGCCATGTCCAAATTTGATTCTTTCTATGGTCTTGAGGAAAACTCCATCTGGCTACTGCTCAATTTTCATCTGATTCCTTCTCTCATCCACTTACCCCCATCAAACCCACCTGTACACTCTCTAGTGCCCAGTGGTGGGGGGATACCATAAAATCCTTTGTGAGCCACTTAAGGCACATGCCACCCTATTCCTGAGTAATAGGAAATTGAATGTTTTAACATTCACCAAAACAATTAACTTCAGATTTATATCAAGTACATCTGTAGACTTCCGGTCATCTTCTTCCCGTGGGACAGGGTCAACAGCTGTGACTCCTTCACGTCCAGTTCTAACAATCTGTATGCAGAAGGCAGATCTCTGTCTACCATTTAACTTTGAAACTTGTTGAAAGAATCATTCACATCCCTCTGCAGGAAGAAGGAAGCAAACATCAGCTTACCTGCCTGCACCTGGCTGTAGCCTTGTAAGCCGTAGGCCAGCCTCTCTGCCGCTGCAGAGCTGCCACCGCAACCTCCGGCTCCTGCAAGTCACTGAGGCTGGACTGACAGAAGCCCCGCAATTTAACTTAACCTCTGCCAAATTTGAAGGAAGGAGCATCAGCAGAATACATTTGAAACTGCTAATATCCTACACTATTGCACCAAAATTTGAGAGCTCTGCACAGTTTACTGTGCTTATCCCCTCCTTAAGTGGGGCAACAAAGCCAAACCAGTCTGCAACTTTCAGGTATGATGGATTAAAGACAAGACCGGCAAAACATACAGGTATGGGGGAGGGACACTGGCACAACTAAACTTGCAAGAACTCACCTGTCAGGTTCTACTCTTTTTGTTCGGTTTTACATACTTATCTGTTTCCCCAGTCTTAAAAAGGGGTGATATTCATTCTCACCAGGATTTTGTAAACACTAGAAAATGCAAGCACTAGCATAAAAAAGTCTGCCCAGTTACTCAAGAGGAAGTAAACTTTGGACTGCATTTCATACTGAGATTTTTTTGTAGACTGCAGTCTGTGTGTACTATTATAGACAAACTTTTCAGCCAATATACCTTCAAAAACAATTTCCAAATTCAGGTCAGTAAAATATACAGTCTTCAAAACTACTCATCTCAACGAGTCTCCATAAAATTATGGGAGCTCCATGAACAGCAATTAACATCAGGGCTGAAAGCAGATTATATTTGGCAAGAGGAAGTTCCTTGAAAAATGTTTTACTGAATCATTTAAACATACTTAGAGACAACTCTGCATGCATGCACTTAGTAGAGCTTGAAAAGTGATCACATTTTAAAAGATTAAGTTTTGCATGGTGATTGAAAGGGATGATGGAAACAAAGTTCAAAATACACATTATTAAGTAAGGTTAGGATAGGAATTAAATACTTTTAACAACGTTTCATGAAGAGCAGTAAAAACTGAATGCTATAAAATAGAATATCTTTCAGTCTTTATTATTTTTATGCCAATAACCATTTTCCCTGCTGAATTTCCCTATTCTTGCCACTCTAAGAAGTGAAAAGTACAATAAAAGCCATATAGAAAATAACTACAGAGAACACTTCAGAGTATATTGCCTGTTTTTTCTTTAGGATGAGCTCTCTGGGGTTCATCTTCCTGGCCATACCACATAAAGTGTATTAAGAGTTCTTCTAAAAAAGAAATAAGGCAGCTTTTGTTCTCAAAGTCATACGAGGCTCATGTACTGTGACTAAAGCAGCCAGAAGTAACTACCTGCACTAGAATAAAGGAACATTTGTTTTCAGGAAGAAAAGAAATCCTTACCTTATCTTTCACCAAAAAGCCAAACTTGCAATCCATTGTATCCAAGCATCCTAAAAATCTTACCTCTCCGTACTAAATCTCAGAGCCATTTTACATGCCTCACATTTTTCTTCTAGTTTTTTATTATTATTATTTTCCAAAGAAAGGCTCACACCTCATCCTGCACTGCAAGAAATTTAGCAAGGCTTTATTCAAAGAGCTGCTAGAGGTAATGATGACTCACATCGTAGACAGCTGCAAAGAAGTGCCTGTGGGTGAAAAAGGGAGTTAAAAATTATATAGCAAACTCCACCTACAGTGTCTCCACCTTCCTTGGATGTTACTTTAACATGCTGTGTTCTAGTAAAGAGTGACAAGACCAGATTCATTTTGCATTTTTCCTGTACTGAAACATCTGCAGAGCACAGAGTCCAGTTTTCTAAATAAGTCTCAAAAAACCGTACCTTTTGACCTTATAAAAAAGATGGAAGTGTAAACAGGCATATTTTTTCATTTTCCTTGAGGCCCTTCTTTGTAATTGTAAGCTAAAGGTAAATGCACGTTCTAAAAGAGAGCTGGCATACATCAGTCTTGATCTGAATTCTTCCTATGCTGTTCCACACCACCAAAATATTTTAGTAAGTTCAAAAGTCTAGCAGAAAAAAAAAGAAATTCAGTGGCACCTGACTTTTGGAAAAGAAAAGTTCACAGGAATTCTAGGCAGTATCTGTACCAACGAATACCACACACTGGTTGCATTGAGGAACAGGCTCATCCGGCTTGACACAAACAGACGAGAGGCCACGATTTCAGAGACACTTCAAATGACCTAATTGAATGCTGCTGCTAGAAGAGACTGGCTCATCCCATCGCACGTTCCCACCCCTGTGCCACCTCTTCCTCTGTCAACAAACATGTACATCACAGAGATGGAACAGACAGGGAAACAAACTTGGGTTAAAGCTTTCCTTCCTTCAGTCCTGTTGTAAACCCAGATTAGGTCCTTCAGCCAGTTTGCCACAGAGCCTCGTAAATGCTTATGCTGGTTGGTGGAAGGGAGCAAGCAAATAGTGAGGGCAGAGGAAGACCAGACAGATACCCCGCAGCGTGACGTGCGGGTCTCAGCCAGGCTCTCAGGACCACCAGCCTCGCCTTACCAGCCCATGCAGTCCACTGCTACCACCCCTGTTGTGTCGGACGGGACAAGCTGAGACATTTTGCAGGATCAGACTGAAGAAGACTGCTCATTGTTTTTGCCAGGTTTTTTGCTCAGCAGAGGGAAGAGTGGCGTAAGCAAGACTGGGACACCTTAGAACACTGAAGTCTTAAATCAGGTCTGAAACCACATCCCTCTGCCACGGGCAACAACGAATGCTCTGCAACAGAAGCAACTGCAAACGTAAATCGTCATCTAACAACCAGAAAGCCAGGCTCACCCACGAGGTTGTTAGCTCTTTCCTCAGTCCCATGAACCCCCCATGCCCTCGGCTGCTGCAGGTAGACGCGTGAATCCCAGCATGGAACAGAATGGCTTTGGATGAAAGTAAAAGCCGGAAAGCAAAGGAAACGTGTAATTAGCCTGTGGAATTCACTGTGGGTTAGGGAATTAGACAGTTTCAAAAGGGACCAAGTTGGTCATGTGGATAATAACAGCAGTCAGCTAATTACATCAAAAACTTTGGAATCCTCTCGCCTGAAGTCTGATGTTAATCTTAAGTTACTGAGGTAAAATTGAAGCCTATGAGAAGCACATTATTTTCTTGCTAATGTAGGTTGAATTTGCCGGTAGAGACCATTATGAAGGCCAGACTTTCAACAACCTCAGATGAAAAAATCCAAAATTCACAGACTTAAAATAATAAAAGGAAAGTCAGGATAGTCTGTTAGTATAAGGTTTCCAGTGAAAAATAAGGAGCTGGCTACCTTTTATCTAAATATATTCAATGAGCCTTATTACTTTCTTTCCTAGTGGCATGTTGCAGAATACCCTCGCAGGCAGGCAGGAAGACATGGTGAAGGCAGCTGGGCTCTTTTTGAGCTTTTTCATCCCCTTCCCATACGAAGTCTTTACCAAGAGCGAACAGGTTTCAGTGATTGCTCCTCTTTCTCAGCACTGTTCAAACCTACCACATGGTCCAGGAAACAGTATCATAGGTTAAAGAAAGAAGAAAGAAGAAAACAACACTGAAAACCACAGATGATGCCCCACAGTCTGATTTCAGTGCAGCACACAATTCTGTCTGGGGAGCCTCACATCTCAGATGTCTTTTTTTTTGTGCAGAAGGAAACACACGAAGCTTGCTGCCGAAGAAAGCCGCGCTGTGCATGCCCCAAAGCAGGCTGTGCGTTGGTGGGAACAGGAAACGGTTACCAGTCCGGAAAAGTAAAAGCAACATGCGCTGCCACAATATCCTATACTGTCTCCAAGTGTTGCCACATGCTCTATGGGGCAGACTTGTTTGCAAGCTTCTTTCCTGAAAGCATCTGTGATCAGAGTCTACCCTAACGTACGTTGCTAGAACAGACCTAAGGAACATGCAACACGCTGTGCTTGAGCCCACATCCTGACTGGTGTTTTCCAGGACAGCCAAGACAGCTATGAACATTTGCCTCAGGAGTTACAGAAACTGGTGAGTTCCACTGAATTCCAAAAGGAGAGGTCTGCTAGTCTCTTGCACATAAATGCGTACATTCACAAACTTGTAATTCTAACCAAAAATGTATATTTTAGCAATATTAACTTGAGAGAGTGATGTCTTGCGATAATCAATCACAAAGTTTTTATAGAATCAAGTCAAGCACAAAACGCAGGCAAAACAAAGGAACCAAAAGACCTTTCAGTAACTTCTACCTGCACCTTCAGCTCTTTGGCACTGCCTCAGATATATCAGTACAGCTAACCATGCCTATTCTTTGTCATCCACACCTTGCCGTCAGCATGGTGAATCCTCCTGCTGTCGCATTTACGGGACACTCCCAGTGCCAAGCAGCTACGTTAACGTGTGTGGAATTTACCCAACAACGAGCAATGGTCTCACAGATCCTCCAGTCCTCAGACAGATCCATTACTCTCCCCTTCAGCCCACTCCCACCCAACACATCATACACATTTTTTGGTTAAGAAAAGAAAATAAGAGGTTGCAGAAGCAATTCTTTTCCTTCCACAGCATAGTTCTCCATGTAGGATAGCGTCAATGAAAAGATCAACGGCACTGAAACTGCTTATCAGACTAGACTTGCTGCTCCTCACAGCGTTACACAAAACAACGTATTACTCTACGGGATCACGGTATAAGCCAAATTGCTAGAATGTGAAATAAGATAAAACATTGAAGACAATCCATGGAGGGAAACTACTAATAAACCAGAGAAGTCAAATGTAGCATACTGAACACTAGGACAAATGACAGCATAATACAGCAAAGAATGAAAAATTAGTTCTCTACACTGTGCAACACATAATACGTTTCAAATCTTGACTTTCAACAGCCACAGAAGACATAGATGGAGATGCAAACAAAGAATTCACAAAACAAATGACATTTCCATTATATTTAAATTCTAAGGAAAGCAGCAGAGGTAAAAGTTTCTCGCTATTTATCCCAAGTACAGAGGAAGGCAAGTTCTGTACAGAAGCATTACTGTTAAGAGACTTGAACCACTGACCTTTACAACAGGATGGGAACTTGATAACAAGGGTTGGGTTTAATGAATTAAATTCCCCAATGATTACTGTGTCAACAATTGAATGAAAAATGCAGGTTATGCTAACTCCTCAGAGAAGGCGACCTGCCTCTATTGTTTCCAGTGAGTTGCAGCCACTGACACTCTACAGGTTAGGCAATGACATGCAGCCACATCCTTTGCTGGTGCTGGCCAACCTCACATCAGTCACAAATGTCTGAAAGGCACACGCACCACTGAAGGCCACAGACTTTTAAAGTCATTTGTAGGAGGAAAGACAGACAGAACTGTTACACAACATGAACATTATTCAATCAGGTTTTTCTCCCCCACCTCCTTCCAACTGATACGTAAATGTCTAACTCTATTGTTCCTCCTTGAAATACCTGAATTTGTTATTTTCTTCCACATGTAACAATTCAGAAGGTTGTAAACTCCAGGGTCAGTGTGCTCTCTTGGCTGTTATCATTGGCAAGCCTAAATGAATTTTGAAGGATGTGGCTATATATACAACAGCATAAGCCTCCACCCACCTGAAGACGCACGTCATGTGCTTATTGTTGAGCAACAAAAATTTCATTTACTACTCCTAAGAAATGCCGCATTATTCCTCGTCCAACTGTATAAGGTAAAGCTGAACTTCTGACTGACTGAGCAGCCGCTTCCTAACGGCGCTCTCTCTCTAATGCAGGAGCCATACTTTTGAACAGAACTTATCCCTGATCTGAAGAAAGTTTTTTTCTCCTGGTGCAGACATTGCTATGACTTGAAGACAGCATGCATTTAGTCGGCAGTTAGCTTCTGAGACTGCAGTTTAATTAAATTGCCTTTCAGACTGCAGTTCAATTAAATTGCTTTCTACACCTAGAGTGGACAGGAACCATAAGTTGGGTCAACAACTTCAGGCTGTAACAGAAGCATTTCTAAAGTCCTTCCCAAGCACCAGCCTACTTCTGCTTCAACTAAAAATCAGGGCTGCACATCTCCAACCCTCAAGTCATTCATAAAATGAGAAAAAAATCACACACAGTAGAAGAGAAGTAAGAATGGGGAGTGGAAAACACTAAGAGCACCTTCCCAACAGTCTGCAAGGTCTGCCTGTTGGCGATCTGCTTGGTTGGCTCCCCAGGTGGGACCCAGTTTAGTCTGCAAACCCTTGCCTTCATTTGCAGTCATGCATTTCAGACTAGGAATCCAGTTAAAACCAGAGACCACAACTCTTTTCCTTTTACTGTAGAAAGGAATCAAAATGTATTAAACGTTGCTACGTTCACAACACAGTTGAAGAGCAGCAAACCTGCAGGTGCCCATGCCAGCTTCGCGCCCTGCTGCAGGGCAGCTCTGCCAAGCCAGGGCTGCGGCCACGCTCCCTCCCACCCCAGCACGTGGCACACCGTGCAACTTCCGCACCTCCGTGTGCAGCGTGTGGCCACGTTTTTTATTTCACCTCAGCAATTTATTTTATCTGATGTTTAGCCTTGTTCTGGAGGCTGAACAATTAATTTCCTCGTAGCCTTTTCTGAGGCTCCGATTTCCATGGTATCCGAGTATTTCACAAGCATTAATCCTGCCCTCCCCAACACCCATGGAATCCGAGGGCTGCTACTTTTCCACATTTTACAATTAGCTAACCAAGACACTGATTAAAAAAAAAAATAGTAATTTTCTGTGCTTCTCCTCTGACCTTGGTGCTCGCAGGCCTCTCTCCCACACTCTTCTCCTCACTCCTCTGCCCATCCAGTGTTCCTGCCCCTTCTTAGGCACGCTTTCCGGCAGCCTGGCTGCTGGGCTCAGCTCCGTGCCGCTGCATGGCGGCTGGAACAGAACCGGACAGAACCATCTGTGTCCAGCCCGGGGTGGCCCCGGCCTCTCCTCACACAGGCCCCCCGCAGCACCAATGCACTGACATGCTCAAAATCCAGTTTTTGAAGACTACTTGGTATTCCACAGTGTTTTATGACTATATTAACATTGCTTTTGCAGACAGATGTAAGCTGTCTGCACTCCAAGCCGCACAGACATGAACTATAGTTTGTGTCAGCTCTGGCACTTGGCAGACAACACCAGGAGCTGACCCCATCCACTAAACTCAGCAGAAAATGGTCTTCTCGCCCATCTGCCACCCGAAAAGAAAGCAGATAGCTTTCTGCTGGTTAGTGAACTAGACTGGCTCAGCACACGGCCCAGGAAGAACTTGGCGGAGGCTACAGCATAGGCCAGCACATCTGGGACCTGCGGTGCATGGAGGAGCAGCAGGCAGGGACTTCAGCTGTTTCCGAGATGGAGAGCTGCAGGATGAACACAGATTTTTACTTTTCATCACTGTCTTGCTTAGGATCCAGTCGATCCCTGTTCCAAGAGACTGCAGCATGCCCTTTCAGGTCTACCTCCTGAAGACAGCACTTACAGACACAAGGCTACAGACTTGAACATCTGGTTCCTCTCCACCTCACAACAGGATTTTAGGTATTAAGTACTCACCCTTACTGCAACTGCATCCAAAAATAGCAAAAAATTGACAGGGTTAAATGAACTCTCACCATTAGAGGCACTGATAGGACCGTGCTTTCAGATCTTCACAAAAGGCATGGCTTTCATTGAACATCTTCATCCAGCTGAGACTGAGATCCCCACCCATAGCCTGTACCAGGCAGTTATCACCACATCCCAGCTGGACGTAGCCACCCCCAGCACCTCCCTGCCTGCTCCACTCACACAATCACTCCTGTAGCTGCTCCCGAAGCTGCTCCTGCCACAACGAGTGGTTCCCATGGCCCCAGGCAGAGTGAGCCAGTTTCAGCAAGCCATGCAGACTGGCTGGAACAGCTCCAGTGGCAAACACACACGGGCGGTCCACAGGAGCGATAACCTTCACCGGGGGGAACAGAAGTAATGCCAGAAAAGGTAAGCCTCTTCAGCTGGTAGCACATGAGTGGCACTGAAATACCCGTTCCCCATGGCTGCATTAAAAAGGCAGTTATAGGATGAACTAAGTGAGATCTTGAAATCACAGAATCACAGAATGGTTGAGGTTGGAAGAGACCTCCAGAGATCATCTAGTCCAACCCCCTTTGCTCAAGCAGGGTCACCTACAGCATGCACAACGCACCTTTAGTCACATAAACACACTTTACAGAAATAAACAGCAGCATTTTGCATGTAGGAACTGGAGGAAAAAATAAATCAAACCAAGAAAACTCTTCCTTATTTTAGAGATGATAGGAAATTTACCATGAATCATCACTGAAGGTTAAGTTCTTAGTTACAAAGATGGTTATTTGTCATAAGAATGTGTTTATAAAGACATATTTAAGAAAAGCTTACGTGTACATGGGTTAGTGGTTGCCTGTCAGAGCTCTGCAGCTACATCTGTAAAAGAGAAGGCAGCTGCCTTCAGATAAGGGAAAGGGAGGCTGCAGAAACGAATTACCAAAAAGAACAGCTTCACGAGCATCAATCAAAATCCATCAAGAGGGCAAGCTCAGTTTTGTTCCTGTGTGCTGTTACTCGTTGCAACGAGGTTCTGGTGAGATTCACCATCACTCTTTTCCATTGTATCGAACTGCTCCTTCAGGCAAAGAAGGGACCAGGGAAGACTGAAGTGCAGTCCCCACAAGACAGTTTCACAGTCTGCAGTTTCCCACTCAGTAAATATCTAGACATCTCCTTGGACATACAACTTATTGTTGCTATTAAGAAATGTGATCTTTTAAAAGGATTAGTTTTCCAACTCTGGTCACAGACTTCAACATCATCTCTCAAATACAGGACTCTTAAATAAACCCAAACCCCAAAACAGTACAAGCAGATGTACAGTTTTATTCAGAGACAACATACATGGTAAAGAAGTCATGTCATTAAAGAACACCTTACAAGGCACAGGCTAAAACAGTACTAATTCAGAAATACAACAGATCTTTCAGTGGTAAGGACAAATTAAGGATAGCCTGTACACTCAAACTACTGCTGATATTTTGAAAGGATGAGGAACACTGTAGTGAACTTGGACATAGTGAACTGGATTAACACCATCACAACTTTCCTACCAAAATTCAAGAGAAGAAACACAGAGACTAATTGCTTCCAAGCATAATGCTGGATTACCACATACAGTCAAAATCTATATGCTGACAAATTAATCTAGGTTTAGACTTGCTGACAGATACCATGAACCTTATTCCACACAGTTTGGGACAGCTCTAGGGAAACAAGTTTGAGATCAATGAAAAGCATCAAATTCATCTGAATGCAAAAAAATCACTTTTTTACTGTGAGGATGGTAAAAATACTGGCACAGGTTGCCCAGACAGGCTGTGGAGTCTCCACCTGTGGCACTACTCAAAACCCAGTCCTGGGCAATCTGTTCTGGCTGACTCTGCTTGAGCAGGGCTTGGACTGGATATTGCCACAGCTGCCTCCAACCTCAACTGTTCTGTGATTCTGTAATAAGACTAAACAGAAAAGCGTAGTGGCCTCTCACACCAGAAAACTCAACTGTGCACCTCAGAGTTGAGAAAAATCTCACAGCACTGTTACAACTCTAAAAAAGCACAGCCTTGTTTTCAGTGACCCTGTTCAATGACAACACCACTAACTATAGGATTATTTTCCATTATCCAACTAGAATCAGCTCCTGAAAACCAACCTTGGCCTTGGGTTTCTATTTCAAAATAGAAGTTAAAGGAAACAAACTTTTAACTGAAATCTAAACCTTGTCAAACTCTAAAGAAAATTCCTTATGCATTACCCTGTGCTTGTTTCTTTGGTAAAGTATACAAGTACAGATACAAGATATTAAACGTTACCAAAAGTGCCAACAACACTTTTTTTCTTTAAGATGGTGATGGTATTAATGTTTAAGTGCATTATATTATTTATTGATCTATTTCCACATCAGTTTATTCATTCATTTTCAATTAAAACAGAATATTACATATTTATTCACAAAACAATAGTTCCAGAGCAGCACTTTTCACGTATCTGCTTCAAGGCTCTTTACTAAGGAGCCCAAAATTGCAATCCTCTTCATACAGTTTGGAAAAGTAATGAACGGAAAAGGAAAGCCAAACCTTGCTCACCCACCCAGGGTCTTTTAACTTTTGCTACACGGCTGAAAATTTAGTGTAAGTTTCCTGATAGATATTATCTTCTAATTTACCTTTTAATGGTAAAACAGTTCACGGGTGTATTATATTTACTTCTATGAACAAGAACACCAGCATCTTGCTTTTCTGCGGCCCGGAAAGCAGTAATCCAATAAAACAGCCAGCTCTTAACAGCATAACCAACACCTAACCCAGGATAGTTTTATTTTAGCTAGGGTAGGGAAAAGAAAAAGGAAACAGTGTACTTTTCCCATGCTTTTGCCTCACTCCCTCCTTAGGTATGAGCGTTATATCCAGTCACAAGGGCTACGCGCAGGCGCACACTCTCTGTCATTCTAGTAAGTCTACTAAAAAAGGGAACTGAAAGTTACGTCTGCCACCTTGTCCCTAACTTACTCGATGATGATATCATAGCAAAGCCCTAAGAATACAGAAAGACTGACTGTTTTTTGGCAGTGTGTCTGAGATAAAGCTTCTGGCTGAGAAAGCACATATCTTTCCTCCCCTCCAGTACTGGAACAGTATCAATGGAGTAAGTAATAATACGATTGTCCTAACAAAAACAAAAACCAAAACAAACAAAACAACAGGCTTTAAAGCAAGATGGAGTGGCAGCTGTGCTACTCAAGCAACACCCACGCATGCTCACTGGCATTAGGAAACAGAGCATAGTTACCTGGGCTAAGGGAAGTCTGGGCCCATAACCTCATCCAGATGAGCAGCAAGGCTGGCCCTTTGGGACACTTGCAGCAGTGAACCTGCTCCTTAGCAGGGCTCACCTTTGCGAAAGCAGGCAGCTACAGCTACCTGCAGTTTCCCTGATGGTCTGTGTACTAGCACCCGCTGCCCTCAATACCCTCAGCCTCTCCCCACACAGAGAGCAAGCGAGGGGCTGTCTTCTGCACCCCAACACCACGGCTGCAGCCCAGGAGTCTGACGCAGAAACAGAGAAACGAATAGTTACAGCACCCTAGTTAAACCTCCATCAAAAAAATCAATTTAGACGGCTAGTCCACAATTTATTACCTCCTAACACGTGGACAGATGTAGCTGGGTGGATGCTTTTCCTTGTCGCAGGTAGCGCTGACAGGCACGAAACAATGAATTGCTTGCCACTGTGTTCAAGCTCATTGAGATATTACTTTAAAAACTATTTCAAAAACGGAGCACGTAAGTTAGCACAGGCTGAGATGCATTTATACCCCATTTTTTATGCCTACAAAGATTAACTGTATACATGAAACTTTATAATGTCATCTTGACTGAAATCTATCCTCTGCAAATCTTAAACCTGCATCAGGATTTCCATTGTGGAAGTGTGCAGGGAAACAGCTCCGTTCCTTATTTCACTAACAATGACAAACACATGTAGAATTTGCTGTATTTTAATGCACACCAGAAGCACTTCCAGCAATAAAGACCATGTTGGCCAGCAGCAAAATTGCATAATACAAACAAACCACCAAGTTATACCTGCTCCAGTTACTTACAGAGAAGTCTGAAAAAAATGCTATTGCTGAAGTGGCTATTTTTGGAAGTGTCTGCATTGCTCTCTACTTTCTTCTCTCCACACTGGCCTATGCCGCAATGGCCCACGCTGCCCTTAAGGTCTTACAAATTTCCACCTCAGCAGCTCCCCTGCCCTCACTGCAGCCACGCCCCCGGCCCAGCCGCCTCGCCCCAGGCTGCCTGCCCCCAGTCCTCGCCGACTCCAGGGCCAGAAGGCAGCCGCCACCTCACCGCGGGCAGCTGCTGCGAGCCCTCTGCACAGCAGGTGCGAGACGGCAGCGGCTGCCCCACCAAGGGGCACCCGCGAACATGGGGCATGCCGACCACCTGCAGCGCAGCACTGCAGACTGCCTTGCATTGACCATCTGTGGGAAATGCCTCAAGAGACGCTGGCTCCCCTTAGCAAGCATCAGCTCACCTTTTCACCCACAGTTACACATCGCCACACACAGCTGCCGCCTGGCAGCCATGGTCCTCCTGTTCTGTCATCATGCTCCGTATCTGCGAGTTGCCAAGCAGCTTTAATCATACACATTTTCAACCAAATCACCTCCCCGAACCGAGGTGCAGTCCTGCTGGCCCTTCTGCAAGCATGCAGACCCATGCCATCGAGGCACGGCAATCGGGAAATGGGGCCGCAGCAGCCCCTGCTTAAGTCAGCTTAAACTGTCATGAGCCTGCACTTGGTGACATTCCACAGTGACAATCACCTTAAAATAATTGGCTTACAAATAGGTATATGTGCAGTAATTTAACTTTTGCGTACACATAGGTAGCTTATGGTTTCATCAGAATAAATAGCATTTCCTGCACTTGAAATTTAATGCTACTTCTAATAATCACTGTTAGTATCAAAACGCTATGTGGTAAAACAACTTCTACTCCCCTCTATGTGGAAACAGTAAGATGTAGGAATGTTAGCGAAGGAAAGTCCTCTGTCCCACCAATTAGCAGTAAATGGCACAGAAATCCTTGTAGAGAAGCTGAGGCATGCTGACAAATGGTAATTATTGGACAAGGAGCAAAGATGTGAAATTACAGCACTGTACTTGTTCTCTGGCAACTCTTTTCATGCACAAAGAGCTTACACTAAGCTTAATCAAAGTGAGGTCAAAACAGCTCACACAAAGATGGTTAGCGTATGTAAGTGGACCAGTTACCAGCTTACACACTAATTTCTCAACCAAAGCTTACTGCCAAGTAACATCCACCTGTGGACAACCTGTCTACTGAAAGTACTGTCATTCCCATTCCCTTTTACACATATTACTTAATACATCACGTGACATGACAGTGACTGTATCTTTATCCGCTCAAAGCTGCGACCATCTTCAGAGTCACTTGCAGAATCACGTGGAAAATAAGCCATGAGAACAGACTTGTAAGGATCTTAATGATTATAAAACGTGCCTTCCAAAAAAACTTGGATCAGTGATGTTTTTATTTTACAATTCCAATGCTCTTAATGATTTACTGTATCCATAATCTACTTTTCTCCGGCACATGTTTCTACTGAAGATAGTGCGAAAAGAAAAACGTTTGCAGAGCAACTTAATTTGCCACCCTCAAATAAAGGGTGTTTTAATAGCATAGTTCACACAGGTTGTAGTTTTTCTACTTCATAACAAGCTACAAAAACTCTGCAGAATAAATCCTCTTTGCTACTTCTCTCAAGTGTTGCATCTTTAGCACTCCCTGCCCCTACCAATTTCTATGGACACAAAGTTAGGTATCACAAGGAATTGTTTGACCACATACCATCACTCCTGCTGGTAAATCCAGGAGCCAGCCTGCTTGAAAATAAAAAAATCACTGTCTCATTGCATCAACAGGTGATGCTCATCAGCAATTACTATTTTGAACTTCTTATCGCTAGTACTGACCACTCACATGCACCTGGTTGCTCCAATGGCATCACTGAATTGCTACAGTAAGGGCTAGTTTTAGGAGAAATGCTTCTGGCAACTTCTGACATGGTTATGTTGATCAGCTATTGATCACCTAAATCCATTCCACTTAATGATTTTAGTGTAATGAGTACTACAGGAAGAAAAGACAGAAGTTTTGCGTCAAATATTTAAGACCAAAAAGGTTTTCCTTAGACAGTTTTGTCTATATGCTCCTTTTTCTTGTAAGAAGATCAGATTCAGGTGAACTAGTAGATCATAATAGATACCAGACAGGTGAAAAAACTAAGTGGCTGAATACAGGCACTTTCTTCAACAAATGAGAAACATTTTAAACATGCATATCTGAACAATTAAACTTACCTGCTTAGCAATTATCTGACAGAAATTATTTTACATTGTGACATTATAAACTTTAGAAATTATTACTAGGTCTCCTTACTATTAGCTTCCTAAGCAAGACCACATACTCAAGTAAACAGTAGTTCTCTATTTTTCTATATCATCACAGCTGTTGAAATATATACCCACTGCATCCTGAAGAACATAATACATAGAAATGGATAAAACACTGCTGACTTTGGTGAAAAACAGGAAACCCTAGTTTCCGCTAAAACCAAAGTACCAGTTAGTGGTAAAAGCTGAGGAAATTCTCTGGTGCCCTCTGCTGCCAGCTACCAAAAATAAACCAGACATGACATAGTTGGTTGCTCACATGCTTTACAATCTTCATGCACAGAGGCCAACTACAACGGAGCAGCACCAGAAACCTGCCTGCACTGGCGCACCGTGCATCCCTCCTGTGGCAAGCCTCCCTCTGCAAAACAAAAGCCACCATACTGATTTAATAAATACACCGATAAACCTTACGCCACACTTGGCAGCCTAATACTCCCACATTTTACTCACTTGTATGAGGCTGAATCAACATTACGGTTTCTAAAAAATCAAGATTTCACACACAAAAATATCTATTATCCATCTTCTTTTGAGCAGGCGTTAATCTCTCCTGATAACTCCAGCCTCTACTACCCTTTAGTCCAGCACTTCAGACAAGTCTTTGTTTAGCTGCACCTTCAAACGGTTTCTTAAAGCTCAGCCCAAACAGTTTCTCCAACCCCAGTCTGAGGTTACGTGCTCTTCAGTGCAGAGGTGAGTGCCTAGAGCTCCTGGCCTGCTCGACCATCACCTGCTCCTCTCAGCAGGTCATGGGTCACTGTTCCCTTCTGCCACACCAGTGAGGCCAGGCAGCAAGCCTACTCACCCTATGAACAGCTGCAAGTCAACTGAAGGAATGTGGTCAGTAAACTGAAGCAATATAGTCAGGAATAAGGTGCAGGGATGAAGTGAGCCACCAGCGAAGAGAGACACCTAGGTTTCTTGTTCCTTGCAAATACACAGGCTAGAGTGTTGTCTTTACCATTCTTCAACACCAGCATTGATAATGTCTTGAGGAAAACTACTTGACAACAGTCAAGGGTCCACCCCAGGAATACCTGCTATCACAAAACTACCTGAGCACATGCCTTTCAAATCCCACGACAGAAACTTAACAAGAAAGTACAAGGGGACTTAAACAGCAGGAGCAAGGAGGAGGGAGACAGCTGTGGCTCACATGTATACTGAGGATGCGATATACTACTTCTGGCAACTTCTACCTTCAGAAAACAACCACCATTGGTCGTACATTCGGTCTACTTTGCCTGCTCTCGAGACATGCGTGTGCACCCGCTTTAGCCACAATGTTGAATGAGTTCACTTCAACATTTGCCTAAGGTTACTCAACACTTGCTAAGGTTGAGGTGGATTAAAAACTGGCTGAAAAGCTGGGCCCAGAGGGTGGTCAGTGGCACAAAGTCCACCTGGATGCCAGTAATGAGCAGAGTGCCCCAGGGGTCCCTACTTGGTCCAGTCCTGTTCAGCATCTTCATTAACCATCTGGACAACAGGGCAGAGCACACCTTCAGTAAATTTGCAAATGACATGAAACTGTGGGGGGGCAGCTGGTTCACCAGAGAGCCGTGCTGCCATCCAGAGCCACCTGGACGGGCTGGAGAGGTGGGCTGACAGGAACCTCAGAAAGTTTGACAAGGAGACATGCAGAGTGCTGCCCCTGGGGATGAAGAACCCCCAGCACCAGGACACACTGGGGACACCCAGCTGGGAAGCAGCTCTGCAGACAAGGATCCAGGGGGACACGAAGTTGAACATGAGTCANCTTCATTAACCATCTGGACAACAGGGCAGAGCACACCTTCAGTAAATTTGCAAATGACATGAAACTGTGGGGGGCAGCTGGTTCACCAGAGAGCCGTGCTGCCATCCAGAGCCACCTGGACGGGCTGGAGAGGTGGGCTGACAGGAACCTCAGAAAGTTTGACAAGGAGACATGCAGAGTGCTGCCCCTGGGGATGAAGAACCCCCAGCACCAGGACACACTGGGGACACCCAGCTGGGAAGCAGCTCTGCAGACAAGGATCCAGGGGGACACGAAGTTGAACATGAGTCAGCAACGTGCCCTTGCCACTAACAAGGGCAGTATTAACGGCGTTCTTGGCTGCGTTAGGCAAAGTACCACCAGCGGGTCGAGGGAGGTGATCCTGCCCCTCTGCTCAGCACTGGTGAGGCCGCCCCTGGAGGGCTGGGCCCCGGTCTGGGCCCCCAGTACACGAGGGATGTGGACACATGGGAGGGAGTCCAGCCCAGGGCCACCGGGATGCTGCAGGGCCTGGAGCTCCCTGTGAGGAGAGGCTGGGAGCTGGGGCGGCTCAGCCTGGAGAAGAGGAGGCTCCGGGGGATCTCACCCGTGTCCGTCAGTGCCCGCAGGGAGGTGCGGAGAGGACGGGGCCTGGCTCTTGTCATGTTTTACATGTCGGATCCCTGTTCATTTTGCCTCACTTAAACAGTTTAAATGCAGCACTGAAGTGTGGAAGCTGGCATAAATTTTTTGTTGAATCAATGAACAATAAATAAATGTAAACATGCTGATTACCCACTATGGGCAGCTCGTTAGCCAGCAGGGAATGGATTTCCATTCTTAATTACAAAGCTACAACATCAGAGCGTGTAAAGGACCATTATGTATCCACATACACAGACATATTTGAGACTGAGTGGGACAAAGTGACAATCTTACCAAATGAACAGTACTAATGCAACTGAACTCTTCTCATCTGAGCTAATACTTTAGACAAGCTGGTCTCTTAAACTCTCTAGTTGTGTAAAAAAAAACCTGCATAAAACTGCATATTTGAGCCATGAATTTTCAAAAACCATCTTTAAATTTTAATTTAAGCTCAGAGAACTATGAAAAGCTTTGAACAGCTGAAGTATTATGCATTCAAAATATCATGGCATCTTTCCAGAAGAACTTTAAATATTAAGAGTTTAAGACTTCTAGTTGTAGACAAACTATTTTCTTCACAAGAGACAAAATCCTCTGACAGATTCTATTCAAGCTTTTCATTGTGGTGAAATTAAATTACGAAAATTAAATTACTGCACACATGGCAAAAACTCTGAACCTTAGTTCTTTTGTTGGGTTACACCACCTCCTAAGACACTTCTTCATGTTTTACCCTGCTTTTCACAGAAATTATTAAATTCATTAGAATACATCTCTTCCCTAGCAGTTCATTAGAGTTCTGCTTGGCATGTGGAGCACTCTTCTCGCTATCAAGAGATGGCAGACAGCAGCCTCACACTATCAGCTTTACAGATGTCATCTCCGTTGAATGTCCACCTACACACTCCTAACTGAAAAAAAATCTGTGCGAAATAACAACAACAAAATCAGTGACCAAATCTTACTTCAGTTAACTAGTACAGATGTTACCTTGTCAAAGATGCTGCTTCCTTCAGGACACACCGTCTAGTGCTTTACTGTCAGCCTCTGAACTAACTTTTTGGGGTTTTTTACTCCTTTGCACCCCAAAGTACAACTTGGTCTAGATTTGGTGAGGCTCTCAGCCAGTTTCTTTCCCCCCCCCTACTTGGTAAATAACATGTTCATTTCCACTACATTAGAAATGCTTACAGTTTTTCATTGGTAGGAACTGTCATTTAGAATGCATTGCCAGCAAACTCCTCCCCCCCGCCCCATACAATACTACAACAGCCACAGTGACTCAACAGCATTGAATCATTCATCATTAAAAATAAGTAAAGACAGCGGTGACAGGAACTTGTCACAGTTTCATCCCAATGCCTGCTAGAGCGCTCATTTGAGTTCGCAACAGTAAAAAGTCTTATTTGATGCTTATTTTTTTGAAGTACCATAACACCAAGATTTTCCAGTGAAACTTGACCTGAATTGCCTAGTGCTCCACTGAAACGTAGCACATGCATGGCAAATGAGAAAATTAAACAGCTACACTGTGCACAAAGCAATGGTGCAGAGCAAGCATACTTCTCCTTGGGTAAGACTAAAGACTTTTATTGATCAATGGTATTGCACAAAATCCAAGTGGAATATTTGTATTGCCTGGAACATTACATTTCTCAGTTCATTACACCAGCAGAAGAAAAGTGGTTTTCTGTACCTTTTTTTCCAACTAGAAAAGGAAAGACAAATGCAGTATGAACTCTATCCTACTTGAGCAAATGCCATCCAGTCAGCTTTGTTGAATTCAGTCAGTTGAAAAGTCTGCAGTACAGAACTCTCTAGCTTTGCTCCACCTCCAGAAACTCCTTGAGACAGCATATATACGCTGCATTTTCACTCTGGCACATATGCCATTTCGCACTACTGAAATATTCCTCCAAAAGCAACTTCTACGAATCTGGCTAATTTAACATTTTACTGGGTAAGATTTTTGACTAGTGGTTGATGCCAGAAAACATTGTTATGCCCTCTACAAAACTCAATTTAAGAGTTTATCTATTTTTACGTACAGTACATCATTTTAAAGAAAATAAAAGCTACTTATAAAAACATTTCCCTTTTAAGCTGTTTACTAAACCAGCCACCAGAGGGTGCTTTACTGCGTACTAGGATAATACCTATGAAGTGCTGTATGACACTGTACTAAGGAGTCAGTTTATTATGAGCCAGGTTATTCAAAAAAAGCTTGGTTAATTTTTGAGAGCAACTCACTTCAATTGATTTATCTCCTCTGTTAGACAAGAAATAAGAAACAAAACAGCCTGTTTTTAAAACTCAATCCAATGTAGCATACTCGCTAGGTCTTCCAGGAGTATAGTTGTGACCAGAATGTTTCCATTAGCCAAAACAGCATATAGCATAACTTGAATAGGACTAGAAATAGCGATACTGGACATAAAAGAATAGCTAGATGGTAAACATCTGCTGTCTTTATCATCTTCAAGGCACATTCACAGTCACGTGTACCCCACTTTCCACTTTTTTCACGTGTGCAAATCCACAGTAATAGAATACGCATGAACTAAAAAATTCAGCCACATTTCAAGTAGACTTCTTCTCAATAGGGACACACAATATGATTTAAAATACCACCAGAAGCCTGGAGCCCGCATGACCTAGCACTAACACTATTAGTTAAATCACTGACCTTAGACACAGGAAATCTGAAAACAAAAGAGGCTTGCATCTTGCCTGTGCTGTTCAGGCCACAGGCTTTTCAGAAAAGAGCAGGTAAAAGCAAGAAACCCAGAGGGACCCATAACAAGCTATCATGTCATTAGAAGTGTAGCTTCCTGTTAATGAAAAACATTCTTAATTTTATCGGAGAAGCACTCTACCTTTCTTAACTTCCCGACAGCCACAATTTCCACTTACTTCATGATTCAGAAGGCAGAAACTAATAAATTCAGATATACCCTTTTACATATATACACAATCCTTTTTCTTTCCAAACATCTTAGTTTAATAAGAATATCCACACCACAGTCTTATTTCACACAACCAATAATAATCAGAAGACATTCTTCTCGTTTATACATATGCATTTACTTTTATTACTTATGAAAGCATTTGTGTATATGCAGAAACTGCATTTATAAAAAGCGTGCCACAACTGTGCCAAATAACCCAATAGCCAACCCAGTGCTACCTTCAGAAGTGCTGTATTTTTTACTTACTCCTTTTAAAGTGGAGTGGATGAATTCTAAACTTAAGTTACTTAAGATATATAGTATGTAGCAACACAATAACTTATCTCATGTTTTTTTCAGTGTGGTGTAAAAACACTGCAAAAGGGTAATTATGAACAGCAAATCAGTTAAAGCTCTGGTGATTGTGAGTTATGACATGATCTATTCCACCAGCTAATACAAAATTATTTACTCAATACAGTGACACGAGGGGCTGGCTCTCCAGACATTCTAGGAATCCATAAATCCATGTTAAAAGCAGAAAAAGACCACCTCCTTGCCTATAACTAATAGTATTCCTTTCCTATAATTTTGGGTAAAACAACACAATCAAAACCCAAGTCCATGCTGGAAGTACCTTCAGGAAAAGATATACACTTGTCTGCTCACGCAAACTGTGCTCAGCAAATAGTCCGAGTCACTGGAGAATAACTTAGATCACAGTAATATGTAAACATATATACAGGATTCAGGAGAAGAAATTTCAATTTTGTAAAATTCTCTAGGTAGTAACTGCATTTGTGTGCAGTGACTTGCACAGAGCAGCCTGTCACAATGGTACTCAAGGCATCATTATAATATGAAATAAAAAGAAAATAAATAATAATCTGTTCAGTATGTTCTGTAACTAAGATTAATTACATTACAATTTGTATTACTTCATTGCATACAAGAATACAAATACTAGCCAAATGCATTAAGACGTTGCATTTAAGAAGTTCAGAGAGGGAATTAAGAGGAAATAAATGTTAAATTATGTTTATATTGTAATACTGTATATGTCAGGTGGTAAATATATATGCCAATGCACTAGAGAACAACAAAGAATGCAGTATTTCTTTCAGAGTTAAGCACGCAAAATATACTAAATTAACAAAATTCCAGTTTACAATTCCCATAGTCTGATATATGCTAATGGCTATGTCTTATAATTTTACAGGGCAAAATGTTACAGGTTATAAAACAAACCACTTATATCCACACCAACCAGCCACTTATGTCTACATCAACTAAAACTGTAGATGAAATTCATTACATTTAACCATCACCTTGGGTTACTCATTGCTGCTATGTCATTTGACATTTACTATATTCTGTGTCATTATAGTTTATGAATTTCTGAACTTTCATTTATCATTGCTTACTATCAAAATGATTTCGTAAGCCATGAAGAGCTTCAAAAGGGAAAAATCAAAAGCACTGAGTTTTCTTTATTGTTACTGCCTTCAGAAGAAAAATACTTGTTTCTCTAGTGCTCTGCACTGGTAAGACTTTCCTTGATCTAATCAGGCTAGAGATGGATTTCAGACCTTGCTAGTCTCCAGCTGGTGTTTTTTAAGGGTACAGTTGATTAAAAACTGTAAGGAAAGCCTACTGAAATGCAGAACGCAGTATCTGCCTGGTAGTTCATCTTTTACAGCTACATGGTAACTCATTATTCTGCCCCAGTGAGGAATGCTGCCTGACCCAACTGTGAAGAGGCAATCAGCTGCTGGGGCTGTGACTTTGCAACCCAAACATGTTTTCGAATGATTTCAGGATGAACTCGTACTGAAGTTTGTAACTATCCAAAATACTTAGCACAGTCAGTTGGCCTTCTTTCTCCCAAAAAGAGCATTACAAATATCAGGAATTTGTCCTCAAAGCTTGGTGTCACTTATGAAAAGAGACCAAAAACCAAAACCATAGCTGTCCATAATCCAGAATGCGCCCATCGACAGACACGCCAGTTAGGAGCAACACACAGAAACGCTAGTGTTTCATACCATGGGGGATACCACAGGCTGCAACATGCATGCGTTAAAATCCTCACCCAACCATGCTGCTGGGTCTTCTGGTGCTGACAACTTTTCTCCTTGTTAAGACAGCGACGAATGCATAATACAACCCTGTAAATCAGCCCTGTCCAAATCTGCATCTGGACAAATCACAAGGCATTCTCCTCTGTCCTCAAGGGCTGTTTCTTCCAAAGGAAGGACCATTTACCTCCACACTTTCAAACGCGTAGCCTGCTCGTCTGCGTGGAGCTGCCTCAGAGCTTCACTCCCACGCCTCCCGGCTGCTTCTGCAACAGGCGCACGCATGGCCCAAGGTATGGAGAGGTCTTTCAGGAGTGAGCGCACTGGATCTTCTGTCCCCTGCTCCACCCAGCTGCATCACCGATCCCCAAGGGCTTTTGCACTAACAAGAAGATCCTCAGCATGGCCACTTGGTTATTTCATCCTTTGCCAAGTCTGCCAACAGTGGCCTCAGTGAACAAGTGCTGCCCAGCAGCCAGCATGCTCTGCGTTTACAAATTCAAATTATTTACTTTCACCTAAGACACTAGCCTGGGGCTGTGTGCTACAAGCTACACCATCACAAATGTCTTTCAAGTTGATTTTTGTTACTCATGAAAATTATTTATGGGAGAGGGAAACAACGGAGCATGGGGCTTTACTTCTGCACCAACAGAAGGAAACACACAGTACTAGTTATTTGGTTTTTTTGTTTGTTTGTTTTTTTAGGGTTCTGAGCACACTACACAGGAAAGAACTGTTTGGTGCAGTTCTAAAGCCTGTAAATTCCCACATCCTCCTGCTTAGTTCAAACATTATGCATGCTTCTGCCGCTCCCCTCAAATACAAATTGAATCATCTACTCCACACTGATTCCCAGCAAGCCTGTTAATGGGACAGTTATTACACAATGCACTCTTGTCAGCCACGTCAGAATGATACTACTTGTAGCAACTTCAATCATACTTAAGATTCAAGCAGCATGAAATGTTAATATCTCAGCAAGGTATGCAAAGCCATTAAAAACAAGCAGAAAAATCAAATTGAAACTTTAGCCAAATAAGAAACTTTCTGAAAGCTTGTCAGCACAGCAATACAAGCATTTCACTAAGTTTTATAGTGTACGATGCTGTTAGTTTCACTTTTACTAAAGAACTACTTAAAACAAAGTTAAAAACATATTCCCAACTTATGTTTTTAACTCCTCAGTTTTATGGAAATCCTACTGGCTTGAGACCAATTTACTTAAATATTTAAGGGCCATATCAATAGAACTCAGTTTAAATTTCACTTTAAGGTTTTGCATTTTGAAAGGTACAACATTTTTTCCAATTTATCAATACCTAAGCAAATTTTAGGAGTTCTTTTGAATACAACACCTTAAATATTTACAAAAGTTCTATGAGAAGTATGGCTGAAGGAGATACTACAATGCCAGGGATTCAGCTGTAAAGTTTCCAACGTGTCCTTTAAAAAAAAAAAAAAAAAAAAATCAAATGAACACTAAAAAGATTCCCACTTGTCTCAGATTACTTCTATGGATTTGTGTGCTCCAAAGCACTTCAATACTTTATACCAAGTTCCATTTAATGGGTTGATTTGATATTCCAGCCACTAGCTTTGCTTTTTTCCAAAGAAGTGGTAAGTTTAAAGCTCTGGAAATAATGAAGAAACAAAATCCAGCCAATTAATTATATCAAGTAAACCAAAAATCTGTAATAGTATGAATAGGCCAAGTTAAATGAGAGAAAGAAAAAGCAAAGTTAGCACATATGTATGGCAATTCTAGAGTTAGTATTCATAATTTAAAAAAACTTGCTTTTTCTATGCCTTAGTCTCATCTCTTCTCTGTAATTTGCTCCTCCTCTTTTTCTTTGGTACTGCAGCATCTCAATGCCAACTGCAGGTGTAGGTGACAAGCGAGAGTCCCACAAGGGAAGTGCTGATGTTGTGAGCAAGCAGTAGTACTCCTATAGTGCGACCTAGCCACACTATTAACAGTACTACCTTAGATCTACTCAGCAAGCACTATGTGTCCAATTACATCTACACATGAGCTGCCTCTTTTGTTGCTTGTGGTCAGCATATAAAGCTGTTCTTCAAAGTAGCACATTTAGGGGAAGGAAAAAAAACTTTGTCTTACCATATTCTGCACACAGCTACCAAAGGAATGTTTGTTGGAAATTTCACAAAAAAAAATTAAAGTCGATTAAACTTTTAATTGCTGCTTTCATGTAGTTTCAAGCTAGATATGCAAGCTAATGAACAATTTGTAAGCATCACTCAAGAAATACAGGAAAATCCATAGGGAGGCTTGTTTATACGTTAAGAAATTAGAGTAATTTCAATAACAGCTAACTTGGATACCATTGATTTCAAACCAATTAAAAAAATTTGTAAATAGATTAGAGCATTTTGCATTAAAGAATTTCCTCATACTTGGGCTTGAGACAGCAAGAATGTCAAACCTCAATTAACCTTCAGAAAAAAAATGTTTACTGGTCATTTCTGGCTTTAGAACCAGCTTCTCTCTCAATTACTACCTGATTTGCCTCTTTAATTCATTATCTGTACAATAAACTTAGTCTTGGAGAAAACCTGTTCCTAAAGCTGCAACTAATTCTTTCAAAACAAAAGGCTTGAAAACACAAAGTGACTGTATCTGCATCTTTCCACTCTACCATTTAATAATTGTCAAACAAGAAAACTCATTTTATTTTGGCCAAAGACCACTGCAAAATATAGTGTGTTTGCTCCATCTTTTCATACACAGATGAACAGGGAAACCATCATATGGAGCCTTATGCGTTTCAAAAACTTACCTTGTCCCCCTCAAGTCCACAGTTTAAAACTTAATATGATTCAAGACTCAGCTGGAAATAAAATCCAGACTTGCCATAGCCTAACAGAAAAGCACTAAGCACAGTTCACTGAACTCTTTTCTGCACTCATACTAACTACTAGCCTTCTCATGGCATAGGCTGAACAGGAGAAAATGCTTTTATTGCCTTGCTGCTTTAAAGGTACCATCCTTAGAAACTGCAGCAGTGGCACCTGGGCATGTCTCATGTCTAAGAGCCCAAGAAAATTCATAGTCTGTCCAGTCATGCTTCGACACCTGGCACCAGAGTCCTGAAAACCTGTAGGGAAAGTGGAGCTTTCACAAAGCAGGACAGAGGGTGCTGCTGGCTTTTGGTCTTTCCTGCATTATGTGGAGGTATATGAAGAGATAGCTGGGAGTAATGTTAAATACTGCCAAATACTGCCCAAGTTTGAGCTGCTCCTCACACGCTCACAGAGCTAAGGCAGCTGGCGAACTAAGGAACTAAGTTTGTGGACTCCCAGTGGCAGAAGAGGGCACAACTGGTCACTGCTGTGATTAATAGCTTTCTTGCCAGCAGACATCACACAATTTGCACTGATCATTAAGTGAGTAATAGGAACTCTCATCACATTTATTAACAATGAGTTACAAAGTGTCCTTGCTCTGCTAAGTTTATTCTGTCTAAAAGCATAAAATACTCAAAGCAGAACACCCACCTGGCTCCGAAGATGTCTTTTTTTGCTAGATCAATGCCAGAAACCACCTTTACCCTGAGGATACGAGACTCCTCCTGTCAATAAAAAAGAAAACAGGTTTAATATTTATTCTGCAGTTGATTTTGAAGATCACCAGTTCGCAAGAGTTTAACCTGTGAATGAATTCTCAGCCTTTAGACAATACATGTCTTTCTTAGGTAGGATTTTGGGGGAAAAAAAAAAAGCCTCCCATAAGGAAATACACATTTTATCTGCCAAAGAATAGCAAACATGAAGTGTATCCAACTACAGTAGTAGTAGTAGTAGTAGTAGTAGTAGTAGTAGTAGTAAAGAGTTAAATAAAAGCAAAATAATAGTAGATAACAATAACAATAATAGTATAACAATATTAATAACTAACAAAATTAGAAGAATTTGCTAAGCAGCGCCATTTCAAATCCCAAATGATACAGACTCCACAGAAATTCATTCTGCTTAAGACTCTAAATCTGTCTCTTCAAACACAAGGGAAAATATTTGTAACATTTTTGTCCAATAATGCTAATAATCCCAGCTGAAAAACATCTACTCTTTAAAAGAGGTACAAGATTAAAAATAAATACTTAAAATACGATTGTTTAAACCTGTCTCACCACCTCAGTAATATGCAGAACTCAAAAACAGCTTTCAGTGACAAGCAGCAGTTTCAGAAGATGCATATTGTCTATTGTCTTGCATATATATATATGTTATAGGACAGAAGATGTCCTGGTGGACATCAACCTGACCCTCAGTTTATCACCTTGTTGCATTCAGCTCCTGAGCAGCATTGGTATCAACAGTATTTTTTTTTTTCCTCCACCGTTTGACCAGTTTATTTCTGTTACACAGAGGCCACCAAAATTAAATCTGGAAAAGATCCTATAGAAACAGGTTTTGCAGTCACCCGTATCAGTTATACCTTTTTCTCCTCTGATAAGCATTCCAGAACTGCAAGATACTAGATTCAATTACAGTAATTTGAGACTCCGTTCCTTGAAGCTTGTGCAGGAAACAATAACATTTTCCCACAGGTTTATCCTGGCATGACCACACTACACCTACTCTATTTGCTTTAGATAGCTAAAAGGGAGACACAGACTTGTGAGCCGTACCTGAGATTTTTGAGATTATTAGGAAGGTCAGAAGCACCCTAGAAGCAAACGAGCACCTGTCCGGTCTAATACCTTTCCTGTGGAGGGAGTCACAAGCGGATTACCTCAGAGAAAGAAACACCAGAGGCTGGTCTTGTTCAACCTGTCAGCAGGGAGAGTTCCGTCCTAACACACATCCTGCCACAGTCGTTCTGTTGCCTTAAAACAAAAATTCAAAGATTCAAATCTTTTCTGAAAATTTGTTTGTTGCTATTCTTTCCAGTAGGACTTACACAGTCCGGAGTAGTTTCCAAACTGAAAAAAAACTGAGACTTTTTAGGCCCAAAAGAGCCTAAGACTTACCAGATAGGTAAACAAAACAGTATGTGAAAAAGAGCATTCAATTGAGTTATGTTAGCGAATACTTTTTTGTACTTCAATTTTAATTTTTTTTTCCTATCTATTAATGTCAGTATTTATCTTTGAGGCATTACAGAACACACTTGATCTTCAAGAGTGATTTTAATAGACAAAAGGCAACGAACTAGCAAATTAGGATCAAGAAAATTCGTTCATTAAGAGGATGCAGGACAGAAAAACTGGTCAGAAACGCAAACAATTCTGTCCTCACTGACGAAGTGAAGGATAAGAAGTTGTAATATTAAGTGAACAGGGACCAAAGAAGGATTTCTAACAGTAACTATGTCACAAAAGCTACCCAGATTTCCTCCCATGAGGTCTAACATCAACTTTGATGGAGCGTCATCTTATTTCTGCACTAACATTGCCTCTGCGTATTAACTGAATCAAACATTGTATTAAAAAAAAAAAATCACAAAACAGGAGGAAGGCCAAATACTGGAGGATCTCTAATTCAGGTTCTGCAAGACATAAGAGGTGATCCTCCAAACAACAAACAGATTCTCAAAAACAGATTTGAAATCTCACTTCATACTTTAAATAAAGTACATCAAAAAATATGACCATGTTCCCACTCTGCATACATGCTCTCAACCTCTGCTAAATATTCCATTTTACCAAGCAGGGAAAAAAAGTGCTTTTGCAAGTATATGTTCAAATTTTCATATGCGTGAAATAAATGTAATACTTCGAAAATAACTAAAACGTCTCAAGTGGCAACAAGGTCTCATCTATCTACACTCAACATTTTTCCTTCAGTCAGCAAGATATTTCCATAACACCTATTGTATACAATGAGCAAGGTGTATTTTGGTTGGTGACAAGTTCTTCTGCATTAGCATGACACTTAATATGCAGCGCTCTGAACCGCATGAGTAGCTGTTCAGATAGAAGAATTATTTAGCAGACAAGCTAACACACTGAACTTTTTTTTTTTTTAAAGCATTCTCAAAAGCAATGTAACAACACTGGTACATTCATCACATGGATGCATACACCAGAAAGCACAATAAAAGAATATTCCAGTTCATGCAACTCCACAAAGCCTCAAATTATATAGATGAAGGGTTCCCAAATTAAGCTTGCTCAAGCTTTACCACTGGTAGCAGTGGGTACCAGCAGTAGGAGCATCTCTCAGCTTCCCTGGCTGACACCTTGGATTTGTATTCCTTTGATCTCCACTTCCTCAGCTGGGAACACTGGGAGGAATAGCAAGACTGAAAGGTAGGAAAAGCAAGTTTTTCATATTCTTCTGTTTGCTCCTTGTGCCCTTTTTTCCTTCACCTACCTCCAAGTATGCTGTGTCTGGGTATAGAAAGGAGTTAAATTTTCACAGCAATAGATAGTGTCCATCAAAAATCAGATAAAGGATTGCTTAGCTAGTCACAATGGGAGACTTGAAACAGCATCAACTATTAGACAGAGGTTTCCACTTGCCCTTCTCTGAAAGGCTGTGCAAGAAGAAAATTAGGTTTTTGGTTTGCTTTCTTGTAAAAGCCAGGGAACAATGACAGAGCAGCCAGTACAAGATCACCGAACATGGAAAATTCTGAGACAGAAGGTCCAGGATGCAAACCCAAATAAAGTGATCCCTTCCCAGCTTTGAGCCTAGGCTAATCTTTAGCTAAGGAGCACTTTGGCTTGTTGATATTAAGCACGTTTACACATACATTTCTTTCAGCGGAAAGTGCCAACTTAAACAGCTCTCCCTCCAGTTCGCTCCATTCCTACCTGGGTTTTTCTGAACCTAGGTCAACACCTTGAGCCAGTGCAGCCCACAAACAGAGCACCAACAAAACTCAGGATAAGGGGAGGAAGAAACAGATTGCCAGAAATGAAGTGTAGATGGAGGCAGCTGCTTCAAAGCCAGTAATGCTATGCAAAGAAATATATTTAGCACCAAGACCAGAAGTTTGAGACTTCTGTCTACAACGTCCACTCATATTCAGCAAACTCAGAAAATGCTGACTTATTTTTTTAATCCAAATATCTAGATTTCCAGGGAAGTCCTCATGCAGAAGCACAGAGAATGTCTTAACCAAGTTACATAAGTCACCTGAATACAACCTCTAGATAAAATAATATTTAAAAACAGCCAAAGATTTAACACTCATTCCAGAATTAGGTAACTACAAGCAAAGACCACTTATAAGAGGTGATAGCTTCACTGACAAGTCTTGGGCTCACTGGTTGTGCTCTGCCGTGTGACTGACGCCTCTGAAAAGTACAACACCTGAGTCGGTAATCCAGTGCAGCAAAGTTCAGGACTACCTAGAAGTACTTATGTATACACACACCGGCACCCAGCCTCATACAGCCTGCAAAGGCTGGGTTGACTGTATTGAGTATGCAGGAAAACCCCACATACAAGTACAGAATTGGATGAGGAAACAAATTTGGAGGTGTAATGAGATGTGATATACCTGTTGTGGAGCTATGGTTCTTGTTGGGATCCTATGCATGAGAAAGCGTGTGTGCAGTGAGGTTGATGGATATGAGGAGGGACATACAGCTGGAGTCCTGGTTTGCAAATTGAGTAAACAAACAAGACCATGCAGAGTGGGTTAACAACATTGACCTGAAAAGAGATATCTATGCCCAAAAGCTTGCCTACTTTTTCCAACTACAACCACAATCAGTGTAACAAAATATATTGTAATAAAATGGTCTAATAAGACATATTGACTCCACTTAACTTGCTGAGAACGATCAGCCTTATGAAGAACTTCTGTACAAAGTAGATCAGTAGTCTTCAGCATAAGAAGTAGACAGATGAAAGAAGGTATGAAAGAAGTGCATAAACTCACAAATGATTTGGAGAAGGTAAGTGCACAACAGTTTATTATACATCATTACCTACGACTCTCAAAACATCTATACCAAAAAATGGCAGATTTGAAAAACTAAGCAAAAAAGACGCTTTCTATTTAAATTCATCAAAAATCCTCATGACCATTGGAAGTTCTGGAAGCTAAAAAAAATAAATTGCTACAAAAATGGATAAGGCAGATTCATTAAGGACACATTAAAGAGATTATATATATATACACACCCACACACGGATTCATAAAAGATACACACCCACATACAGATACAAAGAGACTGTTGCCCTGATAAAGCTACCTAGTTTCTGGCAGTCAGCAGTTTAAGAACTTTCTAATGCAGCGACTTTATCAAGACCATCCGTTTCGTTACTGATGAAGGCGTGTGAACATACACGCGTGCGTGCGCAGCGGTACGGGCAGTGAAGGCAACACCCTGCACCCACCCCCGACTACTCATTCATGTCTCCTCTCTACTCACGATCAGGGAACTAGAACACGAACCACAGAAACAAAGTTCCCACATGGGTATCACCACACAAACTTCTGAACTTGCACGGTGCACTGGCCACAGACTGAACAAACCAGTGGGAAATGGGGGCCTGCTGAAACAGCTCCGCAGCCGAACCACAACACCGAGTCTTCCTCAAGCATCAGATACGAAGTGGAAAGGGATGCTGGATAGGCCCTTGACCACAGCAAGATGATTTTTTTTTGTTGGACTTATGAAAGCTACTTGTTTAATTGGCCTGTGCATACAAATTAAACAGGTGCCACTGTAATCATAGGAGTTCTTTTACTAGCTTCAGGTACCACACGAAGTGATATACCAGTGAGCAGAAAGATGACCTTAAACTGCTTAGGCATCACCAATATACACAAACCCAGTAGGGCACAATTCATTGGTAGTTAAATATCTTGGTTGAAAGGCTTTCATAAGGAATCAATCATCTCGCACATTCTCATAGCAGTTTTCCCCAACACAAACTTCCATTTTCCGGCAACTCTGATGTCCCTCCCTCTGAGTCAGTAAGAAGAGGCAATCACCACTAAACCGGGGGGTCAGGCTCAAGGACAAAACCTTGGGACGCTCCCTCCGCCCCCCCGTGCACAGCCAAGCAGCCAGCACCGACACTCGCTCACTCAGTACCCTGCCCCATCTTTCCACCAGCAGCCAGAGTTTCCTCCTTGCAGTATCACAGGGACCGGGAGACAGGAAACACACAGGTGGGGTACGGCAAAGGAAAGACAAGACTAGCAAAGCTGAGAGCACCTGACAGCAACCCTGCCCTTACCATAGGACTTCAGCTATCTAGAAGCTATTTGCTGCTTGAGTTGCCATTCCCTGCCAAGAAAAGGCAGCAGTCCACAAAAGCACTCTAGAAATATTACATGGTCCACATTTCCCCATTGGGCCACCCTAATCTATCCTAAATGAGTTAATATCTGACATTCCAAGGTCACTTTACTCAGCACTGCATGTTTTCATAGCTCCGCTCTAAGGCAACAGGAAGTAACTACTGCACTGGCTGCACGTTCACACCACTTCCAGCAGCATCCGCACTGAAATGCTGATAGGAATACGGGAACATTCAAAACCAACAAGATCTGTTTTCCTCTCCCCACTTCCCCAATGCCATGGATGGGAGCTTTTGAACTGGATTCCTTCCTCTTCATTTTGTATTTAGTAATCACACAGAACTGGTCCTTAGATGATTTAAATGCTATGATATTGACAGTGATTAATAGCAGCAACTTACCTACTGCACCCATCTTTAAATCACTTCTAGCAATCTTGCTAAGTGGGTATTTTAGAAGGCACTCTTCTGATGCTGCGCACAGTTCAAAACACATATCAAACAAATGCCTGTCTGCTAAGATTAAATTGTATTCGCCTTCTGTACAGATCCTGTGTCGTTTGAAGGAAATAGCATGAGCCATTGACAAACAGCAAGCTAGATGAGATGGACAGCTAATGCGGCACTTTTTTGTATACCACTGAATCCAGTTCATTTTCAAAAGAATACATCCTAAGTTTCTTTTTGAAATTCACTGTTTAAAAGAGGAGTTAAGCTCACCCTGCAAAGGAATTTTTCTATCGTTTTAAGCCTGGAAGGGTCTCCTGAAAATGCCAAGCACTGCTGCTCCTTGGTCAGCCCAGGAGCTCCCGCATCCAGAGGACAGAGCACACCACCCCGGCATGAGATCCGACACAAACTGCTTTACTCCCTCGCATGGTTTTTCAACTACTGAATATCTGTAGATATTCAAAACCTGCCTGGATGCGATCCTGTGCAACGTGCTCTAGGTGACCCTGCTTGGCAGGGGGGCTGGACTAGATGATCTCTCGAAGTCCCTTCCAACCTCAACCATTCTGTGATTCTACGACACAGAACACATCTCAGAACTTAGTACTATGCTGTTCAGAGCATTTTGGCTAAAATAAGTTTTGCAATTCTAGTTCGTAGAATTCCAAAGTTTCTAGCATTCCCTGTGCTTCGGGACTGCTGTTGTTGGCAGGTTGTTAGCAGCTAAGCAGTAAAATGCTAATGCTTTTGAAGCCACACTTGTCAAAGCTCTTTCTGCTCTCAGCCCTCTCACCTTAGCCTCGCAACCTGCTTCAGCAGGGATGCCATAAAGTGCTTGGTTAGGTATTAATTTTGAGTTCCACTGGTGACCACATTCATACTTACTTCTGCTCTGTCCAATGATTAACATGAAGTTTATGTATTCTTGCCTCCCTGAAAAATGTCAGAGGTTACATACTTTTCTTTGCTGAAGGATAGTCTTTGTACAGACAGTGTTCTCTCACCTGTAATTCACATTGCCATTTTAGGGAAGCTGACTTAGGTAGAACCAAGTCAACCAATAAACAGCTACCTGCGATGAAACCCAAAGCCAACCACACAGCAAAAACTAGACTTCACTGACAGCAAACAGACCCCAGCTCACCTCACAAAACCGCTAAGTGAATATAGGTATGCTTACAGATTTGAGACTTTGTGTACAAATATTTATGTATACGATTCACATTTTTAAAATCTGCATTTAAATGAACACCACATTCACTTCCTCCAGGTGCTCTGAATAGCAAAGTCATTTGTAAGACCTATTAAAACATTGACAAAAAAATTAAAAAGCCCTCCAGCCCTTAAATTAATTAAGTATCCCGGAGCTGGGAAGTTTAGGGAGGAGTCATGGAGACACCAGGGAAAGAACACGGGTAAACACAGTGCCCTGACCTGCCCGCTCCTTCCCCACCTCGAGGCTGTAATGCCACTCCTCAGCTTCACCCCTTCAGACAATAACCTAGGAGAGGTAATTCAGTCCACACCAGCTGAAGCAAAATGGTTGTGCTATGAAAATCAACTTGAACAAATTTTGGAAAACACATTTGTATGTTCTGAATAATACAGAAATCCACAGCAATCCTGTCTGATAAAAGAAGGAAAACTAGATGTCAACTTCCTGTAGGACAGAAAATGCTATGATATATTTAGAACATTCATTAAGAGAACAGCACAGAAATAATAATCGATATGGGTATAAAATTAGAAGCCTGGCTTTTGTTAAATGAACAGACAAGTGTGAAAGGCACAAAGTTTGGATCAATGCAAACTAGTATTTGAACAGATGCCATGCAGACCAGAGAGGTGACACATTAAACATTTAACATGTTCTTATCATACCATTTAGGCTGGAAAAGAGCTCCAAGATCATCCAGTCCAACGTTTAACCTAGCACTGCCAAGACCACCATTAAACCATGTCACTAAGCTCTGAATCCAAACATTTTTTGAAGACCTCCAGGGATGGTGGCTCAACCACTTCCCTGGGCAGCCTGTTCCAATGCTTCACAACCCTTTCCGTGATGAAATTTTTCCTAATATCCAACCTACCACAATTACCTAGTAAAAGGTATATAAAATCATCTACAAGTTCAATCTCTCAAGATGAACAAGTTTCCTTCAGAGACATGCCACGAATCTCTGAGGTGCAGTAGGTATTTTCTCAGTAGCACAAGCCCCAGGCAGCATTCATGGCATTTACTTCAGAGGCAGCAGAATCAGGCGGTCGCATTAACAGCAGGTGAGTACTATTCAGAGTTCACCCGGATACGCTGCCATGGTCTTTAAGCAGGTAATGAAAGCCAAACTTACCAAGCACTTCACTGTCTCTTCGGTGCAAGATCTTTACATGCAGAGAGACAGTGTTTCTACGGAGCACGCAGCAAGGCCCAGACGACTCAGAAGTGCCCCAAGCAGCAGCAATCAGTACACGGAAGTTTCACCACGGAGGCAATAAATTTCCATCACCAAGGCAACAAGGTGAAAGGACAGCAATCTAGTATTTCACCTGAAGAAAGCTTAAGGTGAAATGCCATTTGTTTTTTCCCCCCCACCTCTGTATACAGACATTTTTGATTTCAAACCAAGATAGGAGTCAATGAGGTAAATTTCCACCGACTGGAACAAAAGAAACCAGATAACACTGGAAAGTTACCTGCACACCAGAGACTCCATGAATTCAGTTCCATCCACTGAGCACGTCCCCTTTATTTTTATTGTACCTAGAGGGTTGCAAAATACAACAATGGAAAAGACAACAAATCTTTAACTTGGTTTTTAAACTCTTGGCCCTTTTGTTATCCTGAAGGAAAAAAAAAAAACATGCACAAAGCCCCTGCTGTGCTGAACATCATAAAAATATACAAATACCCAAACAAACTGCTCTGCAATTCTCCACATTATTGTGAAAAGTCAACTAGGATTTGCAGTTTTGACACAAAATGGAATTTTTCCACATACTTAAAAAAAACAGGAATAATTTCTCTATCAAGACTAACAATGTTAGAATACTCCTAAATCTTTCAGCAACTGAATATGTGGAATACAAATTAGATCACAGAAGAGCCACACTGACTTTTGCTTTGATTTGTTGGTGGATTAAACCAACCCACATTATAGCCGAGCAGAAAAGCATGCCACGTTCTCCGGGCAGCTATTCCACGCTTCTCAGAGAACACGACCAAGTCAGATGAGCTTTTGCTCTGACACCTGGCCACAATCTAGCCAGGAACCACTGCTCCAGCAGCACTCCGCAAAAAGTAACCACGTCTCGGAAAAAAGGCTACGAGGCAAGCCGGGAAGCCAATCAGCATATTCTACACTGCTACCTTTTGTTATCTCCAATAACGCATGCAGTTACAGCAGAATGAAGCTCGGTTTCATTCTGCAGACATGGTGAGAAAAAGGCACCAAAGTTCAACTTGTGTGGGGACACCTCTGGGAACACCACTAAAATGGGATTTTCTGAAGGCCATACCAACAGCACATGATAAATCTCAGTATGATTCTTGTGCCATCTTACATTGAAGTTCGTGTGTGGTAGTTTTGCAAACTGCCTTTAATAAAATCTCAGTTTGGCAGTGAAAAAAAGACAGGCACCAAGGGTACCAACCACACCTCCCCTCTCCTCTGCAAGTTCAGCACAGGAAAACCAACTCAGATGAAAGGTCACTGTGCTACAATTAGCTATTTATTTGGCTCAAGCACATAAATTAAAATCTCATTTCAGGTGGCTCCACCACAAGATAACTGGGAACCCAGCTCAGCTCTTTCTCCCTTCACACCCAGGATCACTGCCCCTCTTATGAAGGCCAAAACGGAACCAAATCCTGCCTTTTCTTCCTGCAGAATTCTTAACACATATTGCATGAAGAAGCATATTTAAAAACAGATTAATGTGTTTTGTCTAAGGCAGATCTCAAAATTGGAGGGATTAAACACAAACTGTGTTTAATCCCACGCAGTGGACAGCAAAGCCAGAGACAAGCTCCCATTCTGAGGAAAGCAGGATTATGCTGCTAAGCAAAACCTGACTTCTTGTCTTCACATGACAAAGCCCCAAGTTCAAGGAGACCTGCTCTTTTTAAGGCCAGAACAAAGTGGTTTTAGCAAACTCCCCATACTGTAGTGGGAGGAAGGGTCTGCTGCTGCAGGAGCACGTTCCTTCTTCAGATGAGCCCAAAGGAAAATAGGTTAAGTTCAGGGAACAGTTGCACAAAACCAAGTTTTTCTGGTGTAACCGCAGGCCATGTCAGGCTACACTTGAAAGGCTCTGATTATCCCACAATGCTATTGAATCCCACAAGTTATTGAACACCTTGCTAATGTGCACCAGAACCAGCACTTCAGCTGACGAAGCAAACACCAACCAGTAAGCATTACGAGAACAGCAGTTTGTCGAACTGTGGGAATCTTAAGCTTACACAACAGAAAAAAGTTAGATGTTTCACAATAACAATTACAGTATTACTCTTAGGCCTTAGGACTCTTAGTTGGAAGCAAGGTATTCACGTTTTCCTTGGTTAGACTGACACAGCTGGGGAAAAAACACCAGGCAAATTTTCAGGAGGGCATGAGTTTGTCTTGAAAGGAAAGTATCACCATGCTGCTCTTACACTTGGAGAAAATAGCAAACGAAACTGAAGTGAGCAAGTTAAAAATACACACATTGGGAGTAAGGTATTCAGATCAAAGTGTATCAGTGACAGAGGCAGCAAACAGAACTCAAAACTCCCAGTCTAACACTATGACAGCAACAACACAGAGACAGGCTCGAACCAGAGTACTGAGCTCCTGGAAATCTGCTTACAAGGTGTTTTTACCACATTTAAAAAAAAAAAAGCTCCAGGTGAATTGTGATCTATTTTTACAAAAAATCAGCTGACGTCCATGCAGCTAGATATGTTTGAGCAATTTTAGCAAGCATATTGAACCAGGTCACCTGTGGTCTTTAAAAATACCTAAATGAATGCAGAAGAACTTTAAATAAATGGCCTTGCTGCACTGCAGCACAAGACCTGATTTTCCTTACTTAACACTTGGATCTATTCATTATCACTCACTAGAGGAATTCATCTAACTGACACACTGTTTTCTGCACAAGGTAATTCACCAAACGCTCCAGCAGTCTCATGCAGCCTATGTAGATGTCTTCTTGACCCAGCTGTGCCAGTAAAGAAAAAAAAAATCTTATCCAACAGCTTTCTTCCTGGTTTTTAACACTGCCAGAGGTTACCACCTCCCCTCCCCAGCTGACAGGGCGTGCACTCCCCAGACCATGCCAATCCAAAGCAGCCAGGCTAACCAGCCAGGCTAACCTCCCTCCCTCAGAGGGCTTTGGGCTCCCGGTGCGCAGGGAGCAGGCAACCTCCGCCGAAGGGGTGGCGATTCCTCGCTGGTCTCCCTGTCAGACCCAGCGGCTACCTGCAATTCCACCTAGAATCATAGAATCATAGAATGTTCCGAGTTGGAAGGGACCCACAAGGATTGAGTGCAGCTCCTGCCTCCACACAAGTCTACCCAAAAATTCAGACCATGTGACTGAGAGCACGGTCTAAATGCTTCTTAAACTCCAACAGGCTCGGTGCCATGACTATGTCCCTGGGGAGCCTGTTCCAGTGCGCGACCACCTCGTTGGTTCCTCCGTCTAAATACATAAGCACTGGTCTAAACACTCACTCCTATCATTCAAACTACGCAAACAGAGACAACAATCACTCATGTCTACTGAAATTGCATCATTTTGTAACAAGTATCTAAAAGGAAATTAAAAAGCAATGCAGTAGTAGGAGAAAGGAGAGTGTGTTTACTGAATCATTGTATACATCAGATTTTTCAGTATAGGAATTTTTCTTTCTGAAAGAAACCTCAATCCGCTTTTCTCTGGACAAGCCAATAGAAGTATTTAATTCTGGGCTGTAGTAAAGAAACACCACAAGCAGTTGTTACATGTCGCTATTAAAAACATGAACAAAGCTGTGACTAGGAGCTAGCAGGGCATTTGCAGAAGTCTGACCTGAAAGTGACTCCCCTAAATGGGCTTAGCTTTAAAACGGGGGGGGGAACCTTCCATCAGATATCAGCACCAAGATGTTCTGCATCCAAACTGAATATTTATTGCAAGTTTAAACAGCAATTTCCTAAAGTAAAATCTGTCAGTAAGGCTTGTTGGTTTTGGTAGTGGTTTTCCTTGGGGGATACAGAAATTCAGCTGATTCTTTAAAACTTTAAGCTTTTATTTAGCGAATATCTAACTTTCTGGCACACAAAAATAGCCCTTCAAGCATGAAGCACCATCAAGTAAAGGAATGGTGCTCTTACAAGTAGGATGATTACATTACACTAGCCCTGACACTCGTAAAAGCTTTGCCAACCATGGAGAGTAAAACAAGGCCAGCTGGTTTAATTTCAGATATTCATTATACTCAGGACAATGTCCTGACAGATCTATTACTTTCTAGGATGCAGAGGAGAGTAGTACTTCAAAACTTATTAGTCAAAAGAGAAATAAAAAAAAATCCAAGTTACTGATGAACATCCAACAATTTCACCCAACAGTGAAGAACAGCCCCAGTTCCCAATTAACAGCTTGCAGTCAGAAGTCACTGATGAATGCAAGAGACTTGCTTTCAAAGCATCTTTGCTAGCATGGTGATTAGGTTGTTAACTTTCATTAAGCCAATGTCAGATATAGTTTTTTTTTTTTTTTAAACAGTAAACTTCTTTAGGTGGTGCTATTTTGTATGATGAAATCCAACAGCCTCTTAAAATTCAAGCTATTTCAAAGTGAAAAATTATGAATTACACTTAATGCAAACCTAGCTTGTCCTATGCAAAATACCACGCAAACCCAGGTGTAACTATTTTACACTACAAGTTCTCAAAAATCCAGTGTGGAATCAGAGAACCTCTATGAGTAAGCAGCACTATGACCTTAAACAGAATCACAGAATGGAAGAGGTTGGAGGCACCTCTGGAGATGACGCAGTCCAAGGCCCCTGCCCAAAACGGGCAGCTGGAGCAGGCTGTCAGTCAGTTCTGAGCATCTCCAAGGACAGAGACTCCACCACTCCTGCCGGCAGCGCCCTGCCCGGTGCAGCCCAGGAGGTTGCTGGGCTGCTTTGCTGAGGGGGTATGCTGCTGGCCCATGGTCAGCTGGGCATCCACCAGGACCCCCAGGCACTTCCCTGCACAGCTGCTCTCCATGTGGCCCCCGGCCTCTCCCACAGCACACAGCTATTCCTGCCCGCACGCAGGGCTTAGCATGCCCCTCTGTTGAACTTCACGAGATTCCTTTTGGCCCAGTTCTCCAGCCTGCCCAGGTCCCTCTGCAAGGCAGCACAACCCCCTGGAGTACCAATCTTTCCTGCCAGTTTTGCATCATCTCCATCTCATTCCACAAGTGATAGCCTGAATGCTGACAAAATACAAGTCAGACTGGAACACAGTGAAGAAGGTGTTTTCAAGTTTAAATAAAAAATAACATAAATGACAAGTTAGATACGAACTAGAAACAGATAAAAGCAGAATTCGCAGGAAAACAGTCTCAAAACAATTGTGGTTAGGAATCAAGGCACATAGGAGAGCAGGTTTAAAACAACCGTGGTTAAGAATCAGGCAGGAAGGAAAATCCGCAGGCAGTGACACATACAAGACTTCGAGGAGATGTATATTAGCATGCTGGACAAAGAGCAACTTATATTTGCACATAGGAGAAAGGCGTTCTGGATAGGGCAGCTCTTGCTGCTGCCTGCAACACACAGAAAGGGGCTCTGCTGGTTAGCCACAGCTGTGCCTTGTTGCTCTTCATGCTCTGCAAAAGCTTTCAGCATCTCCCAGAACAGCACCAGAAGGAACAGCACTTCCTCATGGTTCTATTGTTAATCTTTTAAACTAAATATTCACAGTATCATCACTTCAGTATTACTGCTTTACAGCACCCTTGTGCCTGTGTTCAAAGTGAAGTAACCAACGTAAGCTAACATACAGTGGCATTGAGATGGCTCCAGAATTGCTTTTCCACAATAACCATTTTACAGTTCTATTTGGTAAACATCATTAACATGTTCTGATCCAACTTCACATAGGCAGCCATGGGGGTAGGCTCTGGAGGAAAGCAACACATCAACATGCAAAGCTGAAGCAAGTTTTTTCAGGAAGTCCACCACAACCTCTAGGAAGCATTATCCAGTCAACAGCTGGTGTCTACTGCTTTCTTAAAAAACAATTCCAGAAAACCCTTGAAAAGTAGAGCAGCAATCTGATAGAAACACTTTCACTTAATAGAACTACCAGCTTACAAAACTAGACTATTCTGTCTCGCTTATCATCAGACTGAAATCTACGTTGAGAAGGGGAGGGCAGCTTTTTCCCATGTTACATTTGTAAGGCAACATCAACAGTGTAGTTTCAAGGATTCAACTGATGGCAAAGTCCGACTTGCAGAACCTTTATTACTGGCTGCCTTGTCTAAGCCAGACAAAGACTGATCCAATTTACAGACTGAGTCTGCAGAACAGCAATAGTCAGGAAGAAAAGGATTTAAATACATAACTAACAATTAAATTAGTTTCATACGTATTCCTCACCATAACTATTAACTGTAAGAAAGATCTTTAAAAAATGAGAAACTCATTGCATGAGAAAATAGTGAAATAGACCACAAACAAGTACCACAAGTAGAAAAAATACTTTTTTGTAACCAGCCTTTCTGCTGTCATCCAGGTGGCTCTGGACAGCAGCACAGCCCACTGGTGAACCAGCCACCCCCCCGCCAGTTTCGCATCATCCATGAATTTACCGAGGGTGTGCTCTGCCCTGTTGTCCAGATGGTTAATGAAGATGCTGAACAGGACCAGAGCCAGCAGGGACCCCGGGCACTCTGCTCATTACTAGCATCCAGGTGGGCTTTGTGCCACTGACCACCCTCTGGGCCTGAAGGGACTATTCAATAGCTGAGCTAATGTCTTAAGAAAATGACACCTTTCAACTGATGTTATGTTCGTTATCAGCCTGTCTTTTACTCCTGCTGTTTCACACACTTCAAAATGCATCTTTAAAGCTTTTACGATTTCCTGTGACAGCCTGAGAATAATTCTTAGCAACTCGTCAAACACAGCACAAGTGCCTAGCTTCTAATTGCACACGGAGGATATCACCGGTTAGCTGTGAATCTAGAAACCAGTCAAGAGCCAAATCATCAGGGCTTCCTCCCCCCTCACTGCTCTCCAAGGAGGAGACTTCCATTCTGCACAGCATGCTATTTTCACACACTGATAACTTCAAGATATTTATGTTTCAGAGTGGCAACTGCTTCCTATGTATATAAAATATTCTAAAAATCATCTGTTTAAAGCAAGTTACGAAAATTCTGATGTTTTCTTTAAATTCTGAGAGCACTGCCAGCTGTGATAAAAAAGCCAATGCTGATTATCATCATGCCCCAAATTAATATTCACACTTCCTTAGTGCAAAGCATAGGAAGTGGTCATAGGTATCTGAAACATCTTAGTTCTATGCACAGAGAACACACATTGAGAAGCATGGTGCTACTCAGCTAAGTTTTTCAAAGGCACAAATCTCTAAAACTTACTAAACATTTCACCACTTTCGAAAGGCTGATTACACATACTAAATGTACAAAAGAAGATCCCATATCAAATGGGGGACCCTTTATTTGTATTTCATTCCAGTGGTCCAACTGGTTGCCAGCTGCTCATGCAAGCATGTTTATGTAACCACAATCTATATTCTTGCTAGATATTTAATGATTTTAGACCATAAACAGTCAGCTTTATCGTTGCTGCATTGTTTAACGACAGGACATGCATTCAATAAAAATGTAATTCCAACAATAAACTGTAATTGGAGGCTTATTTCTAACCAAGATAACGTCAGCGATCTATTTAATTGTATGTGCCCACAGACCAAAGTTGCCACATGACTGTCTGTTTTATGTGGAGAACAAACTGCAGGGCAGATGAGGAACAGGACAAGGAATTTCTTAAATAGGCTTTGCTGAAAAACCTTGATAACAGGAAAACCACACTAAGTGACAAGAGAACACCAATGACATTGTCAAAACCTTAAATAGCCCTAAAAGGAGAGCTTTTTACTGCAGCACTTCAATCTCAAAAAATGTTTTATCACGCACATTTTCGAAATAGTTGCGAACAGGTATTAGTCACTTTTAGGATCTGTTGTTCTGAAGATCTAACACTGCTTTAGCAGACAAGACGTTTTATCTTGGTTCAGTGGAATGCATAAATTAAAACCATTGCTCTCAAAAGACTTTTACAGAGATGTATGAGCAAAATACTGCAGAAGTACATGAGCCTGATTCCACGCATGGTTTACACCAAGAGGACGGAAAAAGGTCTTGCAAACAAACATTTGATTTTTCTCTTCTGCTCAAACCAAAAATCAAGCGTGATTGTAATGTTAATAATTACACCTTCCAATTATAAAGTATTAATGCTGAATTATTACATTTCTTGTAATTCAACCAAATGCATCCTACAGTGGTAATTTTAAGAATACTAAGAGAACGATACAACAGAGGATTATTGCTTAACTAACAGTATGGTAAACTCAGGTCTAATGTGATGTAATCTTACTCAATCCTGGTTTGAGCTGCGGAAGAAAAACAAGCGAAGATGTTAAAAAGTGATACACAGTGCTACCAAAGCCAAAACAGTTATCTAAAAGCAATTTTGGAATGATTAGTGAACTCTGCTGGCCCTAAACCTTATTCTACAATTTCAGTGCTCATTGCATTCATTTACTACAAAAAGATCTTGTTTGAAACTTGGTTCATAGCAAGCCTAATAAACTGCAGAAGTAAAAAGGATGAAATATTGGCTATAATCCTAGAACTTTATTGGGAGTTGGGTTCATGTATCTCATAGAGCTTCACCAACTTCTTTAGTGTTCTATGACTGGCACGTATCAGGTATTCTCTAGATTTACATGGCTAAATGAACATGATGCTAATTACTGTATATTCTATCAAAATAGAAAGGAAACAATTCATTTTCTAGGGCGGAGGGATAAGAACATCTGCAGGAATCTGGTGATTAACACAGGAAAATATAACATTCAAAAAGCATTTGCATTTATTTCAGAGCTACATTATCCAACTTCCATTCAGTCACTGCATCAATATCAAAACATAAGAAAAAAAGTTACAGGCTTGTTGGGGTTTTGAAAAGAATTCTGCTGGAAAGCAAACATTCTGCCCTTCCCATTGAACATAGCTTGTCCCAAAGGCATTGGTTTTACATAATCGTACCAGGATTTCTTTTAAGGCCTTGCTCATTAAATCCTGGTGTAGTTTCCAGAAACGTTTTTTATTCGTTATGGGCTGAATTCACTGGAGTGGTTCCAAATACTGTTACTTAAAGAAAGCCTTCTATCTAAAATGTTTTAAAAAGGCACGATTTTGAAGAAGCACCACCACCAAAAAAAAAAAAAGGCTTGAAAAGTAATGCCACAGATGATGCCAATGATTTACCTCTCAGTGAAAGTAGGGGGGGTTTTGTTCTTTTTTTTTTTTTAAGCACACCATATCTACTGCTCAAAAGCTAAACAACAGATACAAAAATGTTGTCTGATCCAATGTTACTTTCACTGTAAGAATGAAAATGAAGTTTGCTATTCTTCAGCTAGCAGCAATAGCAACTCCCACAGCCTTCCCTGGCAAAGAATTTCTTCTCAAGCATACTAACATTAGCTACTAATCTGACTAAAATACTCACAATAATTCTTCTATACTGTATCCTCCTTCTCAATCAAGTTTTCCTCTTGAGTTTCTTCTTAATGTTTTTGTACAGCATTAAACGGTCTCTTTCCACATTCTTGCAATAGCTGTTAAAAATATTAAAAACAGACCAGATTTAAGCTTCTGGTCTCAACATTTCGAGACAGTCCTGTAACCAAGAGTTCAAGCCAACTCGTGAGTGTGGCTGCCATCCTGTGCCCCGACTCCAGAGCTAAGGAGTGCAAGCACCAACCCACAGGGACAGGAGAAGGCTGCAACCTCCCTCAGCCTTGTAATTCTGTAATTAAAAAAATGCAGGTGTGACATCTCACCTTTCCAATCATGCTTTGGGACAGGTGCACACACTTAGGACTCTCTTTAAAAATTAACAACAACCAAACTTTTAATTTAGTTTGCAAAGCAGGAACAGCCTTCTTAAAACATACATTAAAAACGGATCCTAATGATTTCAGAGAGGTCTGATCACTATTGAAATACTAGTTTATTCTCTGTCAGCAGATCCGTATTGTTCTGTTAGCTTTAGATGTTCGAAAATCAACAGCAAATTAAAAATAAATCTTGTAACAGACAGGCAATGCTGCCATCAGCAGAAACATAAGAATGTTTCATCAGAAGACCGCATTTGTTAACTGATAGCATCTGGCACTTCTGTAGGTAGGCCAGCCAGCAGTCAGCAGGTGCTACGCAGCATTGGGCACTGCCTGCACTCACACCCTGGTCGGTGCCACCCCACTGGGGATGCTCTGCTGGACCTCCTCCCCACAGCCAGGAGACCCCCAGCTGGCAGTGGGACAGCCAACGGCAGCCGTGGGCACGTGGCCATGGGATGGCGGAGGTTTATCCTGCAAGGAAACAAGGAAGGTGATTAACCACAAAAAGGACCCTGTACTTTCCAGCTTGTTCACAGAAGCGGTTGGCAGGACCCTATTGGAGGCTGCCCCGATGGGCAAACGGGTGCTGGAGCGAGGAGCACCCAGGAGAGGCTGTCCCGATGGGCTCGCTCAGCCTGGGGAGGAGAAGGTGAAGGGGGTGTAACTGCTGCCCACCCCGTAGCCCCTTACGGGGACAGCACAGCTGGTCCCTTCTCAGAGGCAGCAGCAAAAGGCCAAGGAGTAACCATCACAAGTTGAAACGAGAAATTCCAACTAAATAAAAGGACGTTTCCCACACCACCAGGTGGTTAAGGACTGCAGCGGGGCCCAGAGGGGCTGTGGAGCCTTCAGCACAGGAGATGTGCAGAACCGGGCAGGAGACGGCCCTGAGCCACCTGCTCTGATGCTGCCCGGCTCCAGCAGGAGCTGGATCAGTTGGTCTCCAGGCATCCCTCGCACCTCCTGCACAGAGCTCTCACCAGCGCTGACCGATTCCAGCAGCAGCCCCTGCAGAGGGTCCATGGAACTGCCCAGTGTCCTAGTCTAGAAGACTGTAACAGATTGCTTCAAGATGGTGTGCAGCAGCATTAAGAACTGGCTGTGATTCCTACTGAACACACACATGCAGAGAGCAAGGTGGACCAGCACAGACCTTTCCGCTCTCTGCAAGGCCTGTGGCAGGACCCGGAGCTGCTGCACAGCAACACCGCGAGCAGTTCAGTTCGTGCCCCCTGAACTAAGCCTGGTCACTGACCAGCACCTGTCTGTGCCCCTCCAGCAACCCATACACTCGGTACAGCTGTGTTACAGCCCCAGCTCCATCACCTGTGCAGCGCAGTGGCACTGGTTATCTTCCCACTCTGCTCCTCAGCTTTCCTGGTGATAAAGCAAGAGGCGCACGGCTGGTACGTCTACTAGGGGCAGGCAGCTGAGAACGGGGAGATACAGAGCCAGAGGACAAAGACGGACTCCAGATGCTCAGAGACACCGACAGCCTGATGTCTGAATGCAGCCTGTTCCTTTCACCTACTCATTAGCTGTTACTCTTCTGAAATACTGTAATAGCTCGACTGAAGTAGACTTCAGCTTAGAGCAGAAAGCAGGAATGTCAATTGTTACAGAAAGACTCCATTTTCTAACAGTTTGTTTCCTTGCATGAATCATCCTATTATCCAACAAGAAATGAAATTAGATCTTCCAGCTCTTAACTGAAGTTAATAATTAATGTTAGTGTAAGAATTTCCAGTCTTCCCCAGTGAAGAAGCTCTTTCAAACATATTAACATTTCAATGAGCACTGCTGTCAGTCAGCCTAGCATCTCATTCCTTTGGCCTCTCTTCTCCATCTTGAAGTTTTTTGTTGCTGTCATTTTTGTTTTAAATATCAAGGTATATCCTCCAGCAGTACCACTTTGCCCTTAAGGACAAATGCAACTGTAAGCTCTGCTCCCCAAGGATTTCTAGGTTTGCGGGATGAATTACTCATTACAATCTCTGTCCAGATTAGCAGAAGAAAAACCAGCACCTAAACCAAGCCAATGGAAAAGGGATCCACTCTCACCATAATTGTCTAATACTCAGGCTTTTGTCTCCTGGTTTTATTCTTACCACTTTTGAGATGCCTATACTGTACTTGAAAGGAGCAGCGAGCTGAAATCGCCACCTACAGCTCCATGAGATGCTGTTCCCCTCTCTTCACACAAGTGTGGCTGAAGGGAGGGAGCTGTGCTGCCAGGTACCAGCGCAGAGCACAGCCCGGCTGCTTACTGACTGGGGGCTCAGGGAGTAAAGCTCACTCTGGAGAACTTCAACTATCTGCTTTGCCATCTTCACTTCGGCTCGTGTGCTTCTTCAAAGACTACTTTAACCACCAGCTTTCTCCTCAGTCCATTATAAAAATGCATTTCTTGGCATCAGAGCCTAAGAGGATGGGAAAAAGTGGGGTGTCTCCAAAAGAGCATCTCATCTGGCAGTGAGCGAGCCAGCTGAGGTCCAAATCACAGGAAGGGTCTGCTACCAACTCAAGAATTGCCCCCTGCTTTAGCTCCTTTGTTCCTATGACCTGTATCTACGAAAGCAGATGTAAATGCACGCTTAGTCATGACTGAAAAAATTCACCACTCTGAACTTCAGAACAAAGCTCTCCACAACCTGTGGAAAGACAGAGACATACAGTTTGCAGTCACACAGACAGCGTGCTGGTTTACTCAGAATTAAACATTCTCCCCAGAAGACTTACTCTCAACTGAAGATCTACAGTAATCAGATTTGGAGTGGATGTCCACTCCAAATTTGGATGCACTGTCCACTCATCCGCCATATTGAGCGTTGTGTCCAGCAAGTAGGGAACAGAAGAGAAAATTCAGGAAAGTGCTGTGCAATGAACCATGTTGTGAACAATCAGCCTTTGCTTATCCCACAGAAGATGTTATTCTCCTGATAGCTCTTCCACCTCTTTCTCATCCTTCTCCTCTCCTACTCACTTTAAAAAACATAGCAGCCCTTTGACAAGGATTTTTAACTTCTGGTGATAGCGAAGAATATTTGCCATTTAAACATATACTCTAGGGCTAGAAAGCTCTCAGTTAAAAACTATGGCATCTCCTAAACAAATGAGAAAACTATGCAGTTATTAGTGCAGGTGTAATTGATTAGGCTTCAGAAGTCAGCAGCAAGCAACCACAGACTCTCCCAACAGGAAGGACAACAAATCTCACAAAGGAAGCTGATGGTTTTTTTCTCCAGTGCATCCACACACATACCTTATGAACAGCTGGAGATGAAGACAAATTAAGACAACGTGCAAAACCAGCTGTAGTTAAAAACTGTATTAACACAAACATGACTAGTGCAAGAGAATAAATTTAAGTAATTTAGCTGAAGTTATTTCCTATGCATACATTAATTTAAGCTACTTTACAGAAAGTAAAGTAGTTACCACCTTTCTTATTTAAAGGACATAAGATCACTTCTGCAAAATGCCATCAGCACACCTGAATTAATATTCATAGTTGAAATCAATTTTGGTAATACTATCACTAGCAAACCAATGGGCTTTTGTAAAAAAAAATTTCTGCTTGGCAGCAGAATATCTGTAAAACAGTTAACTGGTTTACTTTTTGTTTAGTTGCTTTTTTGTTTGCTTGTTTGTTTTTAAGATTAATTTATCCAACTGCCGAGCTACGTCATCATTCATTTGTCTATATGACATCTAGTGTGGATTAGCAGCATTTAGATCTTTGTCTTACTTTCAACGTGCAGACGGTGAACAATGTACTTGGTCCTGAGGCAGCCAGAACACACTGGTAGCTGTATTTGTATCATAGAAATACCATTAATAGGCAAGGAAGGTTGGTTTTTTTTCCCCTTTAATGAAATATGCTTTTTTTTTTTTAAATGCCAAAAAGACTCGCATAAAAACAAGCAAAAAATACAGTGATACAGAGATTTTTAGTTTTCCATAAATAGTTTTTGCATGCGTATTGAGGGTGGAAGGTTTGGTGAGGGTTTTTCTTTTATTTTTTAATTGTATTACTTACTCATGGGGAACTCCGTAAGAATTTGTGAAATCCTATAAATGGATTGTTACTGGACAAAGCTCAGAGGTTAGCTCAGTCACTTGTTCTGAAAATGGTACTCGACACTGACTAGACTAAGAAACATTCATTAAAATATTCAACACTCATTATCCAAAACAAAGGATGGACTTTGTGTTCTGCCAGGCATTCTGGATGCAGAATGTAGCTCAATGCACTGAACAAAAGCCACATTCAGAATCAATGTATTGCAGAAGATGTGTAATAAGGTCAGTTATTCATCATATCAGAGCAGGACCTAGTCCCAGAGAAACACAGATGCATGTTCTTGGAAGAAACAGAAAAAGAGGGGAGCAGAGGGCATAGCAATTCAAAGTTTCTTAGCCAAGTTACAAAGCAAATGAACAGCTTCTACCCCACTTTCTGTGATATTGGCAATGCAATACAGAGATGTAACAAGCAGGTAGAAGTAATAATTTCTTCACCACAACTGGCTGCAGTCTCAAAATTACACAACTGGTATAAACTATTCAAGATTTAGAGTTTCATATTAGTTTCCTCAGCTATACCTAATTCAGCAGCCTGCAATTACAAATCTAAGCCATTCTGATAACTATTAACATCTTAGTTTGTCATCTTAGACATAGAAGTTTTAGATTAATTTTGAGTCTAGTCCTGAAGCATAAGACAACATCTTTCCCTACAACAGCAGAAACATACCAGTGAAGCAGCCTGGGAAGCTAACAATCACAGAAGAGGTGGGCAGCGACCTCCGGGTCCCTGGGGCCCCCCCTCCTGCCCCAGCAGGGCCGCCCCGAGCAGGGTGCCCAGCACCACCTCCAGGCGGCTGCTGGAGATCCCCAAGGAGGAGACCCCAGCCCCTCTCTGGGCAGCCCGTGCCAGGGCCCCGGCACCCGCCCGGCACAGAAGTGCTGCCCGGTGGTCAGAGGGGGCCTCTGGGCTCCAGGGTGTGCCCGGTGCCTCTGGTCCTGGCCCCGTCCTCTCCGCACCTCCCCGCGGGCACTGACGGACACGGGTGAGATCCCCCGGAGCCTCCTCTTCTCCAGGCTGAGCCGCCCCAGCTCCCAGCCTCTCCTCACAGGGAGCTCCAGGCCCTGCAGCATCCTGGTGGCCCTGGGCTGGACTCCCTCCCATGTGTCCACATCCCTCGTGTACTGGGGGCCCAGACCGGGGCCCAGCCCTCCAGGGGCGGCCTCACCAGTGCTGAGCAGAGGGGCAGGATCACCTCCCTCGACCCGCTGGCTGATTTTTATTTTTTCCTCCAAGACAACAGATGAACTTTACAGTGAATTAAGCACAATGGTGAAGAGTTCTCAGAATAATACAAATTAACTGAAGAAGTCTGAAGAACACAAAGCCAGTTTCCTTCAGGAAGGTTTAAATGAAGTTACATCCCCTTTCAGAAGTAACAAGATCTACAAAAAGTTCATTTTTATTTCAGGATTTTGTTTGCTTTTAAAGAGATTACTGTGGCTGCACAAAGCAAAGGGAGAAAACCGGCTAAGAACTGCTGCAGAGAAACCAAAATCCAACTGCACACAGAACTGCCTCCTTTAACACGCTACCACTTCATATATTGTTTTTAAACTCAACATATACTAGCCTTAGACACATTATAAAATGTTATTTGGCCAATACACTATTTTATATTGCAGTTGCTTATACTAAATATAGTAAAATCTGCCCACAAGTCTACGTAACAGCTTCAGAAAGCGCAACTGCTGGTAAAGAACTTACGACACTAAGAAGTGCTCAAATGGTCAGTAGAAGAAAAGTTAAGTGAAGTTGCCAGGTACCAGCAGTGCTGGGAGGTGATCAACTCCTTTATCTTTTCTCTCTGCACTGCCACACTTGTTCAAAGCTAACTAAAAGCAGCTTAAAGTTATCACCCAAAGGAACCCCAAAATTCAGGAAACGCACAAGTTACCCACAAAACACACCAGTTACCCACAAAACACACCATCATCGCCCTAGATCAGAACCAGAACGATCAATATAGTAAAGGAGTACAGCTCAGGTACATTTAGAGACGCCATCATGAAACACTACAAAGAACAAAAAGAATTTCATCAAAAAAATGTTCAGACAGTGGTTAGCGTGCAACACCAGGGTAAACCATTTTGTTTGTTACGACTTCAGACAGTTAAATCACCAAGCACAAAGTGAAAATGAGGGTGGCTGTGCTGAGATTTATTTATCAAGCAGAAAGTTTGGTGCAAAAGGGAAAAAACCATCCCAGAACTGCTATACAATCCAGGCAGCTCTCCTGTTTTCAGCTGAATACTGCCTAGACAACAAAAATCATCTTCAAAGCAACAGCATTCTCACAGGTGCAAACAGAGGATTTAGTGGGGGAGAACCAGCCCAGCATACAAGAACCACACTACTGAGGCAAGGTCTGCTTCCAAAGTCTTCTGGGCTCTTCCTTCTTCCTAAGTTCTGCAGGGAACACTAGCAAGAGGGCCAATGCCCACTTAAAAACCCTTTCCCTCTGCATGCAAGATATGTAGTAAACAACAGGTACAACTCAAAAGAAATCACCAAGAAGACTCAGGTAAGTATCTGAACATTGTCAAATTTTTGGCTTTTGCACAAAACCCACAAAGCATCACGAAGAAATTTAGCTGAAGTTCTGCTTTGCAGGTCATGACTGACAACAGTATTCTCTCCCATCAAGGACAAACCTTAAAGAGCATCCACATTTCACAGAATCACAGCATGGTTTGGGTTGGAAGGGACCTTCAAGCCCACCCAGAGCCACCCCCCTGCCCTGGGCAGGGACACCTCCACCAGCCCCGTCTGCCCAAACCCCATCCAGCCCGGCCTTGGGCACTGCCAGGGATGGGGCACCCACAGCTCCTCTGGGCAGCCTGTGCCAGGGCCTCACTGCCCTCATCATAAAAAATTTCTTCCTTACACCTAATCTAAACCTAACCTCTTTTAGTTTAAAGCCATTATGCCTTGTCCTATCACTACACTCCCTGATAAAGAGTCCCTCCCCAGCTTCCCTGTAGCCCCCTCTAGGCACCGGAAGGCCACTGTAAGGTCTCCCCAGAGCCTTCTCTTCTCCAGGCTGAACAACCCCAGCTCTTTCAGCCTTCCTTCACAGGAGAGGTGCTCCAGTCCTCTGATCATCCTTGTGGCCTCCTCTGGACTTGCTCCAACAGCTCCATGTCCTTCTTGTGCTGGGGTCCCCAAAGCCGAATGCCGTGCTGCAGATGGGGTCTCACGAGAGCAGAGCAGAGGGAACGATCACCTCCCTCGCCCTGCTGGCCACACTGCTTTTGATGCAGCCCAAGGTTTGGCTGGCTTTCTGGACTGTGAACGCACATTGCTACTTCTCATCAACTGGCACCCCCAAGTCTTTCTCCTCAGGGCTGCTCTCAATTTGTTCTCTGCCCTTTCAAAAGACAAATTAACTTTTAACAATGAGAACAAGAAAAGATGCAGCATTTTACCCTCTATGGTCACTCATGAATGAGCCCCATAGATGAATTTGCTAACGCAAAATAGAGGGACAGATGAAAAAGCATCTTCTAAAATAAAAGCCACTTAAGCACAATATACTTCTCCCAAGAGATTAAACAGACTTTCAGACCTCTAAGCTAACCTACACAGATATCCACAATTTACAAGCAAAAAGAAAGCTTTAACACATCAAAAAGAGTCTCAGACAGTGGATTCCGAGTGACCAAGCTGAATTATATCGGATTAAGCCTCACTGCAATCACCACCATAGGGTGCCTGTCTTCACCATGCATTCTCAGCACCTTTCTTGCAGATGCAAGGATCTGATCTACTACTCACACAGCCACAGAACATGCCTGATCAGCAGGCAGATTTGACAGAAAACTAGCCCAACAGAAGAGATTAATTTTATGTCAGCTCAATTCACCGAGCTGACTAGGTTTGCTACTCACGGTCACTACACCTGATGGAAGAGAAGGGGTCAGGTCAGATTAATCAAGTGCAATCTGAAAAAACTGCTGTAACTTTATACTTCTGCTGCTTGGTAGAAAGTTGTAGTACACACATTCTTACTGTACACAGAAGAGGAAGAAAAAGGTTTAAAAGGTTTGCTGAATACAAACTAAACAAGTGTTTTGTAAATAGATGAGCTTCACTTATTAAGAAATCTACAATCTTCATTCCACTGTTGCATCATGGAACTAGGCAGAAGGAGGCGGCTGCAGCTACAGCAGAGCCATGTTCTCCAGCGGTGGTTTGTAGGTCCACAGAAATAATTCCTAACCCAAGGCACGAGGCTGGTGCCCACAGCTATGTGATTTCTGCTGAATCTGGACTTGCTTTCCAACACACTCTGCAGAGACCACACAGCCCCAACCCTGGGCATGGAAAAGGTGATTTTATGGCACAAATCATGGTAAGCTTCATCAAGGGAGGCTTAGCTACAACGTGAAGCCTGAAAATCACTGGCCTAGAGAGACAGACTACTAAACAGCAGCTCTTTGAAGCAGGTATCATTCAGAGATATTTATTCTGTATTCCTAACAGCTTTCATAGCAAAAACGGACTTCTTGATACCTAGTCAAGCTGCTGAACTCAGAGTGACACGGCAGGGAATGACAGAATGAACAGGCTGGAGAAAACAGTGCTAGAGATGACATGTACAAGTTCCTCCCACAGAACAAGAAACCAACATGGGACGGGAAGGTGATTAACACAGAAAAGGCAGGGCACAATTGGCAGGCTGCCAAAGAGGCAAGGGTACTAAATAAGAGTGAGAAATTAACGTTAATCACTAAGTCTGCAACCTTTTGCAACAACCTTGTCTTGTTTCATTTTAATTATCTCTAATAAGATGCACAGCAGCTTTTTAGCCCAGTAATTTTCCAACTAGATCATACTCTATTCCAGCAGTAGCATGGCCAAAACTATCACCAAATTGTAAATCAGCTGAAATAAATGGAAGAATCTCACAAGCAGTCTTTCCCAAGTCATTCCTTGAATGCAAAATGGTGTGGTTTTTGTTTTTAAATACTCTTTTTAACAGCATTTATTTCTGACACTGATGCTCTTCAGGCCCTTCCACAGCTTTTTACTTCCTGAACTACACAGGTTTGGAGAAATCCTGAAGAGGTACCACCTGCAAGACAATGCGAGACATGCATTGGTCTTTTGTTTTCTTACACAGCAGCCACTGGAGCTCAGAAGTGTAAAGGGAAGAGAAAGACTCTTCCTTTCTTTGTTGCTGTTGAAAGGTCCTTCCCCCCCACACCCCTCCACACAGACTACACAGAATCACAGAATCACAGAATCACTGAATATGCTGAGTTGGAAAGGACCCACAAGGGTCATCAAATCCAACTCCTGGCTCCACACAGGACCACCCAAAAACCAAATCGTATGTCTGAGAGTGTTGTCCAAACGCTTCTTAAACCTCCAGCGGGCTCGCTGCTGTGACCACTGCCCTGAGGAGCCGTTCTGGTGCCTGACCACCTTCTCGGTGAAGAACCTTTTCTTAACATCCAGCCTGAACCTCCCCTGTTGCAGCTTTACGCTGTTGCACACACATTCTTTAAGAGTACTGGTCAACCCAACAAACTGTTTCACTGGTATGCAAAGCCTACTGCTTAGCTTGCTACTATTTTCTGGTGAGAACATCTAAATACTACTTTACAGCTTATGGATGCAGAAATATCTCCTCACCAGATTTTTAGCTCTCAGAAGTAGTGCCACGGCCATCCTATTCTTTACTCATCCAGCCTTCCCTAAAACCTGCAAGTGAAGTCAGAAAACTGAAAAACAGACAAACAAAACCACAACACACACCCTGTCCTGTGCTTTCATATACCTCCTGCATTTAAAGCATTTATGGAATAAAAGGGGGGAAGATCTCTCAATGAAAAAAGCTTTTCTAAGGTGATCACATACTGCAGTTCATTCCCTGCATCCACTTACCATGTCTTTCCATTTGACTGGAAAATTCTTCACTTTTCTGAGAGTAATCTCTTTAGTGTCAAGAAAAAAGCAAGCATGTTTCAGTGTTTGAACTGCATTAAGACTGGAGGCTAACATGACATTAATGGTCAGTTTAACAGCAGAGAGGGGCTTAAACCTCCTCTGAAAAGGGTGATGCATACAGCCTTTGTCTAAGATATAAAGAACACAGACTGCAACCAGAGATCAGACATGAAAGCCAGAAGTCAATAACTGAACCCATTTTCATGCACCAAACCTTAACAGTAAAGACCAAATAAGCTTACTCTTCAAGTCTTTCTTCATAACTCAGCATTTAATAACTACAAGTTCCTTGTTTCTTAAATATACTTGTCATTTACTCTTTTGCTTTACAGAAACCTTTACTTCCCTCAATAAAGAGTCAGATTAAGTTGTTTTTTGTTTTTTGTTTTTTTTAATATAATTTCTTAGTTAAGAATCTTGGCAGAGTCACACTACCTTATTGTATCACTGCAATAGTACCAAGCAATAAAGTCCTGAATACCTGTGATCTAGCAAAAAGTCTAAACAAACAGGTATTACACTAGCACACATGGCTCCTATAGGGACATTAGAATCACAGAAAAATTTAAAAGGGATACATCGACACTATTGGCCCAACCCCAGCGCTAAACCAGGCAGCATCAGAGCAGGTGGCTCAGGGCCGTCTCCTGCCCGGTTCTGCACATCTCCTGTGCTGAAGGCTCCACAGCCCCTCTGGGCCCCGCTGCAGTCCTTAACCACCTGGTGGTGTGGGAAACGTCCTTTTATTTAGTTGGAATTTCTCGTTTCAACTTGTGATGGTTACTCCTTGGCCTTTTGCTGCTGCCTCTGAGAAGGGACCAGCTGTGCTGTCCCTGTAAGGGGCTACGGGGTGGGCAGCAGTTACACCCCCTTCACCTTCTCCTCCCCAGGCTGAGCGAGCCCATCAGGACGCCTCTACCGCACGCCATGCACTCCTTCCCCCAACCACCTTGATGATCTCCATGGGACTTACTCTGCCTTGTCAGTATTCGCCTTGAGTGTGAGGGACTCAAAGTGGACACAGTGCTTCAGATGTGACCCCAGAAGTGCTGCCCAGACAGCAACAACCACTTCCCTAGACATGCCAGCCATGCTCGCGCTGAAGCACTCCAGCCTTTGTCACCACAGCACACATATCAGCAGGACTCAGCTGATGGTCACCTGAATGAAGCTGCAAAACCACTCAACTGAGACATTAAAAAAAACACACCTAACATCTAGCACAAAGCAACACAACTAAAGTAGTAAGGAAGGCTATAGAGGAGAAATTTCATCTCCAAAGCCGAGATTTCATTTCTCTTCACCCGAAAAATATTTGAGAAAACAAACAAACAACAACAACAAAAAACAGAAAAACACCACCACAAAACAAAGCAGTGTCAACAAAGTACCTCATAGGGCTTGGTGACAGAGGGAGTGAGAGGGCCCAGTTAAGCTCAGAGATCATTAATCATTAGGCATAAAGCATTGCTGTCATTTACTTCCACAGTTCCTTGTCGCATCACAGCAGCTTCCGCTTCCCACAACACAGAGAGGAGTCAGCCGTTTCTGCAACCTCTAAGCAAATTCTAGGCCAGAAGAAATGAGGAACACAGCATGCTGAGCTGATCCCCAGGAACATGAAGTGATTTAACAGGCAGCTGCCAGAAAACAAGGATGAGATCACGACATCCAGCAGGAAAAAAACATAAAGCATCTCAAAATTAAGAAAAAAAAAAAAAAGCTGTTGCTAGGCAAACACATGACTTATGCGAATATCAAAGGAAGGAAAATTCAGGAAGTCCGGATAAGAACCGTAGAAGGCTTTTCCCACAAAAAGGCCCTGGATTTTCAGAGGTATGAAGGCCACAGGGAAGAGAACAAAATTACACAAAACCTGTTCTTAATAAAATCACTTCTTCCCCCAAACAATGTGCCCTTACCACCGAAGGTAACTGCGCTGCTGTCTCAGAAAGGCTCTCACCATGAAAGTGCCAAGGTCCCGGCCCTCGGGTGCAGCCCCCACCAGGGGACAGGACACAGTCGAGAGGAGGGAGGGTCCCAGTCCTCAGGAAAGGACACATCCCTGTGGCGGTTCCAGGCCTCCTCTGATTCCTCAACAACCCAGGGGAATTAAGTTAGCAGCGGGCACCCTGGAAAGCAAAACCAACCCCAGGACACACATGGATCGTTCGAGCCTCGGCGGGATTTGCCTCGGGTCAGGCATCCAGCGCCGGTGCGACGCTGGGGCTGGGCCATGCTGCCGGCGGTGTGACAGCCCCGGCCTCCACCAGCCTGGAGTCACCCTCCAGCCGCAGCACTGTCTCAACTCTTTGATAAACATCAGGATGCCGAGTGTTAAACACTGAAACCAGCCAGTGCTAAAATTCGTGTTTCCACAGCAACGTTAACAATCACACATAGGGCCTTTGTAACACATTCCTGTGTTATCAAATGCTATCAGCTTATCTATTTTAGCTTAGGGAGTTGCACGAGTCTGACGACCTTAATTTCATTTTCCAAATGCTATAATTTTGGTGTTTGAAGTATACTTCATAAGTTACCAAAAAACAAAAAAGTGATCACAATGTTTAGTGACACCTGTTATACTACAACACCCAAACTCCCCTTTGTACTAGGTTTCCTGCATGGGCTAACGGCTTTGCCTCTTGTGCAAGTCTTAGGAATCCAAAACAAAACCTTTGTCTCTTGTAGGGTACAGACAAGCAAGAACACGCAGCACCCGGTTGTTGAGTCACTTTGCCATAGCTGCGAGGCGGAGAACATGCTCACAGTGGTTACATATGCTGAATTATGTCTAATAATCTCTCACTAGAATGAAACACAGCAAAATAAACGCAGCTACAAGTGGTTCAGAACTGAACTAGCCAGGCTTAAAATAAAATCGGACTACAGGGCAGTATCACAGCAGATTAAAGGCAAATATATTCAGTCAGCAGGATGAGAGAACAATACAAGTTTTTGCTAAGTCAATTCAAGCAACTGTAGAGGCATTTCCTTTTTTAATAGGAATGTTAATCAGTCAAAATACGATGACTTAAAATCATAACTGAAATCCTTAAAAAGATGCACCAGTTCCAACACACATTCTGGACATACTCTAATGAAAAAAGGTATCTTTCACATGTAGTCAAAAGATATAGGAAGAGATCCACAACACTTGAAAAAATATTAACTACAAATTTTACTTTCTTAATTCTGAGCATTTTGAGGCTACTCATTAAGAGTTATGAAGGACCCATGGCTTTGACAGCTTCCAGAAGCTCTCCCAGGTTCATGAATTAAGAGTATGCATACACAGGGTGACAAATGGCCTCCTAGGTAATTAACACCCAGTTAGTAACCATTTTATTTGCGGCCTGCTTAACAACATTTGTCTTTTAAGCCACAATAGAAACTAGTAAGGCAAAACCCAAATTTACAGCACCACTTCACATGCCATCTGGTACTACTGCAGGATGCCCCTGGAAAACAAGGCTCTAACACAGTCCCCCCTGCCCTGGGCCAGCTCCGCAGGACAAGGAGGTTGCTGGGTGGTACTGCACCCACTTCTCCCCCTTCCCAGGGTTCAGGAGAGGCAAAGCCAACACCCTTGTGGCTGCAGCCTGGCCTTAAACTGAATTAGGCATAAATGAAGTCACAGCCTCAAATCAGGGGAGAAGAACACATGAAATTCTTCAACATGCTAATTGGACCATAGGATGAGAAGGTATCTCCCAGATAAAAAAAGGAACAGAGCAGCAGCACTATCAGGATAATGTCCTTTGTAAAAAATAAATAAACAAATAAAACACACACATCTAGTGCTACCTTAAGGAAAATGAAAGAAAAACCCATTTAAGTTAAATGCCCATTATCTCTATTGAAAGCCATTTTGAAAGACTACTTGCCTCTACACTTACACCTGGTTTTCAAACCTTTAGCCCAACCCTGCTAACACCCAGGTTATGCCCACTTCTGTTTCTGCCCAGCTCTCAGTCACCACAGCACTAACGAGGATCCAAGCAGCGCTGCCCTGGAGTCCCGCACACTTTACTTGGCTGCACACCTGCCCCATGGCACGCTCCTGAGACAGCACTTATGCTCCACCAGCACTGCAGACCCATCTGTGTAGTACATAAATGGACAGGGAACCAAACAGATCACACCAAAACACCCACCGATTTATAGAGCAAATGGTCACTGGACCAAGGAGATGCTATTTTAAACTTGGCTGTGATAGCTATTACTGATGTAGAAGGACATGCAAAAACATAATCGATTGATTACTCAACACAAAGCTGTCTCCTAATCTGTGGGATAAATGAAGTGAGGCACACAACAGGCTTCTAGAGTACAGTAAATTCTAAAAAGGGGAAAAGTCACGCTCTGAGGAACTATGGGCCTGCTACACTACTTCAGCAGCTCTGGAGAGAGACTTCAGTCATCAAATAATTTGGACTGGATGTCTCTAGCCAAAGCTCCTGTTCATAGTAGGGTCAACACTGACTTCAGACCAGCTGTCTCCAGGCTTTGTCCAGCTGGGCCTTGAAAAGCTCTAGCGACTCCCCTACCTCTCTGGTCCAGTGCTGAACTGTACCACAAACAGAGGAACAGATGCACAAAGACATAAGTGGTAGGTAAAATACAGCACATCTCTCTGACAAGTTGAAAAAAATTGCTGTACAAAGTATATGCTGCAACTCTTACTCATCAAGACTTCAGTGAAGCTACAATGACAGCACAGAAAAGACTTTTGGTTAAACAGCAGGTTATAGTCAGGACCAGAAGGAAGTTTGTCAATAAGAGAAACACCCATAGTATTCTCAGCCTGCTAATACCCTAATAATAACTGCGTTTGATTCATATCAAGTCTCTCACCAACCATTACTGTTAGAAGAAGATTAGTATCAGAACTGTGGCCAAAAGTCAGTACAAGACCTAGCAAAGGAAATGACAATACATTAGATGAAAGTCCTCCTGCTGGATGAAACCATGAGGTTCAGAGGTAGGGAGGTATTACTAATGGAGAACTCAGGAAATAACCACATGAAGTAGGATGGGTCTTATCTAATAAGCCTCTGCTCAGGGACTACAGGTGAATCACCATTAAGGATATCATCAGGACACAGGTGTGTCACAACATTGTTCAGACCAACCTACCCTGCAAGGTGAAACGAAGCCACAAAGCTCCTTCACACAAGAAACAGAAGCAAGAAGTGCCTCCTCAGGCTAAAGCTGCAGGAGCAGGGATTCTTCATCAATAATTCTGGCTGAACTTCCACATGAACTTTCAGCATTGTTTCTGTTGTTTCCTACCTGACTTCAATAAGTTAATATTTTATTCCTCATTTCCAGTGTCTTTAGAAAAAAAGTGACAGGTCTTGACCAGATGGAACCAAAACAAAACTAATAGACAGCAATGATGAAAAGTCTTCTTCCCTCCTACCCAGCCACACGCCTCCATTGCTTAACTAAGACAACCACAGGACTATATGACGGCATAGCATGCAAATTTATCTCACTGGAACTAACCTATCACAAATTGTGATTTTTTTTTTTAAAATCCCTTTTGGCTAAACTGCATCAATTTACCCCAATATCAGAAGAGTAGCAGCGCAAATGGTAAGGAGGGATCACACAGAGGGAGCTAAGGAATCATAACAGGCAAGAAAAACCATCCATCCTTTCCATTTAAGCAGCAATGAGATGTTAATATAGCTCCTTTGATTGATATATATATGTATAAAAATAATAATACACATCTCAAGATCAAGCATTTGTCACAGTTGGTCAACCTCTCCTAACCACATTTATTAAAGTTGATGAGATTCAAGAAGCTTCCACAGGTTTAGATGAGTAACTGTACCTCCACAATCCCCAGACTCTTTATGTCTGGTTTAAACATATTTGTAGTCATTAAAAATGGTAAAGTTTTCTACCCACAAATTCAATGTATTGTACTGAGATACTTCTTAAAATATAAATACAATACTTAGTTTTTGGTATTGAATGGAATGAAAAGCAATTGGAAAAACACTCCAAATGTCCAGATACTTAGCACTTTGAGTACTTCTAAGTTGATCAAATGCCACTGTATAGGACTTAAGCTTGGGCAGAGAAGTATCACTGTCCAACAGATCTGAAGCTGCCTTCCATTTTCTAGGAACCCTAAAGCACTATTATCTACAGGCACCAAAGCCAAATTATGCCTGAGGATACATGAATGTAAGCAGTGAAGCAGCTGCCACATCAGGGCAGATAACTTTCCAAGCTTCACTCCCTGTTCTCCTGAACCAGCCGTCTCAGGCAAACACAGGGAAATTTACTGTCTCCTCAAGTGTCTATCTACCGATCCACTTATGTGATAGCAAGACCTGTCCAAAACAGAGTATTTTCAAGTTCTTTTGGGTCAATAGTTACCGTCAATGGCTAAGCTAACATTTTATTAATACACAAAACATTAACTCACTAAGAAGAACCAAGGTTAAGCAAAGAAGTACATTGCTGCTTGCTACTTCAAAAGCAGCAATTCTATGGCTTTGTTAATAAGGCTAAACCACCACAAGCAGAAAGCAGACACATGGCTTTGTCCACACATCACGCGTCCCTCCTACCATTCCCATCACCACAAATACTGTAACAGGTCAACTCAAGAAACCCTTCTCTTCTCCACTTGTTTGCTAGGGAACTTGTCCACTTAACAATTCCAAAAGGCGAGAGATGAGCTGTCTTTAGGCAAAGCTACCACAGACTTCATCAGAGTTATGATTCTAGCTAAAACCTTAGACTCACGAGACCCAGCGAGACAACTTGATGACTCATTGCCACCACACGGCAGACACCTCGCCCTCCCCTGCTTCTTCACACACACCACACCTCAACCCCACCACATACCTCTGACAATTCACCAGCCCAGCAACGAGATCTGTATTGATTCATGAAAGAGACTGAGATGAAAACATGAAAGCAGCACCTCCCCTTCAGCAGTAGAAACCCACTAGATTCTTATCAACTGCTCAAGAAGCCTAATACCACCACTCAACTCCATCTGCTAAACAAAGGTGGTGCAAAACAGTCACCAGTACCACTCAATGACTCACAAGTGGCAGCAAAATTAACATCAGCTGAAGCAAAGCCCCCACCATAGCAGTGCCCACCCGAGCTTGCCCAGCAGCAGGAAACCAGAGGTAACGAGGGAGTCACAGCATGCAGCTCAGTGTAATGCACTGAACCAATAAATCCAGACTTCATTTTTAATAAACCATGCTAAAAAAAACTGCATCCACATGGGAGCTATTGAACTGAACCTGATGCTGGAGCGCAGTCAATTTAAATGTTTGTTTTAATCTGTTGCTGCAAGCAATTCGAAGTCCCCAAAAGGTAACAGTCAAATTGGAGAAGGTGAGCTGGCCTTCCCCAAAGCAGATACATCCTGGACATAGCAAAGTTCAAGTGTCCTGGAGGCACAGAGACCCACAGAGCAAGACTCAGCTCCTCACACTACCACCACCTTTCCCCTTCTCCTTGCCACAGCTGCCCTGCATCTTCCCTTCTGTCAGACCTGGTGCTCAGCTAACTACAGAATAAACTGATTTATTGCACTTTTCCTTTTTCCCCACACCAATTTGTTGATTAAGGGTAGAAAGAAGCAGATCAGAACCTCTTATAGGAGAAGCCACTTCAGCTTCATTTCCAGCATCAGCTGGAAGCCATCTTCACTTCCAGGTACCTGGGCTGTCTCCATCATGGACATCCTCAGCAGAGCCTCTTCCTTCCTATCGCAAAACCTGATACTTCCACACCAAAACCTGTGGACACCATCTTCTTCCACTTGGCACACAGCATGTTGGGACATCCAGTCACCTCCCCTCCACCACGTGCTTGCCACAGCAGGAAATTAGCAGTTCTAACAACTTCAGACTGCCATTTGACAGTTGTGTGAGGACTGAAATGCTTTAAAAATAATTTTGAACTCAGCAGCATATCTGAGTGACATTTGGTGATTTACTAGACACAGAATGTCAGACTAGATCTGAGATGACAATCTCCTTGACCCTACAAGACCACACACTGAAACCTTTGCTAGAGGTGCAACATGTACCCCAAAGCTCTGAGAAGAGCTGAACAGTTGGGCAATGACAGCAGCTTTTCAGTGATCCCCAAGTGAAACTGCCAAACAGATCCAGCTGTGCTTCATGGATTACTGGGTGGTAGCACCTGGGGAACCCATCTGCTCACCTGTTCCAGAGAAAGTCCCACTGCAACACTGCTCAAATCTGAGAGCTCACTCAGAATAGTCTGCAGCTTTTGTGGTTTTAGAGACAGAAGTTAGCTACTACAGAGCTAGAAGATCTATTGCCCCCCTCCAATTTAAATTCTACAGATCTATATCATGTAAGTACACATATAAATATGAAGACTAGAAGGATTAAAAAAAGATACCCTTAATTCATACAAGTAGATTTACCAACCAAAGGTACACCTGGGCCAGCAAATGGCTTCCTTCACTGACTAAAAGGAAACACTAAGAAGAATAAGATATAGGCAATCATCTGGCAACATCAAAATGGTATTTACCTCCTGGCTTCCAGGGACTTAAGGCTCAAGGACCTTTCAGAGACAGGATCTGCATCTCTGGATTCAAAACCAAGAAAGTGAGGCCATCTGTTTATAGTGGAAAGTCAGCTACATTCATCTTCATTCAGCTTTTTTTTGTTGTTTGGTTGATTTGATTTTTGACCACAGAATCAGGATCCGATGACTGTGCGAGACTTTGGTTTTCCACTCTGATTGCCCTAACACCTTATCACAAGCTGGCCCTAAGGAGGGGTGGAGAATACTCAAAAATCAGCCAAGAAATTTTTGGGGAAAAGAATAGTAGTTTATTAAGTTTGTTCAAATAGACAAAAAAGAGTTTGAGTGAAATGTCTCTGCTTTCGTTTAGCAGAAGAAACAAAGCAAGATTACGTATAGGCACACCAAAAGCAAGGACAAAATACAGCCTGGCTAGCGTTCAGCAGAAAAAAAAAATATGGAGAACATGAAGAAATGTCCGTATTCTGATTTCTTAATGATGAAAAAGTTAAACATTTCTTTTAAAAGCTGATGACAGTTTAAGTTACTTCCTTCCCCACTGTCAGTGGGGGAGTGAGAGCACCAGGGAAGATATTCCCTTGTCTTTCATAGAGGAACTGGATAAATAGATAGAGTAGGACAACTGCAAGCAGAGCACAAAAACAAATCCTTTGGCTCTCCTCCCCTGAACGTATCCCAAAAAGCTTGTTCCTTGCTGTTAGTTTATCTTCCAGTAATGAAATGATCTGGAAGATAACATGCTGCTTCTTCCTCTGAAAAGCTTCACCACCACCACAATCGTCCCCCCATAGGAGCAGGGGAACAGAACAGAGAAGCATCATTTGAACTGTGATGACTGCCTGACGTGCACGTGGGCACCAAGTCCTGTGAAGCAGCCTTGCCAAGATCTCACGTCCAGTCTCACTGGGAAGAGGCCAGGAGTTGAGGTGTTCCCAGCTACACCAGTTAGCACAGACAGACAACGAGGAAGTCATCCCAGGCCTCCTCCTACTGAAGCTTATTCACTGCTCCCATTTTTCCAAAATCCTCAATGAAGTATGATAACCCAAAGATGTTTAAGAAGAGTAAGACTGAACTATTTTTGATTAAAAACAAACACATAAAAGCACAAATTATATTACCGTACTTCCAGCCTCAAGCCAGGATTATTCAAAACTGGAAACCACCGAAGGAGAGATGACAGCATGGTTGTGCACCTTCTGCACAGTTCTGCTGTTCTGCAGCGGATAAATATTAGAAAAAAGAAAACCTATCCTGAGTTGGCATGACACCAACAAAACAACACTAATCAAAGCAGTTAGGCACAAAAATAAGGTACTATAGCTTAATTGCTAAGCACAACTCATTCATGGAGTTATTCCTGCCAGTGTTCTCAAAATTGTAGATATTTCTTGTGATTATGCAAGGTTCCTAATTCCTGGAAATCAGGATTCTGACAAATGTCTACATCCTGCCAGTGCACAGGAATTAAAGTTGAAAGAACGGAGGGAGGATAAAATGCACAATTACAAACATACAGTTTGTTGCCCAGTCCAGACATCAGCTGGAAGACAGAGAGATTTTATAATACATTTAAAGAATCAAGTTTTTGGATTTTTTTTTAAAACTATTTGAACTGCAGTTGGATTCCAGGCCTGTGCAACTTAACCACATCTCTTATTTTGTAATGAATTACTAGCAAATCATTGCTGTTTTGTGCAAAACAATCTCCTTCATGAGGTTTTCTTCCTTCTTTTGGGGAGGGGAGAGGAAAAGACAGGGCAGCAGGAGAAGAGAGCGCTCCAGCATTTGGAACTCAGCAGTTATTTTTAAGAACTGCATGCTGGAAAAAGTTGGCATGACAGCAGGTTAAGTACTTTTGAAAGCTGCAGTTCTAAACCCAGCTGAAGGTAAAACCCCTTGCAGATTTTAATAATGAAATGGCAGCAGCTCAAATGCCAAACTGAGTCAAGCACACCAGCAGTAAAACTACATTCCTTTCTCCTGGTGCGCAAGTCGGAGAAGTCATTCTACCTGCCACTCACATTCTTACTGAGATTAACTGAAAATAAGAGTGTTTACAAGATTACACTTAATTTCTTTTAAAAAGGGACAGAGCTGCCTAGGAGCATTTCTTTTACTGCTACAGTAAAACCCTCTTATTCAACATAATTAAAATTAACATTTTAAGAGGAAGTAGCAATGAAAGCAAAAGATGAAGACATTTAGAAAAATTACTGAAATTTTCTCTGTTCACTGACACCAACGTTTACAAAGCTGAATAAATCAAGCCACTACTGCACTGATATTGCATCTGACTTTTTATTGACCTAAACTGTTAGCAATAATCCAACCGTCACTGCTACTAAAAGGCCTAGAGATTTCCAGCTCTCAGAGAAGTCCCAGTTTATATGCCACAGAGTTTAATTAAGCAAGAGGTCTTGGCCCCATATGATCCTCCAGGTCTAGAAAAGGTTGTCAGTTTAGGCTAACTCAGCTGAAATCACATTTAACCCTGCTAGTTAGCCACTAAAGAGGCTGCATCTACATTAGCTCTTGCAACACTAGGGCACAGCTGCTCCACATAGCCCCCACGGCAGACGTCTCATTTCAGCATCAGGCAGCACTACCCACAAGTAGGAATGAATAAAGACAATAGCACCAAGTCCCACAGCCTCCGACATGGCCTCTGGGATCACACAGCACCTGTGGAGATGGTCTGCCCTGCATAATAAAGCTGTATTTGACTTAGAAAGGCTAAATACTGTACCCCATTGAACCTCACTGCCTGAAGATGCGATTCCAACCTAGAAGCTGCAATGGTGCACTCTTTTGTCCTGTAACATCCTAAGATATTAATTTTCTTCCCTACTGACAGCTAAGCTCATTTGGCACTCACATCATGCCTGGTTGTGTTTTCAAAGCAAAAAGGAATCCTATTAGATATTCACCAAACACAGCTCCCAGAAAAAGCTGTGCCTGTAAGACTGAGCAGACTGCTGTTGCAGCAGAAAGGTCTTCTGCTGTCCAGCAAGAGTCTCGACAGACGTGGGGCTCCCAGCCCGTGTTTACTTCCCAGGAAAATGGTAGGAAACTGTGCAGAAGTCTACGATAACATTGGGTTTACATTTAGCACTACACAGTGCCCTCCAATGGCCAGCCCATACGAGGAGCCTTGAAAACTGAAAGCCAAACAAGATGCTTATCATTCCTTCCCTGGCAGCAGTGCTTACGCAGCCAGGAAACCAAGGTCCGAGCTGCCTGCGGCTCCGTCCCTCACCGCGCTGCAGCCTGCGCAACGCCCTGCTCGCTCTGCAGGGCGGCGGCGAGACGCAGCTGCCCGGCTGCGTGTATGCACACACGTCACCAGCATTCCTCTGCTCCCCCAGACCCTCCTCTTAGCAAAAACCACCCTGAACATCTTTACACTAATTTTACATTAAAGCTAGAATTTTACTTAGCGTCAGTAATAATGGCCAAATATGCTGATAACTCACTAAAAGCAAGCTTAAAATGCAAGCTTTTATAAAAATCTAAAATCTATTGATCTACTGAGAGAACCACAACCTATTAATTTTGTTATTATGCCACAGCAAGTACACATGCAAGGCCTTTCATTTATGAAATGTTTCCTTATCTGGACTTTTTAATCATCATTTAAAGTTTTACATGCTATCTCTGGTAAGCCAATGCACTTAGAATCTATAAACCAATCTGAGAGGTTTTTCCATTTACAAAGTCAATAAAAAATGTTACTATTCTGAATTGCTTATTACTAAGACACTGTGCCTCTGCTGGGACCAAAAGAGGTCCCTCCTCACACTCTGATGAAGAAGTTATGCTTTTATATAACCAGAATATTCAGAGCAGAAACAACAGACCTCTATTTTTAAAAAGCCTGTGTTCACAAATAGAATAGTTCTGTTGGAAGGGACCCGCAAAGATCATCCAGCCCAACTGCCTGACCACTTCAGCACTAACCAGAAGTTAAAGCACGTTAATGAGGGCGTTATCCAAATGCCTCTTGAGCACTGGCATGCATGGGGCATCAACCACCTCGCTAGAAAGCCTGTTTCAGTGTTTGACCACTCTCACGGTGAAGAAATTTTTCCTAATGCCCCATCTCACCCCCCCCGGCGCAGCTTCGTGCTGTCACCCCGCGCCCCGTCATCGGTTCCCAGGGAGCAGAGACCGGCACCTGCCTCTGCTTCCCCTCCTCGGGGAGCTGCAGAGAGCAACGAGGTCGCCTCTTGGCCTCCTCTTCTCCAGGCTGGACAACCCACACGTCCTCAGCCTCTCCTCACAGGACGTGCCTTGAGCCCTGTTACCAGCTTTGTTGCTCTCCTCTGGCCGCTTTCTAGGACCTTAACATTGAAGGACCTTTTTACGCTGTGGAGCCCAGAACTGCACAGAACATTCACAGCGCTGTTAACTAGAAGTGTATCTCAGGAACTCAAGTTCTCATCCCGCTGCTTTCTCCCGCTTCGTGCCAGTGACGTGCTGAACTTGAGCTGACGGAGCTGGAAGATGCTCCCCGGGCAGGCAGAAGCCCTGGTGCTGCCCCGCTCACCCCCGCACTCCCACCGAGGCCCAGCGGCCCTCGGCAAGGCCCTCGCCCGCGGCACCGCCCAGGCAATGCTCTTCCAGCGTCACAACGCCATGGCTGTTGCTGCTGCAGCCCTCCAGAGCTGGGAGCCAGCTCAACAAGGCAACACAGCTTCAAAGCCGCTTCTGAGACTCCTGTCCTTTCAGGGGCCTGCCAGCGACAGGCTGAGCTCCGAGACGCTCCAGCTGTACAGCTGCCGTGCTGAAGCTGTGCGAGCAGCAGGAGCATCCCCAGCCGGTTGTACCATACATCAGGAAACGTTACCTGAGATCTAATTACAGCCGTCTAGAACACAGACACTTCCCCCCAGCAACTCATAGTCATGCTTATTTCGAAAACGTACGTTTTGCTTAAAATGCAAGATAGAGAAACTCAGCACTGAACTCCACTACATCACTGCTTTGTGATCGAGTCAAGTGGGGAAAAACACTGAAGCTTTTTTCCTCCGCAATAAATCGGGTTAATTGGTAACCAGCGTGATAACAATTCATTCTGAAGCCTTCATAGCCCCAGCTCTTGGATGGGGCTGCATCACACACAGAAGAACTTCATTACCATGACATTCAAGTCCAGGGGGGAAAGACACACCCAAGGGAGATCATTCCAGAGCAACAAAACCATCAAGAACGTGTAAACATCAGACACAAAAGCCAGCTTCCCACATGCCTCATTTTGAAACAGTCTGCACCACGAGACAGTTTCTCCACTGTACTGCAGCCATATTCATTGCTCACCTCCTGGCCAAGCCGTACTTTACTATGACATCACTTTCGCAGGTCTTACTTTTATTCTTTACCCTGATATTAGATAGTACAGATAAACCTATACTTTAAAGAAAGTCATCCCATCTGGAGGCAGCACTTCCATCACACCTGAAAACTGTTTTTATGTGAACATAGTAAAACCGCATCTCATTAAAAACAGAGGGCCGCAGAGACTCCTGAGGTCCTGAAATCCTTCAGGCTTCATTCCTCACGATGGTTTGCCCAGTGCGGTACACAAGAACAAAGATCAGAAGAGATTAAGCAGCAGTGACTATAACCAGACCTATTTATTGTAAGGCATATGCAACGATCTCACGCATCAAAATCATTTTCACAAATGTTAAGCTCCTCTTCCACAACTACTAATGCGTGACAAAAGAAATCATATTTATAGGAAGCTTTTAATTTCAGTTTATTCAAGGAAAAGTCATAGAAGTTAAACAGAACTTGAAAACAGAAGAATGTTGGAATTGTAGAGAGCAGAGTCACACATGAACCTCTTTGCCTCTGTTTTAAAATACATAAAGACACAGGAAGATGGCAGACAAAGGCATGCACGCATGCATGAAAACTCTTTCATACATGCAAAAGTTGCAATGAATTTTCAACAATCTTGTTCTAAGGACACACTATTTATTCAGCTAAATACAACAGAAGAAGCTGCAAGTTTTTCTTCTGCCCAAGCACTCTCAGAAGTGGAAAGGGAATACTTGAGAAAAACTTCAGTTTTTCAGTTTTGTTTGGGCCACGTTCTATTCAATGACTCTCAAGAAATTTCACTAAGGACATATTATCTCCTTTCTTCTTATTGATAAAAGAAAAGGCTAAAAAGTGAATTAAGTTCATGAGACTAATCTTGTAATTCCCAAAATCAATGGGGTCCTGATGTCTTTGATGGTTCAGGAGCTCCCTGAAAAAAGTAACGCTAGAAGTTGGGGAAAACTGCTGATGTCTCTCGGACTGCTGCTGCTAATTCTGTTCCCTTTCTCTCAGCTCCCGGGGCCAGCACTGAAGACCTGCCATCGCTAACAACGGGAGCGCTTAACAAATGGCAATTTCACAAAACAAGTGTGTGCAATGCATACGCAGGTTAAAAGCAATAGTGCTCTGCACAGGAACAAAAACATTTTCATCTACTAAGAAGTATAACTTTTAAATATACTGGTACTTAAAGATTGCATGACAGCACCTAAGCTTCCAGTAGACCACGTGAACACTACTTCACAGAACCCCAAGGGCTGTGGCTGACAGTAGCACCTCTGGGTCCATCTTGTCCCAAGGCTGCCCAGCACCACCTCCAGGCAGCTGCTGGAGATCCCGAAGGAGGAGACCCCAGCACCTCTCTGGGCAGCCCAACCAGGGCCCCGGCACCCACACAATGAGAAATTTGTATGAAGTGAATCTCAATCACAGTGAATTTTAACTATTAAGTTGATCTAAAATTTTGTATAATTCATACTTCTGGAGAGGCAGGTTTATAAAAACACCATTTAAGGAAAAATGTAGCCTGTCAGTAGACAAACGCAACCGTTGGCTTGTAACTTGTGATTCAGTAAGTCCCTAAACTACTGAGCGTCTTAACACCCATCAGAGTATTTGAACAAAACACGAACAGATACCCACACTGAAGACACCCAGAATACTACAGCTACTTACAGACACTAATGAAGGCACAAACTCTGCAAACACTTAAGCATATGCTTAATTTAAGACATGAAATAGTCCTACTGACATGCACATCTACTAGTTAAGTAGAAATTAAGCCTATGCTTAATTATTTGAACGAGATATTGCTATTTTATGGGAAGCCATTAAGCAAGTCTAGCTTACATTTAAATAGTTACTTTTTGCAATCAGCAAATACTAAGACAGGTCGTTTAAAAAAAACTACATAAAAAAACAAAGTATACAACAGAACTGCAAACTGTATTTCAAACTGAGGTAGGAAAGAATTACACAAATATAATAGCCTAAATGTCTCTATACGCGATTCGGCCTTTCAAAACTAGCAAAGAGATTTTACTTTTCAAAACAAAAAGACAAGTCAAGTCCAAGCCAACGCTGATGGGAAGTCCTGGCTCCCAAAAGCCCACACACAACGAACTGTAAACATACCTGCCTTTCTCAACCACTCTTTAGCTTTACCTTTCTGAAGCTTACAGCTGTTTTCCCCAGGGAGATTCTCCTCCCTCAGTGCTTTCCCTTGTCCTGTGCTTACCAAAGCCTTGACAATGGTTTAGCCAGGTGGGGTATTCAAGCTGCAGCCGATCGGGCTGCGCAGTACTGCCTCTGTTCCTCTCCATGCATTTCCTCACCCTGCCCCTTTTTCCTCTTTCTTTCACCTATTTCCATTTGCGGTCTTCTGTCATATTTTTAAGATTTTCACTACTCTGTTCTGTCCAGCATGGTCACAATCTACAGCAGTAAGAAAACTAACGATCGGTCCACTCTCCCTAAGAGATAGCGTGACTCCTGGAGTCATCACTACATTTGTGACGTGGGACCACTGGGGGACATCGCAGAGAGACCAAAGGCTTGCTTTTCTAGGGCAGTGTTTTCCAAACGACAGGCAGATTCCTCTTCTCACCTGGACTGCCATACCCGCAGCACCACGCAGCAGGCCGGGTCTCCCGCAACAGCTGGGGATGCAAGGCACATCACAGCGACTGCTCTTGCTCTCTTAAGATCCCTTCCACCTCAGAGCCAAGGTAGTACCATGTTAAGTTGCACAGGCAGCAGCTGCACATCTCCACGCAGTGGATCTCTCTGTTGATGCATTTCTCCTTAACATTCTGCACAAGCACCAGCATATGCCGGGGAAGGAGGAGGGACAAAAGGTATCAGCGAGTACGCGCGCAACAAAAGCAGCAGCCAGACTCCAGTATTATGTCCTCAGCCACCTATCTGGGACACAGCAGTTTTGCTCACAGGTTTCCATTTTCCTGATCGATCAAACTTGCTAATATACTCGAAAACATGAGCGCACGCAACCTCTACAGATTCAGCGTTTGGGGATTCCGCATTGGCGCTGCAATTCCCGCTCTGCTGGCGGCTCCTTCAGCTCGCGGAAGCCCTCCAGCACGCCGGCGGCAGGCAGGACCATCGCAGCTCACAGCAATGGAGTCCTGGCTATCTGGAGGGTCGGGCGACGCCAGAAGGGCTCTGATAAACGGGAGTCGAGAGAAGGAGGAAGCCAGACAGAATGAATTGTTCTCGGGGATTCCTGGAGCCACGGCAGTGCTGAAGTAGACTTGTTCTCACATGAAGGCTTACGAAAACAAACGGGGGAAGCAAAAGATTCTCCTCTAATGTTGCGCTCGCTGTCTCAAGCGCCCAAGCCCCTTGCAACGCATTCTCTTCTCCCCTACCTTCATACACATACAGAAGGTTTTAAGTCAGCTCTCATAGCTTTATAAATCAACAGAAACCAAACTAAGCAGCTCCCCCCCGTACGAGACACCCACTCAAGCCAAAGAACCTCCCTTCCCATCAGAATTAAACGGTGCAGTCATCTAGACTTGGTACTGCTCAAATAGAATAGGAAATAAAATAGTCTGGCAGCTTTTCCAGTCGGAATATTTCTTTCATGTCACAATCCCTTCTGCAGCACAAAAGACTGCCAGATAGCGCTTCATGCTTGGTCCCATAAATCTGGTGGCGATGCCGTTACAATTATTATTGTTCGGTTCTGTAAAAATACCACCTGGGCAAGCAAGATGCCTGACACTACCAGCGATAAGTTGGCACGCTGAAATCCCAGAAGAGTAACACAGCTTGCCCCTTTTCTGACGGCTTGCGATGCTGCCTACCGAAAAGGAGCACCTCACGAAGACAGCAAAATAAAACGGGCTGTTAACTACGATTTTTGACATCCACGCTGGATAAAATGGCACGTCGGGCCCGCCGGACCCGCAAGCGCTGCGTGCGGCTCCGCAGACGACACCCGCCGGCAGCGCTCCCGCCCGGCTCCCCCCGCACGCAGCGCGGGCCGCGTGTGCCGGCC